>VMRN01000009.1:10916110-10954075 GCA_010277015.1 Poeciliopsis turrubarensis | reverse complement strand
TTTTTTTTTTTTTTTTTTTTTTTTTTTTTTTTTTTTTTTTTTTTTTTAGTGTCACCGTCTTTGTTTTTGGGCGCTGCGGTTCTCACAGCCGGGCTCACAAACGATATTACCCCTCATTATTACCTGGCTGTTTCTGATGATGTCCTTGCTGCTGCATCCTCATTCCTCTTCATTTGCATCCTGTCCCAGTTTACTCAGGATAGGGTTTCAGTCCCTTTGTTTGCTTTTTTTTTTTTTTTTTTTTTTAATCGCAGTAGGTGAGGTTTAATTTTCGTGGACTCTTTTCCCTCTTCACCAGAGCTTTGTGAAGGAAATTCTAGATGGAAAGAAATGGGTAGTAAAATGTTTTGTCTTTATCGAGACATGATGTTCCAAAGCCGGCTTAACGGAAAAATATTGGAGAATCTCAACGTTTGATGTGATACAGCAATATTACCGCCCCACTGAAAAGCTGAAGCTTTTTGGCGATTACTGTGGGGTACTAAGACCGTCGGACGTTCTTAGCTTAGAAAGGTCAAAGCTTCCTGTTGTGCCCGGCTGGTGGATTTCGTTTGATCCCTGAAAACAAAGGGAGCTTCAATTAAATGCAGTGGTCTCGAAATGTCGCAGAAACATGCAGGTTAATTGGGTGTTTGAATGAGAAGCAGAAAGAAAGAAAGAAAGAAAGAAAGGAAAAAAAAAACACGTCGTAGGCGACATTTTTCAGAGTAAATCTTCACTCTGACATCTCACTCTGCTCTTGTTGTCTCCTGAGGGACTTGTGATGCTGAACGGGTGCCGAGTGAGAGTCAGAGAAGCGGAAACGAGGGACAGTTGCAGAGAAATGAGCAGAATCAGAACAGGTGCAGGATCATTTTAGATTCTGCAGCTGGTTGGATGAATCCGAGGTGGTAAATAAAGACACGGCGGCGGCCGTGAAGACATAATCTGTCTTCAGCAGATGTGATTATCTTGGGTATTTACTGTCAACCTGCGGAGAAGGGAATGTGCAATAATCTGTGGTCAGGGAAAATCTGAAATTGGGGTTTGATATCTGCGTCGTGCCTGAGGTAGACAGATGTGAGCTTTTACATGCTGACGCTGGGACACAAATTGGCTTCAAAATGAGAACCTCAGACAAACATGCCATACAGGTGGAGGGAAGAAAAATCCCAGTGTGGGAGTGATTTCATGATGTAAAGTGTTTTAATGGGTTTTATGGAAATCGGGAAGGCACACGGTGACTCAGCAAGCGACTGAACACAAACGCGGCTTTTGTTTCATTCCAAAGCAAGTAGCCTCAAAGGGGTGTGGACTCCCCCTCTCCTTTACCACAAACATACCCAGAGTATTGCTTGACTCGTTCACGTATGTTTGAGAAATCCTTGAAGCTCCCGTGGCAACCATTCAGGAGAACAAAAACACCCGGCGTAGCCGAGCGGCGCGTTTTCCTCTGGACTGCGGTCTCCAAGCCGAGCTTCCGCATCTCCAAACACCCTCCTAAGCCCCGCAGCTCCTGCAGGCTAGCAGCAGCAACAATTAGTAATGACAGACATCTGTTGAAGCTGTGGCTCTGGCCAACCAACTCAAAATAATCAAGAAGAAGAAGAAGAGCTGCGCGTGAGTGTGCGCTCCAATTGGGAGCACCATTTATGGATTTATTCTGATGGAGTCAGTCGGAGGTCGGAGTTGTTCTTGACTCGGAGCAGATGGAAACTTTGTTTCTATTCTCATCAGAGGAAATATACCACTCCCAGTCAAAAGAAACCAATCAGAGTCAGGAGAGAGATCTTAGCACTTTTAATCGCCTTGTGTAAGTGGTGCCAAATGTGCTAATAGCAGATAAACAATTTACGTTTAGTTAGCATGGCCATTGGTGGCCATGCTAACTAACCTGAGCATTTGTGGTAGTCTCCGTTGTGGTGAATCATTTGTAGCCTAGCAGAGAGCAAGGGGTAGAGTCCGAGCAGCATGTACGTCAGTCTGATTTGCAGCGCTGAGACCCTCCTCCTCGCTCTGATTGGTTGTTTCTGACCACATGTTGTATTTCTCTAGATACCACTGAGAGAAGGCAGATTATCTGTCATACCATACTGTCACGACATAGTTTTATCAAATATGTAAAAAAATACATATATTTATATTTGTTTAGCAAAGTCACATAACAGATGGAGCACATATTTTTACATTTGAAGTCTCTATAGAGATTCGGATGCCGTTTCATTTTTCAGAAATCTGAAGTCTTATTAAGAAGCAAATTTTCATTTAGTGGCAGTGGGATGTGGACCCTGAGAGGATAAAATCATGTATTTGTCCCCCATGTCTTAGAAGAGGGAACAAGGCTGCACAAGGACAGCGATACTTTAAACAAAGCCAATAATGACAAATACATAACAGTAGCACAAAAGATGTTCCGTATGAACTAAAACCTGACTTGGTTTAATATCACAGTTGCAATGAGCGTTTAAAGGCCTTCTTGCGTTTGTTTTTGCTACAAATCTGTGATCAAGTCATGTAGTACCCCGACTCCACCAGCGAGAGGCAGTAATGCGCCAGTCGATGTGCAATCTACCGGAAATGGCACAAGAAAAAGAAGAAGGAAAAAAAATAAATAAATAAAAAAAAATCAAGCAAAAGAATTCCGCACGTCTACAGAGCTGACTACTCAGTCTAGTCCTTTTTGGATTTCAAAATAATAAATAAAAAAAGAAATGAGAAGAAAATGTATTTTCGGATGCCCAGGAGACTACCCTCTCTTCAAGCTGCCCAAGGACGAGACGGTTCTGAAGCAATGGCTGGACTTCATCATTCAAAATAACACTCCGACGAAAAAAAATTGGCACATCTGTGCGAGGCACTTTACCGACGACAGCTTTCTGAACAAAAGGGAGTTCGACAGCGGACTAATAACGAGGTTATCACTCAAAGACGACGCAATCCCGACGCTCAGAAGTGCCCACACACCGCTGGCGTCTGCTCAGGTGAGTTGAAAAGCAACTCGCTGTTTTTGTTAGCTTCATTGTTGTTTGGTTGTTGTTATTATTATTATTATTATTATTACTACCAACCGTGCTCTTCAGCTGGCTTACACCACATCTTAAGAATGGCATATTCTGTGGTGTATTTCTCATTTACTGAAGCTAAACATGATATATAAAGCCAGTCAGAAGTTTTGTCCACATCTGGAGAGAAGCAGCTAGCTAGCTGCCGAGTCCCCTCCAGTAAATACCGCGTTCATGTCATCCCTCTGTAAGGTGAGGGCTTATGTTTGGAGAATATACATGATGCTTGCTTGGCTCTCAGACTTTCAAAAGCCTCAGCCTTCTTCTTCTAGCTTCCCTAGTCTGTTATCACATACTTCCTGGTCCTTGCGCAGACGCCACAGAGCTGACCAATCAGGAGCAAGACTGAGTTTAGAGTATATGTGCACCGATTGCAGTTTTCTGGCCGATTCTGATTTTGGCCGATATCATTTTTTTTGTTTGTTTGTTTTTTGCCTGAAATGTCGCTAAATGTAGCAAAATAGTTGCTGAGTTGGTAATAGTGAGGTGACCATTGTCAAATGTCCAGATGTGATCTGATGGGCCGGCCTATCAGTCAAACCTCTCACTGGAGAGCAGAAGAGGGCAGTTGTTGACTTTTAGACCTTTGCTGGGGCAGATAAGATGAGATTCACATGTCTGTATTTGGCCGACCACAGATCTCGCAGAAGTAAAGAAATCAGCTGCAAATCGGTGCACCCCTAATTTAGAGGAAACAAATGAAACAAGCAGATTAAACAAATTAGAACTCCAACTTTGTTTGAGTGTAGTCGATTAAATGTTTATAAACTTCAAAGGTGAAAAAGTAAATCAGCAATTAATTATTGGCATCTCTTTCAACCTCTTGTAATGAGTTGCACAGAAATACAACAATTAAGTATTGATGGTAGTATTTTACTATTTCCATTGTTAACAAAGATTTAATCATGTAAAATGGTAATTAAGTCATTGAATGTTACAGTGTGAAAAATATTTACCAATAATGACTAATAATTTTTTCTTGTATCTTTTTTCCCACTTTCTATGCAAAATATGAAAGATTTCCACGATAACAATGAACTTATTGCACTCAAATGACAGTAGCATCCACGCTGTATATTTTATTAAGTGACAATAATGTCAATTAAAATTTAACTGATCAATCTTGTTGTTTTGATTTCATTCTACCCAAATTTTACTATTTGTTTTGACATTTTAATTCCAAGGGACTACCTCAAATTAAACAAACTCGTCCAGCTGGTGCCACAAACTCGGCATTGGAACACACTGAATGTTTCCTTAGTACGAGATCGGTGTCTACACAGTTGTCAGCTGGAACGTTGAGGTTACAACACTACCGGAGTAAAGGTAAATATGGTGTCTAGGTCGAAGTTATTGTATGTATCACACATTTCAATTGTATTTCTGCACAGGCGTACAAGCTACTGTTCACACTGCAAGCAGAGGCACAGACGCTGAGCAGCCTTTGCCGCACTTCCTGTCAACTCCTGTGAAATCTGCACTTGGCGCACAATCAAAACGACCTCGCATGGAAGTCGGGAAGGAAGAGGACGATGACTTCAGGATCTCCAGTCCGGCGCCTCGGGATTCAAACTATTACCCAGGAGTCACAAACTTCTCTGACCTGATGTAAGATTATTTTCTTTGTTTTTTTTTTTTTTTTTTTTTTTTCTCTATTTAATGTGATTATTTAATGCATTCAACATGATTCTGTTTTCTTTGAACAGTGACATGGAGTCTCCTTCTTCTGAGTTAGAAGATGCAGAGTACATTGTATCTGAAAGCGCTCTCCGGGAGATTTTTGAGAACTGCCCCGTCTGCGAGAGACACTGCATAGTACATCTGCGCAGATGTGGAACAGTTGTTGCTTTCAAGCAGGACTGTCCACATTGTTTTTTCACTCGGAAATGGCAGAGCCAGCCAACGTTGGAGGAAATTACCACAGAGTAATCTGGAGGTCTCGACGGCGGTGTATTTCAAATGGGGCAGGGAGGATCATATCCAACATTTGACAGGGTAGGTTTCATTATTACAGCATCACGGGGCACAACCACCAGGCTCTGCAAGTTTCCTGGGTGGAAACCTCGCACGAGTATCTAAATTACATGCTAAACATAATTTCTGACATAGTTTTCAAATTCTGTTTTCTGTAGATTTGTGACACCGTTGTGCTTTACGCCTAGGGGGCAGAGGATGATGGGACGTCGAGATTTAATCCAGCTTCGCCTTGAAAGCCAACACGGCTTCTGCAAGAACAACGACCCGAAATCTGTCTCCAAGGAATTGCCATCACCAACCCTCAAAACTAAGATATGTCAGAAATCCGAAACGTCTGTAATTATAAGAAATTGTAAGTATCATATTTATTAAGGATTGTAATAAAGGTTTGTACATTTTAAAAGTATTTTTTCCTGTTTTCTGAAAACATACTCTACCACTGTTTTTCTCCAAAGAGTTTTTATTATCTATATTGTTGGTATTTTGTAGGAAGTTTACTTGAAATTGGGTTTAATTCTGAAGGCAGCTGATAAATCCTCCACACCTTACAGGAAAAAATAATGTCAGTTTTTTTGGACATTTTCGGTCAGGAAGTGGTTAGACTTTCTTCTCAATCTGTCTCACCACATGGGATTATACATTTGACAGGAAATACCAGACGAACTTGCCTTCTAGGTAATTAATGACATACACATTTCTAAATAAATATGCTAACTAAAACTCTGGTTTTAGTCGATTTTGAATGTGTTGAAATGTTCCTATCAGAGAAGAAGGGACACAGCTTTGGCATCTCCTTGCAGCAACCGCGATGGAGCATATTTTTGCAAATCAAAACGTATTTCTCTTTTTGTTATTAATTTGAGGAATTCAGTCAAGAGATTTTAGTTCTGACAGGAAGAGAGTCATATATGTCGAGTTTTCAAACTTTCGTTGGTGAATGAAAACATTTGCATATGCAATGAAATTATCCATATCTCCAAATTCACAATTTCCTGAAAAAGTACAGTAGTCTGCAACGTCTAAGAATGTAGCAGAAAATGGTTATGTCAGATATTAAAAGTGTGCTTTTTGGGATTTGTTAGAATATTTCTGAGGAGTGTTTGTAAATGGCTTGTAGCATTGTTGTGCTGAAGTGGGATTATTGGAAATGTAGGAGGTTCTTAAAGCGGCGGGAACCCAATTTTAAGGTTTTAGATAAGTCAAATTTGTTTTCCATGTAGGCTGCGTTGTCCTCACTGAAGTTGACATAGTTACTTGACTTTGGTATAGAACCGCCTGGGAAAATGTTTAAATGTTCTCGTCTTCCTTCCGGCCTTGTTTTCCCGTCTTCCCGATGCCTTCCGCTTCAAAACGATCACGTGTCTCGTTGTTTCCCGACCTCCGTGAGATCCAGTCTGAGCGTTGCACAATCAAAACCTTTGATCACCTTCATCTTAGCTTGGAGCTGGTTGTTTTTGATCATGCAGCCGCAGAGCTCCTCCAACAAAGCCCCCTCTCTAATCACTGTAAATACTCATCCAATGAAATGCTGTAGCCGAAGCGTCTTCAAGGCCCGCGCTCCTGTTTGGATCATCGGCGTGGATTACGGCTCGCTGAGAGACTCTTGCATCAGATCCTCGCTGTTTGGGGGGAAAAAAAAAAAAGAAAAAGTGAACAAAGCCAACACCGCTAAGCCTTGTTTAAACCTACAGCGCTTAGCGGGTCTGAGATTTCATTTCTGGGAAGAAACGGACGTGCAAATGCGTCTGGATATGCTTCACAGCTGGGACGTCTTTTCAGCGGGAGACTCCAGACACACGTCTTGTTATTAATAAGGATGAACCTCCTATGAAGCCTCTCTCGACAACAAGAAGGAAGAAAAGCCAGTTCACACACTTTAAAGTCTAGAATCTGAAGACTTTCTAACCCGATTGCACAACTGCAAAAAAATAAATAAATAAATAAATAAAAGTGTTACTATTCGCTTGGTGTTCATTTAGGTTAGCAGTGCTGTTGAATAAGGGCCCGGGGTTAGTTTTTTGTTGCAAATATAGCTGGAAGATCAGAGTTGCGATAGATATGTATCAGTGTGGATTATTTCTGTAGAAAAAGTTGACGGGTCAGATGAGAAAGATGGAGCCGTTGGTCCACAGTGAGGGAACGCTTGGACGAGTGGAGTTGAGGTTTGAAAACTGATGAAGCTGCCGAACATGAAAATGACTATGCTAATACTTCTAGCCAAGCCGGATAGTTAGACAGTGAATAAATTCGTTGAGTAAACTTCAGTTCAACGGCTGCTACCCGGTTCAAACTTGGACTCAACTAAAGGACTCTGACACCTAAAGTGGTTTGGAAAATGAACTCAACATCATCAAAAACTAGACTGGAATTGAACCAGTTTAAGTGAACTCTACCAATCAAGATGACTGGTCAAACTCCAGGAAAACACGACGCAACTCGCGACGCACCTTTCTCGGGGATTTATTGAATCCCTATACATGTGTGTGATATATAATCCTCCAGGATGATGGGAACTTCTAGAGCGACACGTTCGTCCACCGATGTCTGTTGGTTATTAATGCCAACAAAAGAACCATTTCAGCAGCCTTTGACGGTCTGTAGACCGGAAGGCAATTGAAAATCCTGACCTCTGTAATTGTAAACAAAGGCTTCTGTCAAAGTAAGTTCCACACTTTACATGACATACTTGCTTCACGGATCGAAATTTAAATTACTATTTAAAAAAATCACACAATGTGAAGTTTCTGGACTTTAAAAAAAATGATGTTGAGATATATTACAGTTAAGGTGACGCTACAGATCTCTATTCATTCTTTTTAATTGGAAAAAACTTAGAAAGAAAAGAAAATGCTAGTATATGAAATACTTATTTCCCCCACTGTAAGTAACTGTTTAACCCGCCTGGTTGTGAGAAAATGGCCACCAGTTCATATTTCTCTTGTGCCATGACAACTCACAGAGCCCAGCTGGTGTCACTTTGCATTCGTGGAAATGTCAGGCTTGTGCCAGTCGGTGTTTGCTGCAGCTGGATATTCCAGAGAGCAGAGCCCGCGTGAAGGATGATGTGTTTCCATCACTTTCAGGTTGTTCTGTGCAGCTTCAGAGGCTGAGCACGGCCTCCGGAGGTTCCCTCACCATTAGCGTGCAGAATTCAGATTTTTTATTTTTATTTTTTTCTCTCCGTGATGCAGCCACAAACATTGCATTGCGGTGCACAGTTTGATGTTTCCGTCCTAAATGCTGGAAAGAAAAAAAAAAAAAAAGAACAGGTGATGGAGTAATCTGTATGCTAGCTGAATCAGAACAGCAGAGGCGTGTGTGTGTGTGTGTGCGTGTGCGTGTGCGTGTGTGTGTGTGTTTGGGGTTGGGGGGGGAGGTCTCACAATGCCGTGGATGTTTCTTTTTAGTTCTCGTTCTCGTGGGAGCGGCGCGTTTCTGCAGGGCAGACGAGCTCCTCGTCTCAACAAGGAGACTGTGCGTGTTAGAAGTCAGCCTTCGTTTTCTGCTGTGCTCTCAGAGATACGGGAGCCTGCAGAACAGCTGAGAAGAGCTGCGAAGCCATGAAACCATGGCAACATCAAAACCTCAAAACATGCTGCGGCAAAACAACAAAATAAATAAATAAATAAATGAAAAAAAATCTTCTTTTCCAAAAGCGAAACAACACTCGCAGGCTCCCGGTGTTTTCATGTAATATACAAATGACGCTGTTGTTTTCTGTCTGCGGAAGCTGTTTGCTCAGCTGCGTCTTTCTGTAGGTTTGCATTTTTCATGCAGGGAGACGTTTGTGTTTTACCCGACTGTAAGAGGTAAAAGAAACACAAAAAAAAAACAAAAAAAAACAACTGTGTTTTTGGAAACTAATCTTGCTTTAATGTGCCAAGAGCAGACAGAATATCACTTTGCTCAGTTTTTTTTTACTGACACCCAGATGATGCAAAGATGTGACGCATAAACACATCTTCAGTTACCTGCAGTGACTTTTCTATTATTATTATTATTATTACTATTATTGTTTGCATCTTTTTTTGTTTAACCTGACAGGGTTCAGACTGCATAACAGGAAGGCCAGAGTCCCTTATCAACAAATGTATGGACAGATCTTATCTCTAATGCTTATTTACAAACTGGAACCTATAAGTGAGAATTGAAGATGTTTGGAAAAAAAGATCTGAATGCAGAAGACAGTGAGAACATGGCCCACTAAAGAGCCTGCTGAACGTAAACATAATCTGGACTTTGACTGTGCCAGGAAAACCTTCCGCAAGACATTTTGCTCTCATTGCACACAGAGGCGAATTACCGGGGGCTACACCCTCTTTGTAACGGTTTGGTTTTCCCGTTTAATTGGTCACCGGCTCACCACCGTTATTGGATCACATTTATTATATCCAAGAGTCTGATCACACCTCTGCAGGGCAGCCAGGACATTAAGGCCGAGGTTTATGCCTCCAACGGTGACGTCGGTAGGGTAAACCTTCACAATAAAAGCTTTCTCAAGGTACGAAGCACTCTGAACTTTGAATCGTGTGAAGCTAATTAACAGCAAGCCGCAGCGGCCTCTCGACTCATAAACTGCTGGGTGCCTTGTGTGAGGCAGTGAGGCTGTTTATTACTGAAGGCATTCTGTTTTATTATTGTTCCTGTACCGACTCAGGACCTAAAGCCTGTTTCTTTTGAATGCGACTCGATTCAAACTTCAAAAACACTTTATTGATCCCAAAGGGAAAGCCGGGCGAATTTATGAACCATTCAAAAATGTTGATTCAGACGACTCGGATGATTCACTTTTAATCTCCTCCCTGCTTGTTAGGAAACCGGAAAAGCAAAGTTGGCACAAATTTCATAAGACTCGACCAAACTATAAACATAATCTGTTTAAAGACACATTTAGCCACCAGACCCTCCGTCTATCTTTAAGAATTTCCCACATGGACTCGGTCATCATAAATACTTTGTGCTTTTCAAACACACTGAAGCCGTCGTAATGGAAATCATGCCGAGCACGGCTCATTCTGGGCACCTCGGTCAATAATATTGAACATTTGCTTTAAACCGGGGCCTTTAAAACCGAGAACTTCACCTGTGAGCCGATGTGTGCTGTGTTGTGCAAGCATCTTTTTTACATAGTCCTCCCCCATAAATGTGCAAATACACGCTGCCTCCAAGCTGAATTTCAGCTCTGGAGTTTGGTTTGGAGAGGTTCTTTGTTCGATCACAGAAAAGACAAAAGTGGAACCATAAGTTTAAAAAGAAAAAAAAAAAAATCCCAAAAAACTAGCATAATTACAGTTTTTAGATCTACTATGTGTGTTTGTATTTGATGACAAAGTTAAAAATATAAATCAGTCAACAAAAGGTAATTAAACAAGTAGCTTATATAAACCAAAGCAAACATTAGAGAGCAAAGAACAACCTCCGCATTTATGCAGGCCTACGATATCGTAAAGGAAAATTCGTATTTCTTTTTTTAGATTGTTTTCAGATATCAAAGTGACCTCGAGCGCTTCGTGGGGTTTAAGAAAACGACACATTCTGACCATCTGCAGGGTCGGCCTTGAATAGACCAGCTATTGAAGAAGCCTGCCGAAGGCCAACCTGGCCTCCTCCCATAACGTCTGTATTTCTGGTTCTAAAATAGCCATCGAAGATGAAATATTTGTATTCAACGTGCAGGTTCTGAAGCAGAAACGTGGTGCGGAGCCCCACATTTCAGAGCTTCCCATCTGTATTGCTCCCATCTGTGTATTGCTTCTCCACAAGCGTACAAGCCGCAAAGCGAAGAAGCATTTCCGAGATCAGATATAGTTCTTAAACCGTTTTATACAGTCTGACAAAATACTGAATCGCTGCAGCTTTTCAAGGGAGGGGGACGAAAAATGTGTTTCGACTTAATTTTCCTCATTTCCACCTCCACTATGATATCAGCAGTCATGGGATTCCGCAAGTATTCCAACGCAATTTGTGAGAATCAGAGTATCTGTGGGCTTTCATTGTATTTTATGCAGTCTTGGTGATTGCGCAGACACTCGAGTGTGCACGGGTCACAGCCGAGGAATAAAAGATGAGACTCCGAATGTGGGGAAGAATCGATCCTGCTCTTCAGGAAGCCCTCTGGGAGGACAAAAGGGGCCACTTATGCACGAATAATGTTCAGATGTTGAATCGGGACGCATGTTTCCTGGCGCGGCTGACCTCTCACAGAATCCTCTCGTTTCATGAACAACGCGCCGCAGAGGGCTTGGGGTTTCTCATCGGCTCGGCTCGGCTCGCCTCGGGTTCGTCAAAGGCGGAGAAACCCGTCCTGACCCGGGAGACGACGCTTTAAAGATCCCGTTTGATCCGATGTTACACGTCGTGGAACAAGTGCTCCAGAAGGCGCCCCGGCTGCGTTCCACTCAGCACTCAGCCGCTGTTTCAGCCACGGCGGAAAGAGAATGAGAAATATAAAAGCCACGCGAGCCTGGAATTGGGAAATCCTCTCATCTTGGACTTTGTTTGGGGAGAAGACGGGCAAATAAGGCCTTCCGACGTTCCAAAACCCTTCTCATCCATTAAACCCGCGGCAGACTTGACAGTCGCAGTTAAATTCTTATTTGGTTTGGATCAAACGTCATGACGGGTTTCTCTCGTGGCGTCGAACGCTCCCTGGTAACAGAAGAATCAAACATTAATTCGATCTGCAGATTTGTTGCAGCAGACTGAACCCATCACTCTGCTGGGAAGCTTATCTTGGTATTTGGTGTTTGTATTAAGATCTGAAGTATTTCTATACGCAGATTTCAGAGGTTAAACCTGCAGAGCATTTGAGTAGTTGAATATAATTCGACATTCTTCGGCATGTTTCGCCGGCACACGTGTGTTCTGGCTTGGGTACACCATTCAAATAAAAATGAAAAAAAAAAAAAAATAAAAAAAATGGAGTTTGCTGGTACAAACCTGGGGCCAATGAAACCTTTTTTGCAACAACACAATTTCTCAGGAAGACTTCTTGCAAGTAACGAGCAACCTGTCGCAGAAAGATTACAGTCTGGTCTAAATAACTGTGTTTCATAAAGAAGAATTACAATTACAATTATAATTTGTGTAAAAAGTAAAAAAAAAAAAAAAATTTTAAAGTAACATTTTATATGAAGGGATGTTCATGAGATAAACATGATATGTTATGAACATGAAGGAGTCCTCATGAACGTTGAGGGCTGTTGTCATGAAGTGTCATTCGGTAAATAAGGACACTTTCAATGCAAAGTTGTACTAAAAGTTGCATTGATAATGTCCTTCGTGTTCATTACAGGTGTAATACCATGTTTATGACAGTGTTAGGTCAGTATTATGCACACCCCTTCACATAGTGTTACTGAAGCCCCCAAAAATAAGGAATTAAGAAAAATAAGATTTCCCTGGAACTGAAAAGCATAGCTGATTTGTAAAACAGACAGGCCTCGCGAACTTTCGGGACATTAGAAAATACTCTCAGTAAAATAAAATCCAGATTTTAAATGCACATTTTTTTTGGTATTTATTTCACCGGGTTGTGGAAGGGCTGAATACAAAAAGGCTCAGAGACTCTCTTCTGATGCATAAATACATTCTGATGTGGAGAAAGTTCTGGACGCAAATCAACCGGGTTACGTTTTATCAATCTTCGCAAACCGACAGAAACTCGTGGAGTTATAGAAAATTGCCCACGGCTGGATAACGATAGGTATTTTTGTTTTGTTTTGCGCTCATTTCCCTTCATCATGAGACCTTGTCGCATCGTTTCTCAGCACAATTTGTCCCGTCGTTTGCACGAGCCGCTCGAACGTTTCCCCCCTCTCGCCTCCCGCGTCTCACTCAGCCCGAGGCCGCGCGAGTCCTTCGCCGCGTTTCCTTTACTCAGAAGCAGATAAAGGCTTTCTGGGCCTCTTTTAGCTGTGGAGAGGCAAAGCAGCCTTCAGAAGTCTGTGCGGCGCGACACATTTTGCAGGACCGCCTCCTGAAAACGTCCGTTGACCTCCAGCACCGCGTTTTGTTCAGACGCAGAGTGGGGTCGAAGTCGGTGAGCGCTCTCCTGAAGTGCAGGCTCATTCCATCCCCTTGCCGGACGCTCTTGCCCTCCCCCCGGCTGACAAAGCGAACAACAAAAACCTCCAATCCAATGGCAAGCCGTTTTAACATAAATTCGGTTTCGTCTGACTATCCGTAATTACGTTCCAGATATCTGAAAATGCATTTTGACTAGACAAAACTACATTTTGACTATCCGGAATGGTAATTTAAGATATCTGCATTTACATTCTGACTAGTAAGAATAATAATTCAAGATATCTTCAATTACGTTTTGACTAGTCAAAATTCCTTTCAAGATATCTCAAATGACGTCACTGGATTTGTCATTTGACGAGGCACGTATCCGGAATTACAATTTAAGATATCTTGAACGTAATTATGACTAGTCAAAATTACAATTTTAGATATCTGACTTACGAATGACGTTGAAGCCCCTTTGTGCTGTCCAAACAGTTGCCTGCAGAATTTTATGTTTCCTGCACAAAACTGTCCGTAAATGCCACAAATTAGAAAGAGCTCGGCAATGTTGGAAATGCGGAGAACGCAAAACTTCATAAACTATTAAGACTGCTAATGATATCTGCAAAAAATGTCCTGTTTATTCATTTCCAACGAACCGAATGCAGTTAAAAACAGCTTTGAAAAGCTAAAACTGCTTTGTCAATCATTTTCAACATGAAAGTTGTGCATTTTCAAATATCTTGTTTCGTTTTTTTCTATTTTTTATTGTTTTATTAAACTTTCAAATTGCCACGTAAATCAGTGACGTTTTGACTAGACAGAACGCGAATTCAAGATATCTGTAACGTCATTTTGACTAGTCAGAATGTTCATTTAAGATATCTTAAATAGAAAAGTTGAATAATTCAAGATATCTCTAATTCATTTAGAGATATCTTAAAAGGAATTTTGACTAGTCAAAATTATAATTCAAGATATCTCTAATTTAGTTTTGTCTAGTCATTATTTGCTTTTAAGATATCTATAATTCAATTTCCACTAGTCAAAACTACATTTCTACTATCCAAAAATACATTTAAGATATCTTGAATTATGGACTAATTAGAGATATCTTTAATTACAATTATGACTAGTCAAAACTATAATCGAGATATCTTGAATTTACTTTTTGACTAGTCATAATTAAAATGTAGATATCTTAAATGAACATTCTGACTAGTCAAAATGACGTTACAGATATCTTGAATTGAAGTCCCCATACAAATCAATGGTAAATCTGACGTCATTTTGACTAGTCAGAATGTAATTAGAGATATCTCAAATAGGTATTTTGTCTAGTCAAAATATAATTAGAGATATCTTAAATTGCTAAAATGTCTAGTCATAAAACAATTTGAGATATCTGGAATGTAAGGGCGGCAAACCCGAATTTATGTTAAAACGGCTTGCCATACGTTCTCGCTCTGCGGCCGCTCGATAAGGGAGCCGCAGGGCGGACTCCGGCTGCGGCGTGTACTCATTCAGGGCTGAAACACGCCACGCACTGAGGTCGTCTGTCGCTGCTCCGCTTTGCAGGCACCCTCTCAGCCTTCGCAACAAAAGGCTATTAATAAATCTTGTCTTCGGGGGCCGGCTTTCAGCCGTTTTGAGTTATTTCCATAGAGCAATCTGTTTATGTTGGCCACCTTTTCCAAACAGCAAACTGTCATACACTTAGAGGATGCGTGTAGCATGCGGCACCTCAGAAATGTGCATTCATTCATTCCGGTTTTTTTTTTAAATTTATTACTCCGAAGCTTTTCGGCTGGAGACCCTCGTCTTATTCCCAAATCTCTAAGAAGGCCTCGTCGAATGGTTGAATGGTGCTTTTTCGATTGTATCCAGAACCTTTTCCTTCCAAAATGTGTTACCTTGAGTGCTTATTTTCCTTCCCTGATCTGCCGTTTTTGTGTGTATCTGCTCATCCTTGCAGAATCCAGGAGAAGCCAGGACTGATGCGTATAAAGCTAATTATTCTGCCACCTGCAAGACTGCTTCTGATTTGTCCGGGCTTTTTTTCTTTTTTTTTTTTTGTCCAGGTCTTTCCAGCTCAGGAGCTAATAAATTCTTGAAATGAACATTAAAACAATTTCTTAGGCAAAACGTTTGTGGGTGCAGAAACACAAACAGCAGCTGGTCCTTGGAAAGATTTATATATATATATAACACATCTCTGAATGTAGATACCATGAAACAACAGGGATGTAAAAAAATTCATCTCAAAGATGTTCGATGCTCTGCTGAACCGTCCCCCGGACCTGGTTCTGGGTTTTGCACTTCATTGTCCTCTAATTTGAAAAGCGCAGCGTACTTATTGAACTAACCCGAAATCTGCTCCGTTTTGCACCACATGTGATTCACAGTCCACAGTCGGCTCTTCCGTGGCCATGCAAATTCCATTTCCTCGCCGACCTTTGACCTCACTCTGCTCTCAAATCTTCTGCTTCCCTCCCAGGTGAAACGGGAGAACCTGGCCCGTACTCGTTCCGGAGCGCTCTGCTGCGAGGCCAGGTTAATCATTCAGTAGCAGGTTTTTTTCGCTGTGACCCTGCGGACCCTCAGACTCACAGCGATGTCCAGCCTCTCAACTCAATTAGCTTCTATCCTGGCCGTGCGGGTAAAATGTCGGGCTGCTGGGAATTCAGAGGAATATTTGTTGAATCTTTTTATCATTATTATTATTATTATTAGTTTTATTTTATTTTCATTGTGGAGTAAAAATATTCCTTTTCTGTGTGTTTGACTGAGGTTAAATAACGAAGGCAGCAATGAATCATGACAATGTATAACGACCATTTATCCAAACTATCGTCTTCTTACATTTACAGTGGACAGTTTTTGTTTGTTTTTTTCTTTAGACTTTAGCTATAAAGTCTAAAAGAGTAACACCTTGTTTTCGAGTAGATCAAAGCTCAAAGTAGAAACTGACCAACAACGGGTCTGCAGATTCAAAGACGCCAGTGTTTCAAACTGCCAAAGGAACAAATATGAATATTCAACCCAAATATCGGACGGGAATTTGCAGGCAACAAGTCAAAACTCAGAACCAGTTTTTTTTTTTCTTTCTTTCTTTTACAGTGTTGAACATTTTTCAGCCAACAAAGTCTGACAGCTGAAACTATTTTTGCGTTTTTAAAAAAGAAAAATCTTAATTGTAGCTGAGATATCCTTTTAATACGAATGGAAAACCAGATTTAAACTTACCGTTACGTGTAATTTTGAAATCTTTGCTCCGGCGGGTGAAATATTGACTATCTTTTCTCGTGACAGAAGAATCCATGAGCTGTAAAGGTAAACCATAATCAGGCTAAATTTGTCAATTGATGCAGTACTTCCCCGCAAGGTGGTTAAACCAAGAAGACATACTTTACAAGTATTTTTCTTCTCTTATGCAGACAGTAGGTCATTTCGACAAATGAACGAGTTCACTATCTCTGAGCAGAACCGATGAGGGGAACGTGCTCATTAGTTTCTTGGTTACGGGAAGTTTTGTCCTCTCCGCTGATTGAATCCAGCAGTTCTTTAGGCACCGTGTGAGTGTGGGACACGTCCCTGGGGAAAATAAACCGAGAGAAGCGCCGAAGAAACGCGCAGATCCTTCTGCCGAACCGTGGAAATGAAGCTCTCCGACTGTAAAATGAATTCTTCTGCTTGAGAACTCCCGTTTCGTGAACAGCGAACAAACAAAAGTAAACTGAAGTCTTGGTAAGGATTAATTACTGATGAGTGGAGGAGCTCGAGAGTAAAGTCAACACTTGTGTGAAATGACATTTTCCCCCTCCTCCCCTCTCGCTAGGCGTTTTGGAGGCCACTTTCGTAATTTTGTTTTTGTGTCAACTGCAAACATTTGGACTTGGCATCAAAAATGTGTTGAACTTTTTAAGGATTTCGCTGCTGCAACAGTTTTTTTGTTGTTTTTTTTCCCTTCCCTTTCTCCTTGCATAGTTTTCCAGATGGGGCAAATAGTAAAAATACAAGGTTCTGAAAATGAGCAGACTTATCCTCATAGTCCTTCAGCCGAAGTGCTTCCAGCGACTCCTCTTTTGTCGACTCATGTTTCTGACTTTCCTGCAGTTTTTTTTTTTTTTTTTTTTTACGAGCCCTGGAATGTCTCCTGTCAGGTGTCCTTTATGCGTCTTTGCAGCAACGGCGTCTGTCAAAATTTATGGCAGATGTCTCTCTCGCTTGTGTGGCAGTTACAGGTTGGATGATATACGTCTGTGTGTTTAACTGTTCCTCCACGATGTCCTGAATCTCCTCTCTGACTTGGGTTTTATGCATCCGGGAGTGAAAAGATGCAGTCTCTTCTTTTCTGTGTGTGTGTGTGTATTGCTCAACAGAAAGCATTCTTTCTGTTGAGCATTACAGAGGAAAATCACATTAAAATCTTTCATTCTGTACAGATATTTTAGAAGCAATTTTGTCTTAGCTTTAGTCTGACTTTTAGTAAGTCCCCTTGTCATTTTGATAACCTAACCGTGTTTGCACTTTAGCACAAGGAACTATCAATATCAGCTTGGGAGACTGAGTATTTTCATGCACTCGTTTCTCACCTGGAGTCCCACAGGGCTCGGTTTTTAGTCCCCTTCTTTTGATTTTCATTTGTTCCTGCCAGGGTCCATATTGAAGGAGAAGGGTGTGTCTTTTCACTGTGAGTTTGATGGTAGTCTTTTAATTATGCCATGCTATTGGCTGGATCGCTCTTAACTTTTGAAAGTTCAGAGAGAGTAAGACTTAAGAAGGCAAAGCTGTGAGCAAGTTTTTCACCAATTTTGGGTGGGTTGCAAATGAACTTTAGCAAGGAGTCGGCAATTCTTCCATTGATAAGACCATCTACAAAGGGACACATTTATTTTCCCCTCAGTTCAAGGTTTTTGTGACTTGTTTTTGTTGCGCCCGATGGCTTTACCCAAACCTATGTGGTCCTACTGACATCTGCAGAAATATACCACTCCCGGAGAGACAACCAATCGGTGCCAGCAGAGCGGTCTTACCACTGCCAATCATTAAAACTTACTGTTTGGTAAATTAAAAGTGGCATGGATGACAGCTCCTTAGAAAACAACGGCTCTTGGAATAACGCCAGAAGAACATTTCCCGTGTTAAAAAAAACGTAAAACCACATGTTCAACTGACATTTTTACTGATTTGTGTGGATAATCGGTTAGGTTGCAGTTCAGTTTTGTCACATGAAAAAAACTCAGTGTAGTTTCTGCACCTCCGAATCCAAAAAATACAATTTTTCTCAATCAGGTCAAGTTTTCTTTCTCTGATTCGATTAAGAGAAATACGACCTTCTGATTAAATTGATTACATTTTTGTGACGTGATCAATTCATGCTCATCAAAATTACTCCAAAACAGTTGAAAAACCCCCAGACAATTGTTTTTTGGCTGTTGACCCCAGTGTAATCAGTGATAATGTTCAGAATATCTCTTGACAGATGCAATATTTTTCCAGTTATTCTTTGATACAGAATATCATAATGTACTACTGGTTTGTCGAGTCGTCTGGGGATAGCGGGGATTCTGCTCTCCTTTAGACAGAAACCGTGCATCATCGGTCGTCATATAATGCACACATACTTCCATCAAAAGTTTGGCCCAAAGCTCCAAAACTAAAATTCAGAATTGCTATTCAAAAGACCCGCAGAGATAATGAATTTACAGCTAACCAGCTTTTAAAAAATGAAAAGGGAAGACCGGAGAATGAAGGACGTTTTGCAGGCTGGCATTTAGCTCACTCTGATTCGTCTAAAGATAAAAGCTAATGGTTCATTAGAGAATATCGGCCTCAGTGAGCCAGTGTTTAACAAAAGGATTTGTACTGTTCAATTTTTTTTTTTTTTTTTTTTTTTTTATCTGTTTTCATCTTTATAACACCATTCTACCCAATGCTACCAGTGGGAGAAATATCAAAAGAAAAATAATCAGGATGTTTTCACCTCTGAGGTGTGAACAGCTCTCCGGTGAGTTTTAACTCGTGCACATGTCCCCCGTCGTGTAGGAGGAAACTCCTTTTTAATGATCTGGAACCAGCTACTTCAGATTAAAACTGGGGGTTTTATGGCCATTTCTGTCAGAACTTCATCACACTCCCAGTTCCTTGTTAGTGTCTTGGTGGTTCAGCGCTACGTCACCCAACAAAGACCCTGTAAATGTGCGAGCTTGTCGCTCGTACCAAGACAAAAAGGTGCGAGATTATTGAAATTGGGTTATTTTTCACCAAAAATACTGCTGCCACGCAGCGACACAATGAACCTTCACTCGCACATTGTACAGCTGTGCCTACGTCTGATACCGTTTGTGGGTAAACTCACTGTTCATTTGAATCTTGCATGGAAGATAAGACGCTGATCTTGTTTCCCCACTTGTTTAATTTTTTTTTTTTTCTTTCTGATAGGGGCTCGACGTCTCGCTTTTGGGATCGTTCTGTCTGCTGCTTGTCACCAGACTGGTTCGAATCAGTGACTGATGATTATACGGGCTGTGTCTGAATAAATCAGCCTTTCCTTGGTGCAGCTAGTAAAACTGAACTCACCATAAAAACTGTCAAGTTGCAATTTTACAATCGTCAAAGCAGAGGTTGGATTAGTCACTTTGACTGACAGTCACAAACGTCCCGTCATCATATAGTTTTACTCGTCAATTAAAAAATTATTATTATTTTTTTAAATGATAGCGAGGACATATTCAATAAAACTTCTTTTTCATTCGTTTTGACAGGATGTTGAATAGGAAGTCCACATTGTGCCATCACACATTAAGCACGTGAACACAGTGGATGGAACCACGGGCTGTGGCTCATACGACTGCATCCGACCAATTAAAATACAAACACTTATCCTGCTGTGGCCTGAATGTGTTTCTGAACAACCGGCCCGTCTTCGCCGGCAGCAGCTCTTGCTTTTTCTTCCACTTACAGCTCTAAAACAATCAAATGAAAATTGGTTATCTTTTTGTAGATTATGTTCAAATGAAACTAGCTTCTTTGTTCCTACCAAAAAGGGCTACATCTATTTCCACAAAGAAAAAAAACTTTAAAAAAAAAAGAAAAAAAAAAAAAAAGAAATCATGACCACACGTTACCTCCTGCTGTGCTGTGCGCTCTGAGGTATTCCCGAGCAGCAGACATGAAAACACCTTGTTCGCTGTGATCCTCCACTTCCGCTTCTATTGGAATCGCGTTTTCAAGCCAATCATTTTCATCAAAGAAATCCCGGTTGGCCCCTTGGCACCAACCACCAATGGTCGGGTAGGGCGCGGGGGGACTTGACAAACACCAGCCCCGCACATCACAACATCAAATCCGGAGAGTTAACTTTTTATTTTATTTTATTTTTTTTGTTTGTTTTGTTTTTTTTTTTTTTTTTTTTTTTTTTTTTTTTGTTGCTTACCACCAACGCTGTTCAGAAGAGAGGCAGTGTGACTGAAGAGGCCCCAAAACGACCGTAAAGCTTTGGTTCAGTTCCAACAGAACCCTCAGTGCTTTGTTCTGTGGAGAAGTGGAAGGTGCTCTCGTGGTTACGGGCTCTCTCTCTCTCTCTCTCTCTCTCTCTCTTTCTCTCTCTCTATCTAAACAATTACACATTTCCCTTTTCTGTTCTTCAAGGTCTCATAGGGATGAGAGTTGGGAGATTTCCCTTCAAGAAAAGAAAAAAATAAATAAAAATGTGGAATTCTATGAATTTAGATTCATATGCAAGGATGGAAGAACAACGTTTCATGTTTTTTTGTTTTTTTTTTATTTTGGTCCTTTAACATTGACACAGTTGCAGGAGCTGATTGACAGTAGAATTTGTACTTTCTGTGCCAGAAATGAGAAATGGTCAGTGAAATGTCCAGTTTTACCTCCGGATGTCTTCCTTATGAATTCTTCCCCACCGATTAATTTTTTTTACTTTTTTTTAAAGCAGTGAGTTAAATGCCTTTGTCACAAAATAAGTAAATACAAATTTCAACAACAATTTTAAAAATACTAAAGACAGTTTTATTCACAACTTGAAGCTTCCGAGTATTTTTATAAACACACATTTTGTATGTCTGCAACTTTTTAACACCGGCTTCAACTTTAGTGTTTTTTTTTTGTTGTTTTTTTTTTTATTATTATTTTTATTGCTTTTCTTAATTCTCTAATTTTGTTCCAGGCTTTCAGCTCAGGGTCAAATCCACAGCAACCGATATCACTCAAAAACACGGCATAACACTTGATTCCTGTGTCTCAGGCTCACGGGCCAAAAAGGAAAAAAAAAAAAAAAAAAAAAAAAAAAAAAAAATTGTGTTTTCCCACAAAGAGTATCTCGAAAGAAACAACAAAACCTCAAATGGAGAACCACGTTAAAGTCGCCAGAGTATTTAGAGTTTTAAAATGCAGCCTTGAGCTCTTTTTAGCTCCAACAAGCAAGGTCAAAGGGACCTTGAAAGATGAATCGAAAACATTCTGCTCAGGTCTTGGTGATGAAGTGCACATATTTATATCATAACTGATTCTTCGACTGGGTTGTGAAACCCAGCGTTGACTCTAAATCTTTTAAATCGGTTTTGGCCAGAAACAAACGTTTCCAGGCAGGAGATCCCAGACTCCTCTCTCCAGAGAGAGTCCTCCGCCTGATTAACGACTTTCTGACTCACTACTTACGTAGACAATTCGCAGAAGTGATCCACGAGGCGGGAACGCGTAAAAGCAACGTCGCGTCGGTTCTGTACAGTAACTGTGAGCAGATGAACGCAGACACAGTTTTCTTTCTTGTTCGAGGGTCACTCATCTCCACTGGGGAATTCATTTCTGACCCTTAGTCAATTGAAGTCATCTGACCTGACCTTGTTTCGACCCCAGAATGGATCCACCACTCTGAAATCCGTGGACAATAAACACACGTCACCCCTCAAAACTCATTTTATCAATTCATTTCCTTCCCCCCGGCCCCCAACCTTCCTGGCCTCCAATCTATATCACCGCGCTCTGTTCATGGTGCCAACTAGATCAATTCTACTCATTTCTGTTTCATGGAAGGTGATTTATTCTGCGTTAAGTGCCGGTTCCTCCCTCCTCCGTTTCCTGTGAAATTGCCCCCCGTTTGTCAGTGATAAAGACTCGGAGACTTGAGACGTATCGCGTTTTCGTTTCCCCTGCCTTCTGCGCGCTGCCTCTATTACGCTCCCCCTCATTGTCTGAGCTGACACGTCGGGCTGAGCGGCTTTCATCAGATAGTTTTATCTCAGGGAACATGACGCCGACGCTGTGGGGAGAATAAACAAAAGGCTGGGCAGCACATGGAAATGTGAGCGATGACAGGGTTTTAAATATGCAGCAGGAAAGAGTTGAATACTGGATGTTATTTCAATCTTTCTATTAGACTTACCTGAACTCAGATTTAATGTGTCTCTTCTGTTTATTCTTGAGGTTTTAGCCTTTAGAAAATGTTGGGTTTCTTTTTTTTTTTCTTTTTTTTTCACTTTCCACTTTACATAATGTGACTTTTGTTTCTGTCTTTAACGTAATGGAACTTTTTAGTTTCTTTCAGTAAAAACAGGGTCATAATGGTGAGGAACAGCTGAAAGAACCTGAAAAAAATCTAGGCCCGACTCGGCATAGAGATGAAACACGACTCATTTGATAAAATGTCTGATATCTTTTCCTCCAAAGCCTGCCTGTCATTTTTTTTTTTAAAAAAAAAAAAAAAAAACCCTCTCCAACAAACATAAAAATGGAGCAATTATTCTTCAACCTTTTTAGATCCATGCTGCCTAATGGAACTAAAAAGCCACATTTAAAAATAACAGTTGACCAAAGTGCTGCACAATAAAACAAAGACAAAGATATCCTGGCAACAAAGTTGCAGTTTCCCGTTGATTTTATATCATGTTTGAAGTCCAGCATAAAAACTTTTTTATATATATTAAGTTAGCAGAAGTCTAGTGAGGTTTTCCACTGTTTACCTTTACACTTGGCCTTATCTAGTGTGGATGTAGGAGATGAAATATTTATCCAATTACCTGACGTCCAAACCCACATCTGCGGTGGTTTTTGAGGAAAATCGGCTGCTTTTCTTCTCCTCCTCATCTTTGTGTTATTTGCTTTGGGACGACGCCAAACAAACGTTCCAGGTTCATCTCCACGATTTAATCCTTCTTTAATCCAATCATCCTCAGTACATGGCTGGTTCTCTTTATTCTTTAAGCAGGTTTTATTTTCACTCCGATTGCTTCAAGATTTCTGTCATGAACATTGTGTTACGTTTTTGTTTGTTGAGCTACCAGGACATAATCCATTTGTTTGGACTTGGTTTAAATGTTAGAAGAGTTTTACAGGAAACACCCAGGAGCTTTTTTCACACTCTGTGTTTTTTTTTTTTTTGTTTTGTTTTTTTGTTAAATTAATTTAATTCTGTTTTGGGATGATCTCCATCAGCCTTTAGTTGGTCTTTGCAGTGCAAGCTCTCCGTCAACTGCAGACTTTGCTAAAGGCTTGGACTTGTGCAGGTTTTTCTTTTAGAAATGCATATTGCAGCGTTACTTACATTACATTTTTGACCTGGCTGAACCAAATCAAATCAAGATTTAGTGTCGATTCTCCTGTGCGTGCAGGCACAGTGCAGCAAAATGAAAGAGCGTTCCTCCAGGGACACCATAAGTAATTTAAAAACTCGTATATGAAGCGTCTAAACGAAAATTAATCGAATACGACTTAGATTCTTTTTATAAATACATATGATCGTTTATATAGCAGAAACTTTCAGCTGATAAATATATTTTTCCTTTAGTTCTCAAGTGAATAATCTAACCGCTGATAATAAATTGATGTGAAAAGAAAGGAAAAAAAAAACATAAGCTTTTTTTTTTTTCCATGAGATTTTTACATTTCTGCCTGAGGCTGTGTATTTCAACCTGCAGGCATACACACTCACTAACGCAACATGAACGCAAACATTAGATTTTGGCTTATGAGGGAAATGATGCGAGAAAGCCTTCCACGCGTTTACCAACACGGCTTTCATTCAACCAGATTCAGTGAGCGAAAACATTTAGACTAGCAGATGAAAAACACAGGCTTGGGTCTACAGGTTTATATTTATTGACAATGCCAGTTCTGGAACCTGGTCTTAATCTCCCAGCTCTCCAGTGGGTCAATTCAAACCACGGGATTTTCTGGACTCGTCTGAACCGGGCAACAGCTTCATTTATTTACAAAGATGTTCCAACTAAACCCTCTCAAATGCCGCTAAAATAGTTTGACATTCTTTATCTCTCTCTGTGATAAATTGCTAGCATCTGGGTTGATGGTCTTCAGCAGACAGCGCAAGTATCTTCTTCTGTTGGGCAAATGACTCAGTAGCAGCACCACCTGGTGGTAGACAAAAAGTGTTACAAGCAGCCGAAGATAAAAAAAACAACAAAAAAACAATGCAAGCTTTGCTTACTCTGATGGAATGACCATTTCAAGGTTTCCTGATATAGGTGAAGTTGTGTAGTATAACACTTTTACTCATGCAAAAAAAAAAAATCTGATTTGTTGCTAATCCGTGCCCATTTGTGACAGTGAAAACAGCTTTTACGACACAAATCGTTCAAATAAAGCGGTGAACAGAGCTAACCTGGACTGATACCTGCTGCGTTATAGGAGGAATCCAATTTCCGTTATATCATCTCAGCCTGTCTGATGAAATGTATGCCTTCCTAAACATCCTCCTGAGAAAGATGTCTCATGTCGACTCTGATGCTCCTAGATGTGTGGCTGTCCTTGTTTACAGAGGTTTCTGTGCGTCTTTTCAACAAAGGTGGTATCGTACCTCGCTGAGGCCACAATGAATCGATTTAATGCCTGTAGCGGAGCTGGAGCCTTGAAAAACATTTAACCGATTTACATTTTTTTGTTGTTGTTGTTCCCTCCGACAGCTTAGTCGAAGAAGTGTAGGTACGTGTTAGTTTTAAAATATTTTGTGTTTTGTAGCTTCTGATATTGTGGTCCATTAAGGGAGTGTTGGACACTGTTGAAATTTTGATGAGTTCACGCAAAGATCCGACCCTTGTTTTATTTTATCCTTTAATTTTGGTAAACCAATGGTGCAAATACTGTTCTGTTCGTTTTCCCAGTTGTTTTTGTCCAAGAGTGTATTCATCAAACAATGAAATCATATGTAAAAGAAAGAAGTGCTGCTAAAAAGCTATAAATTTCCTTCTTCATCCCTGTAATATTACAATTCCTTCTACTGATTTGGTATAATCTGTTGGTTATCTGCAGCTCTTTGAACATAAATCTTTTGATGAAATGAGGGGAGAAGAAAGGGGTGAGAGTTGATGAAACGCAACATAAGAGATGCACGCTGACTTAAAAAAAAAAATTGAACTGGATATAAATGGAGAGATGTCTCAAGGAAGATGAAAAGAATTTGGCAAAACCTGAAATGAGGATTAAAGTGAAAAAGGAGGTAAAAAGAATAAGCTGCTGACGTAGACCAGGAAAAATAGTCAATGTCATAGTCGCGCGGTGAGACGGGAACATCAAACGGCTCCTGTCAAAAGCCCATTTCTACTTAAGCCACTGCCGTAAAACACTTGCATTATACCCTGCATCTAAAAAGGAAATCGGTGGCTCCATGTGACACACAAAGGGCAGAAGCTGCGGGACGGATGGAGGGAATGGCGCAGACCCTCTGGAAGGAATTCAAACACGACTCCACAGATCATTTCCTATCCAAACCTGGTGTCAATTAAACTTTTGGACTTCTCGCTTGTTCAGACTCTGGAATATAAGAACCTATATTTTTTCCACCCTTGCCTTTTGTTCCGCTTTAGTGTGAGGCCAGGAAAGCTCATTTTTGTATTGAGATCGTTTAAAATAACTTTACGCGCAGAGAAATGGAACATCAACCCATTTTTGGGTTAGATTTGCACAGAACAGTTGCTTGGTTTGTATTCAAAGCTACTATATCTAAAAAAAAAAAAAAAAATCTTACTTTATCCCTTGGGGAAAAAGGTTAAAAAGGACACAAAGTTACAACAGAATAATGTACTAAAGCCATCCGTGAATAATGTAGAACCTTATTGATCTGCTAAAACTTATCCTAAAAAGCCTCCATCCTGCCAGGTAAAACAGTGAAAATGGAACAAGGATTTAAATGTATCAGAAAAACAAAAGTTTTTTTTTTTTTCTCAATGAATAATCTAATGGCTAACCCTTGGGATTGATGTAAAAGGCTCTTTGCTGGCATACTTGCACAATAACAGGCGGATATAATAGCCTCCCCGTGTTTTTACCCCCTTTATGTCCTGTAAAGGTCAGTAAGAGACTCTGTTACATGCTTCTGAATGTCTCTTCAACATCTGCATTGCCGACAAACAAGCAGCACAGGGCGGACCATTGACTCCGAACAAAGTCAGGAAAGTTTAGTGCTTCGCAGAAATCGTTTCCGCTCGCCGTCCCGCTCGAACAAAGCCACACAAAGAGGACCTGTCTCGTTCAGCATTCTTCTTCCCTGCTGGAGCTCAGGTAATTTCATTTTCCCCAAAGCACCTCATTCAATAGATTCCCCTCCAAACTGTTATTTGTGATTATTACAGGGCTGTATCCGTTTGGGAATGATAGTTACTGGACCAGGAAATCGACTGTTCCAGGCACTTCTTTCTTTCTCTGTCAGGGCCGATGCCCGCTGGATCGATGCGCCTCTCTGTGCTGTAATTTTTGTTGAACTGCTTCCCATTTGGACCCTCGCTGTGTCCTCTCATTTGGCGTTTCATTGTGCCGCCGACGAAGCTAAATGCGCCGGACGTGAATCCTGTCGTGGTAATTCTCTAAGAAGCCGATTGAACTTGCGGATCTTTCTGTTTAAACTGCTGATGCACGCGGGGGAGTGTTGGGGGGGCTGGGGGGAAGGGATCTGGACATCCCACCATTCGTCTCGGAAACTTTCTGTAACTTAAAGGCGATAACCTCCATCCTGTCAGGTGCTGAAACTTCCCAAGAACCCATCAAAGATTAGTTTTGTGCTGTCAGAATGAGTTTGTGAGGCATGTTTCTGAAACCTCCGGCAACTTTGAAACTCAGACCCCCCTTTTCCGATGAATCATTGGAGCTATTTGGGCAGCTGTGGGGGCTTAGCGGGATGAGAGTTGTACTTTAAATCTACTTTTTCCGGCTGTCATACCACTCCGACCTTCCAGATTCACGTTCACGTCTCTCCCAGTGACGTAGAAATAGTTGGTTTTCCTCCACGCTGCTCCCAGTCCGATACCATCAAGAGACGTTCCGGGCTGGAAATTGAAACCCGCAGCAAACCTGCATCGGCGAGCCTGCAGGGTCCACAACCCAGATGAGATGAAAGCGAACGATTCAATTATCTGATACTATTATCTGCACCGATGCTCACATGTGACTTTAGAGTCAGCTTGCCTGTCTTGAGCTGAAGGCATTGGCAGTTTACCTGTTGCTCATTAACAAGGAACGAGATGGGAAATTTTCACCGGAAAGAGGCCTGCCAGCGAAGATTTGGTGGCTTGAAACAGTCGAGGGCTTTGTTTAGGATTCGCGTTACATACGTCCCCCCGTAATAATTTGATTAAATCCTGCCTGGGAGCGGAAGAAAAGTCGAGATAAAAATCTGATGGTGTTGCTCATTTTCCCCCTCCTCCCTAAAATAGGTTGCAGTGAGTCAGTTCTGTCCTCAGATGTCATGAATTCTATTCAATTACTTGTTTACCTCAAATGTAGGATTGTATATAAGTTGCATAACCACTCCTCTGTCTGCAAAATACTATTAAAAAAAAGGAGACGTTTCGTAATTCTGCACCTTCACCTTCCAGCGTTACGTTTAAAACCAAGTAGCGGTCACTCTCAAAGCACCTATTTATCAGTCAGTGGGTCCATGAGGACGCCGGTGTCACCATGACGTTTAAAGCTACAGCATATAACTTTTACTCAAATATGTTTTTTACATAATTGTTCAAACTGTCACCCTGTTGTGACTGTCTAATACGAGACAGATAGTCTGTGAAAAGATTGAGCTCCGCCACCTTCTGCCAGGGCTACCACTGCTGTCGTTTCTCTGGCTCACCTCCGTTACGGTGAGCCAGCTGCAGCGTAGGTTGCGAGCGGTGCGTACATCGGAGTGATTGACAGCGGTAAGACCCTCGTCCTGGCTTTCATTAGTTGTTTTGGAAGGAGCTGTGTTAGCGCAGCGAGGAGGCAGAGGAGCTAATGTTTTTTTCACATATTACCTAACGCATATGATACTGTCATCACAGAGTGATAGCTTTAACAAATATGTGCAAAGCTTTCATTTTCTTTTTTTTTTTTTTATAAAAGTTACATACTGCAGCTTTAATGAGCTAAACTGACTTCACCGGTGATTCATCGGTTTTCAGTTTCTGGTCCATGCCAGGTACCTGGGTTACTGAGCGTTCATATCAATTTCCAAATCCTTTGAAGGAGAAAAGTCTGGTTCAGTGTTCAGTTCTGAAAAACGTGCGCCGACCATGTAGGTTTCTGTCCTACATCTTGCTACTTTGGCCCAAGCAGCTGTTTAGAAATGACTTCATGAGAGTTTATCAGCTCGACTCTAGAAGTTGGGAACTCAAAGCAATCGCAACCACTGCCTGGAAGTTTTCGGTCATCAGGTCAAACAGAGCAAGTGATTTAGTGGAATAACGTCTGCGGATGAAGCCACTTCTGTTTTGAAACATGAATTGCACTGTCTGTTGCATATTTATTAAGCCCTGGAAACAGAACAGTTCAAACCGAAGCAACTGTGGCCATTTTTTCCTTGTTCTGCCATCAGAGAAGGATTTCTTTTTTTTTTTTTTTTTTTTTTTTGACGTAATCCTTTTCTCCTTCATTGTGTTTTCAGTCGGGCTTGCATCTGTTGGGTTGTTTCATCTGTGGACGGAGCAGCGGGAGGCCTCAACACAGAGCTTTTTTTTTTTTTTTTTTTTTTTTTGTACCTCTGTCTCTTCATATTCCTCTTGTGACTGTCTTATTTCGTTTTATTTTTTAGGTTTTTTTGCCATTTTCTCTGTCCATCTTCCTCTGAGCGCTCCTCTTCATCTTCGCTTATGATTTCGGGCCTTAAGAGGCTCTCTCTGACGGAAAGCAGCTCTGTCATGTGTTATGCGCTCTGCTGGAAATTGCCTCCATGGTAATTTTCTAACTCGCCTAACTCAAGTGTGAGTAATCTCTGCGCGAGGCCTCCATCATGCTCATGTGCACGCAGATGCTGATCACAGACGAGGCTCATAATCGCAAATATAAGACCGTAAATATGCTGCGTTAACAGGAGTTATTTCCATCAGATGTTTTTTTTTTTTTTCTTTTACTTCGGTGCAGATGGATCATTTCAGCAAAACGAATCGTTCCTCGTGTCTAGATTGATGTTGCTATTCCATGCTGCCTAAAAAAAGATAATAGACAGACGGTTGTGAGTGCAAGTTTGACTAATTCGTAACCAATCGCTCTGTCTAATGAGTTCACAAAGTACTAATAAATGTTTCTAATTTCTTACTATAGTCAAAGTATGACTTTACTGGGTTCAGCAATTGAATTCTTGGTTTTGACGGTCGTTTTGTTGCGCCGCCGTTGCTCGTCTTCCTGAGGGGGGTGCCGCGTTTTTCCTTTCACTCCTCCTTTCGGTTTTCATGCTTTAACGTCCAGGCAGAAAATCACATTGTGGGCTTTCTTCCTCGGTTGCCACGGCAACTTCGAGCAACCTTAATAACATTCCTGGTGAAGTAAAACGGTATCCTCTCCTGGCTCTTTTTTTTTCCCACCTCCTCTGTTGATGGTTTCTGGACATTTCTTCCCCTGGCCTCTGCCGTCCTTTAATGACTTTGTTTCCTGTTTGCCTCTAATTTTCTTTTCAATTTTTCCGTTGCCCTCATGTTGTGTCAAGCTTGTTCAGAACGTCTCCCTTTTCATATCTGCTTCTAACTCCGAGCGGAACCAGAAGAAATATGAGGTCTGGTGACTTCAACCAAATCGTGTCAACGCTCGAATTCTACAGACACAAACATGCTGAGTCGGAGAGTGAACTAATATATATATACATATTTTTAAGTAAGAGCTGAGTTACAACAGTGAAATACTTTTAAATGTTCTTAGAGAGAATACCAGTGAGACAACTTGTATGAATAAAAGTCAAAGAAAAAAAAAACAAAGATTGTGACAAAATATCAGATTTTGTCACAATCAGATTCCTTTAGAGTCCAAATTCAGTTCAGCTCAGTCCAGGTTGTCTAATTTGGTTGGACAAATTGGACGAAACTGCGTTTTGTCCAATTTGATCCTGAATACGGTGATACTGCTCGACTATCACAAAAGTGCCAACCTTTTCAGCTTCTAAAAAGCTCTTCGTCTGGTGTTACTTAGAGACCTCTCATGTAGCTGTTATGACTGGTTTGAGTTTCCACAAACATTTTCATTTGACTTGTTTTGTTTCCCTTGACCAAAAATAAACTTACTGTAATTTCACATTTTCATCATAATTTTAATTAAACATCAGTAAATATAAAAAATAAAAATAAAAAAATGAAAAGGACATGGATACTAATGTTCGTGTAAGCACAAATGAATCACTTAAAAGCCCTGAGCAGGTCTTAATTGCAATTCTGGGCAGACTGTAGGACTGGACAGATTGCACTAAACACTGGTTGTTCACGGACTGATATTACTGGTGCAACATTTTGCTCACTTCACATTCAGGAAATGTTTGAAATGATTTTTTGTCAGCACGTCGTATCAAGTACCGATTTTCCCGCAATGAAATGTGGGCGAGCTGATGCTGCTGTCTCGTTTCTCATCCTGTTCGCAGTGTGACGACGAGTTGCTAATTGTCAATGAAATGTTGGAACTGCTCGACTTTTCTATTTTATCTTCAGCAATTTTAACTTCTGGGTTGCAATACTACTTTTGCGAAAAAAAAAAAAAAAAACCCATTTTTTTTCCCCCCCCCCCCCCCACCACCCCACATATCAAGCTTTATTCTTGTAGATGACTTACAAACTACACAGAAAAGAAAAATTGAAAAGAAACTGTAACTATTCAAAGATTGTGAGGATTTTAGATTATTTAAAAAAAAAAAAAAAAAAAAAAAAAAAACAGCAGCCAGGAACAGAAAGTCTCAGAGCAGAGTAATGGGGCTGTCAGTACAGGCGCTTATTAAAACAGACTGAAAATTAGCAGTGTAATTTTAGAATCATGTAACTTTGTTCTCAGTGATCCAGCCAACAGTCCGCTGTGTGGGTAATTATATCTGACAAGCTTACACACAAAGAATGAGGGATAATTGGCTTTATGGATGGCTCATTGTCCTCGGCCTCGGCGCATAGTTCATCCACCATGAAGTTCTGCGGGAGCGATGAAAACAAAATGACATCCAGCAATAATATCACGTCTGTTACGCAGTCAGAGTAAAAGCAACACTTTCACTAAGAAGCCAGTATCCTAGATGTTAGAATTTTACTGATGCGTTTTCAGGTTTTGTCAGCGTTGGTCCAAAATTGCACTGAGGCCCAGAGCAGAATTTATTTTATTTAAACCTCCAGGTCAGCTCGCCAGCCACTGCTGCCCCTGTGTTGGTATTGCCCTGATACTCGTCCTCACCTAGTGCAAACATTGGTTTATAAGATAGCATTAGCATGAAGCGCTATGGCATTACCGACGATGGAAGTGTTTTTGTTCTCATCCATCTATGATTCGCTGTCAACGGGTTTCTCTTCTAATGCCCTTATCAAAATCAAATCAAATCAAATTGTATTTGTATGGCGCATTTCAGCAGCAAGGCATTTCAAAGTGCTTTACATCATAAACACAAAAGCCCTTTCACAATGGGATTAATAGCAAGCTAAGCTGCACTACCACTGCAGCACATCTGAATGTTGTTGCCAGCCAATCAATATGGTTTGTGCTCCTTTAGCTGGTCAAAGTCCTGATGGGTGTGGCAGATTTCTGCACCTAAACCATCAGATTTAACCTTGCAGTGGAAGAAGCATCTTTCTTATTATGGTATCGACTTACCTACAGCTTGAGAAGAGGTGAAGGAGAACAGGGCTGATCGTGCCAATGTTTGTAACCCAGGGGCAGTCCTTGGAAAATGCAGGTCAAAGGAATTGTGCAAACTGCACAATCTGTGTTCTCCACTGCACTGTTGGTCACCGATAACAAGGCACAGCACTAAAATCAGAGGAGGTTCTTTTAGGAAGGACTCCATGAAGCTGCATTCCAAATCCGCTTTCACATCCTCCCCCCACCCCACTTGTCTCTGCTAATAAAAATGCCTGACCTTTTTCTCTGACGCCCGCGAGGAATCATCATGTGGGCCTCACGCGAAACTTGTTAGCAGCAAAACCCAAAGTGAAACTGTTCCCTCCTAATCCCGTCATCTTTTATCCTGCTCACCTCTGCAAATTCCTCCACCGCTCCGGTCCTCCTTCCCTCCACAGGGGCCCAATAGCTCCTCTCCGTCTGCCTCTAATTGACAGCGGAGCATTAAAAAGCCATCGGAGGCGTTTCCCTCTCGACGTTTACGACATTAGCCAGACAAAAAAAAAATGTGTTCTTTGTTGCATCGCGCTTCAAACTAGTTGACCAGGTGAGGTGGGGAAGGGGAAAGTTTAGTCCTTGTTTGTTCTTATTGGATACCGATTGGTTGTTTAATGACCAATAAAGTAACCGAGAGGCACAGTGTTTGGTTTTTGTGGCCTGTGAGATTAAAGTTTTCTTAATCTACGCCAGCGATGATTAAAATGTGCTTTCGTAAAAACGTGACACGCCGACAGCAGCAGAAGGTTACGTTTCAAAAAAAGTAGCGTCGTTTTGGCCCGGCTTTCCGGATTACTAGATCATTTGCATGTTGCGATTTTTTTTTTTCTCACATATGTTTGGATTTGAAAAGTAGATCCTTTTACACAGCATGAGCTGCTTTGGACGTGTGTGCCGTGCAGATGGTATGCGTTTTGAAGGGAATGCGATGCCCAAAGTTGCAACCATTTCATTTTAACCAGGTCATGCAGAAGGTTTTGCTTTACCCACTGCAGGATCACCTTGTTGTGAAAAATGTCTGCACCTGCCAATCTGGACTCAGGGTTTGGACTGTTTGGTGCAACATGACATGACTTGAATCTTTGTGTGCATTGATGTACTCGTTATTTCCAGTTGAGAACCACTTTGAAGACATTTTTAATGTTGCAAATGTTTGCAGTTTAACGTTTCTTTTTTTTTTTTTTTTTTCCAACCTCATGACCGGTCCAGAAGTCGACAAACTCACATCTGACAATTCTGGTCAAAGGTTTTTCCTCAGCGAGTCTTTCCCAGGACGATTTTTTTTATTCATTTTTCTTTTTTTGCCATCATCATCGTCTGCATGATTTTCTCCTCAGAGGCAGATGGGACACAATGCGAAGGCAAGAAAAAGACTCGACATGCGGCAGGTGAAGTGAAAGGTTTTAGTCTTTATATTGTATATATGTATTTCTTACACTCCAAACAAGCTTTTCTTTTTTCTTCTCTTCATTTGTGGCTTCAGCAAGTTCAGAAAATAGACTCTTTTTTTTTTTCTCAGTTTTTTTTTCTTTTTTCTTTTTTTTCTTTTTTTTGCTGTTTTGTTTTGCTTTCCAGCATCAGAACTCCAACTCTTCGCCCAACTTTCTTGTTTTTCCATTTTTTGCTTTCACGCATTGTTCTGTTAGGCCTCGTTTCACACAGCCCTCCATCAATAGAGCCGAGATTGATTTAGCAAAAGCAGCATCATAGAGGCGAGCAGCTTTTCTCCGTCGATAGTTGTGTTAGGTTTTTCTCCCTCGGTTTTTTTTTTTTTTTTTTTTTTAGCTCTTTGCATCTTTTCTCTAATGCACCTGAGTGCCTCGCTGAACAGCTACTTGGATCATTTGGGCCACAAAAGCCATTCTGAAGAATCCATTCACTCTCTTTGTCGGTCTTGTGAGGGCTTTGTGTTGCTTGAAAGATAGAGGGACCGGGGCGGACTGGAAGAAGGAACGCGATGTTCATCGCTTGTTGCGTTTGAGACAAAATACAACTCTGGATCCATTGCCGTTCCGCACTTTTACAGATTGGCCTCATCTCGGCTTCATGACTCTCCTCTGGAGAAGTTTCCAGCCTCCCGAGAGCCGAGGTGGCGCCTTGCTGCGGCTCCGACCGTCAACCTGCAGACATCGACTGCCAGGACGATTTGATTTAGCTCAGACCTGAGAGAAGTGCAGGAGGAAAGAGAGACGACGATCACTGGAGGTCAAAGATTTGAGATTGGAGACTGCTAAAAATAAAAGTTTTTTTTTTTTTTTTTTTCCCTTTTTTTTTTTACATGAAGACAGAAAAAATGACAATGACTGTAACTGGGGAAGCAACACTATGACACGTATTGTTTTTGTACAATGGCGCCGTAGAACGTTTGCTCTCTTACAGTGTACAGATCAGCTGGTTTGGAATATACCAAATATATATATATATATATATATATATATATATATATATATATAAAATCTAAAATCCCCAGAAAGGCTGAATAGCACACAGATATGACTGATGATTGTGTTTTTACTGTAACACTCAAGGAGGTGCATTACAATCTTAGAGCCTCTAAGCTACTATGAGACAATATTTATCTCGATTAGCCTCATCCTTGTTAATTATTTCTGATTAAAGATGTACAATTTGAGCCACCAAATCCTGGTAAAATGAAAGGGACATTTCATTTTTTTGTAGAAAATGTTAAGGCAAGATTTGTTACGGCCTACTGACAGATAGTGATATTCCTCGCGTTATTAATGTCGTCAATACATTGCTCAATTGTCAGTTTTTTTTTTAGCCAGCGTTACTGAGAACCGTAGCTGATGACTAAAAAGCGGCATGCAGCTCCAACGCTGCAATTTGCTGATCCCTGACCAGTAAATCCTCTGGACGTTCTCCGTTATTATATTCTGCTGAGCTCTAGACATCACAGTGAGATCTATGATTTCTGGGAAAACGTCCCACAGTTAAAAATTACTTTCATTTTTTTTCCCCCCCCTGCACAAGCTAATGAATGAAAAGTCAGATTCCTGTGTTAGGTGTACAAGAGGGCACCAACAACGGTAGACTCTTCAAAATAGCCTGAAGGGTCTTTCCTTGAGGAGGAAGCAGCGCTTTGCTGTGCTTCCCCGGTTCTCAGTCTTGTCATCCGCATAGCATCCACTCAAATTTGTAAAAAATAAAAAAAAGATAGTTATGTCACACTTAAAATCCACCAGATTGCGTTCAAAAGTTTACCTTTCAGAAGGAGCAAAAGAGAGAGAGAGAGTTCTCTCTTTTCTTTCATTAAGTCAAATCTATAATGGCACGCGATGAACATTCATTCTGAGTTTCCTTTGTTAATGCTGTGATGTTTCTTTCCTTTTATTTATCACTGAGATAAATTAGTGTGATTGCTAATGACACGATGCTGTGATTAGGTCTAATATAATCATTCAAATTCCAAATGAAGTGCCAATATTGTGATTGACGGCAAATAATTTTACGTCTTTTTTTTACAACGCATGCCTCTCATTCCTCTTTATGAAGAATGCAATTAAGGCCCACTGAAAGCAAATTATCCCCCGGATTATTGCTAGATTTATAGAGGGATGAGAAATGATGTTTAATTAATGAGACTGATTAGATTTTCACTATACAACAATCTGGTGTTTACGACGCCATCAAAACTTCTCGGCGCAGACTGGATGTCCGACCGCGCGTCTGAATTCAGGTAAAGCGAAGACCGCTGAGATTTCTTATGTCGAGAAGACTTTCTGCTCAAACCGAAACAATCTGATGTCGTGGCAAGTGTTAGAAACCGCTTTGCCCGACGCGCCGTGACAACAGAGCCTGCTTGTCACAGCCTGCTGCTGCTGCAGCTTCGATAGCCCCGGCCTCCGTCCAGCAGCCACTGCGCGCAGCTACCAGTGCGTCACGTCTGCAGTGGCTCAATCCCGAGGCCCTCGAGCGCCGCAGAGCAGGCGTCACATCACTCGCTTCCTCCGCCTGCCAGCAGCGACCGGCTCCTCTCTGGGCCTGTGAAGGAGAGAACATGCCAGCTAATTAGCAAACACGCCAACCGCCCGCTTCAGCGGCCGCCGTCCTCCGCTCCGCCCCGAGGTCGGAATCTAATCAGTAGCCGCCACTGGCCAGTTGATGTAAAACAGCGTTGTTCCCGTCGACAAGAGGGGTTTCCGGTTTCCCCCTGGAGGCCTGAGTTATGGCCCGCTGGAGGTTAATAAGAAACAACCATGCAAACATCGCCCTCCTCTCTCCTCCCTCTCACCTCCTCACTTCATTACCTGCCCAGTCTTCCTTGCTCTCCTCAGTCTCCTCCAGCGTCTAATTTACGAGCCCAGACTCTGAGCCAGTCCTCCTCTGCTCCCTCCTCGCTCTGTTTTAAAACAGCCTCTGGCTTTCCAGCATGTTCCAGGTGAAATAAATTGACTCAGCCGCTGCCCTCTGCTCCCTCTCCTGCTCGGCTTTATCATATTGTCAGCCGATGAAAACTAACAAATCACCCTGAGAGCTTCTTATTAGCCGGTTAGGCTGAAACGCCGACCCGCTGCTTTAAGGTCGCGGGGTCAATCCGATTAATGCATTCCTTGTTTAATCAAGCCCAAACCCACCCCTCTCACCCCGAACCGCACCGCGCCGCTTCCTTGGCGTTCACTGGAAACTGGATCTGCTGCCTGCGTTGCAAAATGCTCCAAAGCGCCGAAGCGCATCGGGATCAATCTGAAGTTGATTTATTGTGGCTTTATTTGCAGCGTTTCAGTATTTTACTTTAGCTAGCCACTACCTGTTTTGTGTTTTATCGACTGTCGCGATTTAACTCGCTGGGAAAACTTCCCTGATGTGTAATAAAACCAAACTCAGCAGCTGATAAAATCTCTAATAAGCTTTTGGCTCGGACTTAATAACATTGTTCACTTTTAACGGCTCGATTTTATTTCGCCCTTGAAATGAGGTGACTGCAAAGCGCCGCGCGGCGTAGGACGGCTTGGTCAACTTCATCACTCCGACATCAAAATGTTGGCTGATATTAGACCTTCAGCAGTTTTACCAAAGCCATGTTTAGCTTTCAGGAGAGTGCCACTGAATGAATTCATAGGATGGTTTAGACCAAGGCTGTCAAACTTAATTTGGCTCTCATCAAGATCTTGATGTTCTCAAGGGAGAGTTGTGCCATCTTGCGTCTATGAAACCAATGAAAACCGTTACAATATTAACAAATTACCGTGTCTGCATTCAAGAAGTTCTTCTTAAAATCAAATACTGAAGATCATTTGACATCGATCAGCCTCTCCAGGATTTTGCGATTGTTTTTTGTGGTATTTTCTGCCATCAACATCACAGATTTGGTGGCGCTAGTTTGGGAACGTTTGCGAGGAACGCGGCGAGGCCGACTTTTTCCTGCCATCAGTCGCAGAAAGTTGCTGCTTGCAATGGGTTTCGTCGTGGGCATGTGAGGTCGTTTTGCCTGACTGATAATCTGCATGTGTAAAAATAGGCCGACAGCGTGATCGATGACGGGCGTCAGCGACGGCGAGAAATGAAAAGAAAGTTTAGTGATTGCCAGACCCTGATGAGTCCTCATCAATCTTATCAACGCATGCACACGCGCGCACACACCGAGCCTCGCCGTGGCTCCTTACCTGCCTGATGAGAGCGAGTAATGAAGGAGACACCCTCAAATAAAGATGAGTGACTGTGAACTCACACACACGCAGCAGCAACCAACAGCCTTACCGCCTTTGTAATGGTAACAATCCAGTTTGCGGTTTTGTATTTTACTCATCCTCAAAACATTTTTTGTCCCATCCAGTCTCTGAACACAAGACGAGGTGGTTGGTTGGATGGATGGATGGATGGATGGATGGATGGATGGATGGATGGATGG
>VMRN01000009.1:10849754-10916100 GCA_010277015.1 Poeciliopsis turrubarensis | reverse complement strand
GATGGATGGATGGATGGATGGATGGATGGATGGATGGATGGATGGATTTTTCATGTTATATGTGAAATGATCTGCCAATGGAACTAATTTTTAATCCGCATTAAAGTATTATTTACTTAAAACAAGCTGCTGAAAAGTTACTTGTCATTTAGTTTTGCCTCATTTCCAAGATACTAAGATATTTGCATTAGAATCTAGACCAAAAATACTTGATATGTTGTTCTGCTTTTGCAGTGAACGATTACTAACCCAGTTATAATTCAGTCTGAATTCTCATTATTTGAATGGGAATCGCAACTGTGTTACTTAGGCTTTTACATTTAGACTGATGAACAAGCTGAAAATGAAGCAGAAACTTGGGGGAAAAAAAAAAAAAAACACCCTTCATCTAATTGTCAATATGAAGACCGGATCCCACAGAGCAAAACGACACGGATACTCCCACCCAACCCGTTTCCCTTTTTCAACGCTTCATTAAAGCTCATTCCTGGTGAGCCGACTCCGTAAGCAAGGCTATCCATTCTACTCTCGGAGTTGGTAAATGTTAATGATGAGGTGCCGGCATGACACGATCTGTCGGTCTGCTGGGGCTCAGATGAAGGATGGGGGAGCAAAGGAGAAGGCAAAATGCAAGCCTGCAAAGTCACTTCATCACCAGATTAGACCTGCTTCTCCAGAGTGAGTTTCTGGGTCATTAGGAAACATAATGTGTTACCTCCCAAAGTGTTTGCCAGCAAAAATGTACAACTGACACAAACATGACTTGGTTTTGGGTGTAATCTGACCACTGTGAGCATCAGCTACGTGAAGGATTGCCCTGATTCTTGAGCCAAAAAGATCCATGATTCATTTATTTCTTATTTTTATCGAAGACAAAATGAGTCCATAGAGATGTAACTTTCCATTCTGCTTGACGTATTCAATGAAAAACAGCAACAAACAGCAATTTTTGTCAAACTCAAAAGCAGACTCTAATTTTAGTCCAGAGTTTAGGGTGGAACTGTCGTGGTTTTATGGAGGTAGGTTCAAACTTTAAATTCAAGCTGTATAGACATTTTTAGTGTCAGCAGATGACGCTTTAGATCCAGTTATTGACATAACTGGATCTAAAGCCAGAGAATTCAGCCATCAGAATCCCAACAAGACTATTTGCAAATCTTAGAGTCTAGGACTATCACAGTCACTGAATAAGAAGATTTAGAGAAGAGTGGATGCTGAGCATTAGTATTTCTGGAAAGTGGTGCTAGAAAAAAGTAGAGAGGGAGCGAAAGATCAAGAAAGTCGTGAAGCAATTGTTTGGATGTCAGTGAGTGAAATAAATATAGAGTCTCTTTCAACCTAACTTAAAATTTGACCCCCATTGATGCTTCATTTGGCACACAAATCAGTCAGTTTTCTATGTACAACACTAGGGACGAGACATCGGATCCGCACATAGCCTGAGGGCACTCGAACACCATCGACAAAAAGCTTGCCGATGATGACAGCTGTTTGTGGTCTTTCTGAGGAAATAAAAGAAATGTAATAATTACCATCAATACCCATCAGTCATCTCTGTCAAGCAGTATGTTAGTTCATAGTGTGAGGATGAAGCTTGCAAGTACGCAACAGGAGCTCGTTAATGATCCTAAAGCAATTGGGACCTCAGGCACCAGAACACCACGTACTGCTGTAATGGAGCCCCCCTGCTACAGAGCACATTAATAAACCTGTTTTGGGGTTTTGCTGTGCAACATCTAAAAGACTCAGAGAACGTTTGGGAGCAAGTGCTGTCGTATAGACTCTGTTACACCGAGGGTTACGGAGTGGCCTCGTCAGTCTGCATACGCCAGTCTCCCTCTGTAGAGGGAGCTGAAGGTTTTCAAGCAGGAGCCAAAACACCAAAATTGAAGAGCTTCTGTCTGAGAAGTGGGGCCAAAATCTTGCATCATGGCGCTCAACATCCAGCTCCTGAAGTCACAAGGGAGCCATCAGGCAGGCCATCCTCCATCTGTGGCAATCGAGCACAGACGGAGCATGCACGTCCGCCCTTACATTCTCCTGCTCTTTCCACGTTTAACGCAGTCCAGGTGTGCACACGGAAGTGCAGCGTTATTTGTTTTTCAGGCTTCTCCTTGGAATGAGAAATCAAATATTACCTAGACGCCATAAAGCCTGCAGAACATATGAACACATGAGTTGATTCAGAAGAGATTTAGGAGAGAAATCCTGTCAAACAAACTAAAATGTGAACTGATCCTGCCGGTTTGTGCACCATTAGGAAAAAAAACACTGGCACAGCATGTAATATAATGGTTTCAGCCCGATTCTTTATACTTTTTAGCCTCAGACTTAGTTGGAAATCTGAGCAGATAACCCTTCCTCGTCTGACTTGTATTAGCCAGTAAAATGAAAGTAAAGTAATAAGGGAATGTGCACTTTTCTATGAAAGGGGATCTTTAATATTCAGAGCCTTTCATTCCCATCTAACCCCCCGTGACGGCTCTCCGCGCAGCTGATCTAAACCTTTCATCTAACTTCATCTGATCACTTCGTCTCCGGAGAGCCTCCTGTCCAAAGTCTTCAAGAACTTTTTTTTTTTTTTTTTTTTGTTTTTCCTTTTCAGGGAACTTTCTTACTGATGGGGCTAGATGGGTCTTTCCTGCAGTAGAATGTAAAGTGGCTGAGGAGCTCTAAATATATTTACCTTAAGGCAAAATAAGATGTCTGAAATGTTGACAGCGAAGCCGAGACGGATTCGGTGAAATAAAGACACGGTTTTACACTGAGCAGAAAACCCAATGCAACAGTTTTGGAAACTGAGGAAGAGACGTTCTTGTGTCAGAAGTAGGAAAACTCTTGCAGTGTATGAAATAAAACAACTTTGACACTTTGTGAATGGACTCTAGATAGAGAAAACCATGTGGGGTTTTTCCTAAGTACTGGATTTTTGGTTTTCTTTTTTCAATTGGATGGTGGAGTTGTCGTTGATCAATCAACTGGAGCATTGAGACTTGATTATTCTCAGTGATTTTGATGGCGGTTGACAAAACGAAGTGCTTGTTTCACAAACCGTTATGTTTCTGTCATGTAAAGCACTTTCAGCTGCCTGGTTTCTGCAGCGTCATACAAACAAACTTCATTTGACTTACATTTTTTCAAATGATGAGCCCCGTTCATGAATCGCAACCTACCGTAAACAGCGAAACAGATTCGAAAAAAAAAAAAGTTTGTCGTGAATTGGAACAAAATTAATAAACTGAACTCAACCACCGGGTTAGTTCTGGAGCTTGTTTTTCTAATCATAGCAGCGGAGGATCACATTCAGACATATTTTACATTTGGCAATGTAGCGGCCGACTCAAACAATTAAAAGCAAAGACGGATGAATGTAAACAAAGCCAAGCAAAGAAGTTCCTTGATTCTTGCCAATCTGGATTATATATCGTCCACGGCTTTGTTTCACCCCTTTAATATGTCTCAAACACACAACTCGGAAGCATCGATGGTTTGACTTTAATCAACAGCGGTATAATTATGGCCTCCGCAGAGCAAACAAAGCTAATCCATTGTGTGGCCCATACTCTGGAACATGTTTATTAATGAGGACTGTAATACTGGCGGACTGGCCGCTGTGGCTGTTTTCCTTCTTCCAACTGATGGTATTGATATCTCATTACTCCATCTCTATCAAGCAGACCGTATGCTGATGAATGAGTCCCTCATGCAGAGACACAGCCAAAGATTTGCAGAGTTAAGCGGAAGTCTGCTCACTAGTTCAGGACGGTGGTGATTAGGAGTCACACAGGAACATGCATTCTTTCAGATGGAGGACTGAAAAGCCCTCTTGAAGCCCCTCCAAAATTTTGCAGCAGTTTCTAACATTGTTGTCATGACCGTGGGTATTTAAATAATTGACTCTATTACCATGGTAGCCGGCTCGCTACCCTCACTTCCTGGTCATCGTTACTCTGGTATCATGTGTGTTTTGTTTTTTTTTTTGTTTTTTTTTAAAGGTGCTCTATATCTCTGCAAAGCCTCCACCAGCAGCAAAATCTTCTTGTTGTGCTCAAGCGTTTCCTCTATTTTTCCAGTGAGCAAATTGTTTTTAAATGCACTGTCTCTTCCTCTTATTGCTTTTTTAATACTGTGTTTGTGAGCCTTTATTCCACTTGTCGTTTTGTGCTGATGAATCCCATTACTTCTGCTGGTTCTGCGAGGGCCTAATTTCCCTGCGGGGATCACTCAGGTTTCATCTCGTCTCATCTAAGGAGCCGCGTTGCCGCGAGCCGGGCTACAACGGGGCTGCTCTTGTGCAGGTGACCGACTATGGATGCTTGTTCGCCAATGCGGTAATTGTTGCGAACTGCACAATTTCTCATTTCAGCAACGATTAACCCTTTGGATCTGCTGTTATTGCTCCTGTATTTACTGATGTGCACCACCTTCCCGCATCCATGGCTTTGCTGATAACTGCTTGCAAGTTGCAGTTGTCTGTATCATTCTCTAGCTAGAACAACAGTAGTGTTACCAAAGGCTTGGTCAGGTTTTAAAATTGCAGGAAATATTTAGGGTGGCTTTATGTAAAAAACCTAAATTATAAATTTAAAATTGGAGGAACACTCTGTCCAGTCACTCCACTGATAAGGGGAAAAAAAACAATCAAAAAGCTGTAGGATAACATAAAGTCTACGTTTGCTGCTGGTGAAAGGTCCTGCGCATTAAACAGACTTATTGAGTCATATTGGACCTGAGTAACTGTTGTGCATACAGTTTTTTGCATCCATAACTGGATGTGACCCTGTGCACAAATGCAAATGAAAACTGCTCAATGCTAGTGGTCATCATTTGATGTTTGCATTTTCTCTCGAAAATGCAAACATCCATTTGTGTTGCCACTAACGCGAACAGTGCATTTCGATGCTGCGAATAATCCCAAAGTCGACCTCCTGATGCCGATTTGTTTTTTCTTCTTGCCCTCGTATGCGGAGGCAGAGCTCTCCTTAAGTGCAGAAGTGTTTTTAAAAAAAAAAGAAAAAAAAAAAAAAGGTGAAAGCAGCTCTGCAGAACAAACCTGGCTGGAAGTGTAATAATGTAGGCTCTCCTCCAGTCACGAGAGCAGCCATCCAGGTCTGATGCAAATCAACTGGGAGACAAAAGCAGCTGAGTTGAATTTAGATTCTGTAATTTCTCCCGACATTAAAGCCCAAATGCACCAGAGTGAGTGAGAGCTGCTGGTGATTAGATATTAACACAGATTGTGTTTCCAATCTCTGGACCTCACGGCCCCTGACCCCCGCTGGTTGTCAGTCCAGCTGTCTAATCAGAGGCGGATTAATTATGGAGCCGGCAGGTAATTTTATATGAACAGCAGCAACTGAAGTGGACGCGTTTATTTAACTTTTCTTTTTTTCTAATCTATTCCTGATAAACGTATCTGACTGAAAGCAGTAAAAAGACAAACTCGGTGAAGGACTATCGAGGTGCCACCTGATGATGGCGATCGGTCCTCCAATGGGGCGTCAAAAAATAAAAACTCCTTCTGAAATGAAACAAAAGAAAAACATTAAAAAAAAAAAAAATTCAAAATTCAGATTTGGGAATTCTGTTACATCGGTTGCTTTCATTTGCAGTTGTCGTTTAAACCTGTATCAAGAAATAAATTATTCAAAGTCAAGTGATGCTTTTCTGCAGTTGTGACTACACTTTCTACAATCAGCAGCTCATACTTGACATAAACTAGGTGAATTATCCTTTTTTTTAAATTTACGGTGTCTGTGGTATTTTCAAAATTTGTGTTAGCTTTTTTTTGTGTGTGTGTTAATGGCATTTGTTCACGCTTGTCTTCTTTTGTCTATTGGAGGTGAAAGTGGTATCTGTCTCTTTAAGAAGACCCTCCTGTAAAGTAGACTCCTTTCTTAAATGAGACAAACCCGTAGAACCCTTTTTACATTTTGGGTCCACAATAAAATACAAATTCCTTTCCATAAAACAATTTGACTATTTTAATCATTCACTTAAATTTTTGCTGTATTTTCCTCTTTTTTTCACTTATTTTTGAGGCCCACAAGTCATTTTGACTGGTTGATTTTGGCGAGACAAAACGTCTGGACACCTCAAATTTAAGTAGCACCCCCGCCGACCCTTTAAGAGGAAAAACACACGCACACACACACACACGCACACACAGAAAATTAACGCAAAAAGGCCATCTGAAAATGACAGTGCAAAAAGAGGAAATGAATTATTGACTTCACGCTGTTTTACTTCGTTGTTCACACCTTTTGATTTTTTTTTGTATCTTGCTGAGGTACAATCTGTCCCCTTTGTGGTTTCACAAATACTGCTTTAAAAATACAATGTATCATAAAGGCTACTTCAAAAAAAAAAAGAAAAAGAAAAGAAAAATAGCAAAGTGCAATTGTACACCCGACATGCCGCACAATAATAGCATTCAATTATGTTGTCAAATGTACTGATGCTCTGCTGGGTGTTTTGTGTTTCCCCGAGTCACTGCATCCTCTCTTTTTTTTTTTTTTTCCTTTTTCTTTCTTGTTATTGTCTGTTGTATTTGTAGTTGTTTTTAGTGTCCAAGGTTGTTTTTCACCTGAGGATTTGTGTCAAACCTTTTTTTTCTCTCTCTTTTGGTGTTTTTTTTTGTGTCTTCTGTTTGTATTGCTGCTTTGAGGTTATCGTTGTAGGGATGTTTTTTTTTTTTTTTTTTAAGTCTTTTCTCTCCCACGATTAAGTGATTTTGTTTAGATTTCCCCCCGCCCCCTGATTCTCTCGTCTAAATTTACTTGTCCCTCTTGAAGGCCATCTTTTGTTTCTGTGGCAACCTTGTTTTTCTTTGCTTGCTCCACTCGTTCTTTATGGTTTCTGCATGTCTTTTGCGAGCTCTATTTCTGTTTGTTTGTTTCCCTTTGCGGCGCTTACGGCTTTGCCAGAAGGGAGGGGTCAAAGAAGCACTTTCTGAACCCAAATAGTGATGTGTAAACGTTAGATTATGACATGTTTCCACTTATCCTTTGATACTGCGTTTATGCCCTGCAGTCGTATTTGTGCAGCTGTTTGCACGTGTTTTATTAATTCGGGCATCTTAACGCCTCAGGAAGCGTTGCAAACACGATCGATGATTCACTGCCTCCAATTAGTCTGGAAAGTGTTGACACTTCACTGGCAGACAGTGAGTTGACTAATGATTTACACATCATTTTGTCAATAAAGGTAATTATGTGCAGCAGATTGTCATTTATTAATACCTTTCAGGGATAATGAAAGAAGTGTGTCGCGGGCGAGAAAAGGAAAGTTTAATCAAATTTCATCCAAACGCCACCTGCTTTAAGACGCGACAACGTTTTCGTTTTATTCATGCAGCTGTTAATCTGTTGATTGTGTTTCTTGGCCCCTTTGCGACATGGACGAAAAGTGGGAAAATATGGTTTTGTGCACGAATCCCATTCTGCAGGGGTATTTGGTTTTTCTACGCCTTGGCCCCAAACTTTAAAAAAAAAAAAACAAAAAAAAAACACCAGACTAAATATGAAAATGATGGTTGACGTGACGCAGTTCTTTGAAAAATATACATCAGTGTATGAAGATAATTGCTTCAGCAAGTAAAAACACCAATGTGTGACGCGTCTCTGAAAAATCTTTTCATTGATAGGAGCCTGACTTAAAGTTAACAGATAAGGATGCACCAAAGCATTACTTTTTTCCGGATATTTATTTTCCAGCTGACTTGAAGAATCTAACTTGGAATGGTTTGGAGTGACGTTCGTCAAAGGCTGAGCAACACTGAAAGGTGTCGCTGAAGTTCAATGTCAATCAAGACTCAAGCGGTGGCTTATTAATTCAGTGTTGCTCACGATGCTTTCTAATTATTTGTACCTGTCTGTGATGTGAATGTGTTGCCTTTTGGAAGCGTTAGAATGGAGTCAATCTTTTTGCAAACACTGAGACCGTGTAGAAATCTGGTTTTGTGATTTACAAACGGAAGGGCCTGAGAATGCAGCGTGAAAATGTGACGTTGCACTAAAGTCAGGTGAGCGCTGAACCCAGATATGGACTTCTGGGTCGGGTCAAGAGCTGAAAGGGTTCAGCGTTAATGCCGCTGAAAAGAATCTAGGTGAAGTTCTTTTCTTTTTTGCTGAAATAACTGGAATTGTATGCGAGTATTTGCCAGATCTGGAGAAATGCAGGAAATTTAAAGTAGTGTCACAACAAATACTTCCAACTGTATTAATATTGTCCAAATGCCAAGCATGTTGTCATAAACAGATATCAGTCAAGTTGTGAACTTTTGCATTTAGCCTTGAGTGATCTGGGGGTAAAAAAAAGGAACTTTGCCCTAAAGATGCAAAAACTATGTTACAGTTCAGCTAGCTGTGCTTGGCCTTTACTGTCCTCTTCTCTGAGTTCCCCGTCGTTTTGATCTTTCAATCAGGCTTTGGCTTCATTACTTTTATCAGCGAGTGTGTTGGTGCAATTAGTCACCTTCCTTGCATGACAAATGGTATCCATCGGCTTGCTGGTGCAGAGGGGGAAACCTCCTGCAGGCCGATTTAACACCCAGTCAGCACTCCACGATGAGCAAAATTCCACTTTTTCGGGTAGAAAGCTCACGTCCGTGCACGCAACTCGCCCCCCGCGCACACAAACACACATCGAGGCTTGGCTTCTTTTTTTTTTTTTTTTTTTTTTATTTAGGGAGGCCAATCAATTTAGTGTAAGAGCAACGGGAGCGTGAAGTTTGATCTCTCTTTGGGAGCCGGCTGTTGTAATTTGCTCACGGAGGAGGAAATGTGCGGCTGAGTTTGAAGTCCGAGTTTAATTTGAGTTCAGTAGGCCATTTTCCTTTTTTAAACGAATCGTCAATTAATATGCTGATTCAGTATTTTCTGAGAAGATGTTCTCTGCTCTTCGTGTTTCTGTTGAAAGAGTAAAGGAGCAATAAAGGAGTCCTGTTTTTGTAGTGTTTTTACAAAAGGACTGATGGGAATTGAACACGATAACCTACACACTTTTCATAGTTCATCTCCTACTGCCACAAAGCTATATAGATGTAAAAATATATATATATCTGTGAAAAACCCTTATGAGCATCATCATTGAAACAAAAGAAGACAAAGACGAAGAGCCTGAACTCCTCAAAGCAACTTCTTATTGAACAAGAGTCCCCCATGTTCACAACATTCTCATCCCGCTGCAGGAAGCCCAGCTCTGCAGGATGCGTCTCTGTCTTTCATTCAGTTTTTGACCGTGAAGTTTCTGTTGGCAGAATGCTTGTCTTTTTTCATGTAACTGACCAATGTCGCCGGACGCCCTCCTTGTGTCGACTTGGGCAAAATGTGGAGACGCGCATGAAGGGCTTGCAGCTCTCACTGCAGCTAAAGCTCGTTCTGCAAAGCATTGACTCAGGAGACAATGCTGAGTCATAAAACAAGCAATCAACAAAATTAAGAAAGACATTTTTTCTGCCACATGTTGATTACTTTGTCCCAACTAAGTCACACGTTGTAAATTACAGGGGTGTGAATACCTTCGCATGGCTCTGCATGAACCTCACGGCGCCTTCAGTCGTGGAAAAATTTTGTGTATAATAACTGGCGACGCTCAAGGTGACGGTGTGATTTCCCAGCTGGATGCAGAAATCAATAACAAATCGATGAATGCCCACAGTAAAACTCTTCCTCTCTTGTGAGAAATAATAGAAAAAAAAACACAAAAACAAAAAAAAACAAAAAAAAAAAACAAAACCTGGTTTTGCCCTTTAGCAAACCGCAGTCGGTCAGAGGTTCTCCTCTCTTGTTTCTGGGGTGACTGAAAAGACCGAACGCTTCATAAACAGAGCTGCGGCAATCCTCCTGTGGGAGATGCTGCGAATGAAACCTGTCTTCATCACTGAGACAGATCGTGTCATACAAAATAACGCTCTGCGTCCCGTCCCCCATCCACGGTGTGACTAATCTTTTTTTTTTTTTCTTTTTTTTTCCAAGTTGTTTTCACAGATTCATTATTTGGTATTTAACTTTGCTTGCACTTGCTTTTTCATCACTTTCAAGATTGGGGGAAAAAAAGAGCTGATATTAGCAAACACACAACGTCGTATCACACAAAAACCCTTGAAATAGTTCCAATAGTCCAATGCTTGAGCACAATTATAAACCACATACATTAAATAACTCAGTTCAAATCCCGAAGAAAATAATCTATAGGAGAAGTAAAAAAAAAAATCCCAATTTATTAATTTATTAAACAGATGGCTGTTTAATAACTGATAAGGTTTAAGTGAAGAGCTCATCGTGTGGATTTAATACAAGCACTTCTATTACAAAGCATTTTCTTGCATTTTTATTTTTTACAGAAATATAATCTTTTTTTAACTGCTTTGTCATAACACATGACTCAGCCACCAGTGGCAATAAAAAAATCAAACCATTCTCATATTGTTTACTCTGGAGAGTAAATCCTCTGAATCCCTGGGTTGTTGTGTAGCATTTCTTGACAGTTTCATGAATGTCAACAACAGTGTTTTTGATCTAGGATGTCATTTCTAGGGTGAAGCCCAGAATTTCGACCTGTTGTTTCTTGGAGATCAGTTTATATATTAAACCGTCTAAGATTTCTTTCCCCTTTTTCTAAAAACATGAAATGAACTGCAAATTCCCCGCGTTCGCGAAGCTATGGAGAAAGCGCCATCCCCTGAAGCTTTAAACCGTTCATCGGGCTAAAGAGTGAGTTATTGTTTTGACGTTTGATGCTTTGATCAAATAGTTTTATGTGTCGCGTAAAAGTAATGAAAGCCCAATTGTACTTTTATCTCTGCCAGCCACCAGAGTGGCTCTGAATTATGTGGGTTGTCTTAGTGAAGCTGCGGGGACATTTCTTCCTCCCACAGCACCAGGAGCAGAGCTCCCGCCTTCCAGGCATCACTTCCTCTCCCAGACAGCGTAACATCTGTCACAGAACGGTAGCGTCCATCTCACCTCCTTTATCCACACGGGTGTAGCTCTTTTGTGAGGGATTGGTAAGGCAGATATCTTCTTCACGCACAGGTACACACATCTCACGTACCGACAAAAACTTGTGCAGAAGACCCACATCGTGACATAATACTGATCTAAAGCTGTTAAGCTGTAATCCGAAATGTTTCAAACATATAATACATGCATATGCAGATATCTTTACTGCATATGCATGGACTTCTTAGATTCTGCTATTTTAGAACGTAAGCATTCGAAAGACTCATCATCAACTCATCAGGTAGAATCGTTATTGCATTTTTCACATGTCCTTCTTAATGCATGTGTCAGACTTTAAAGGAGTAATTGGCTTCTGGCCACCATTGTGCTTTATCCTGTGTGTAAATACTTTGCTACAGTCTGATGACATCACCATGAGGCAACTTATGTGAGGTGACACAGGAGAGGCCGGTTAGAGTGAAGAACACCGATAGCCAAGAAGAAGAGCAGTTTGATTTATTACCTTCCACACATCAATCTAATTGCTCTGAATATTCTTATTTATTTGTAGGATTTCCTTTTTGGATGGTTTTGGGGTCTCATTGAAATAAATTAGGGTAATTAAAAATGGGTGATTAATTACTCTAAATGGCCATTTCCAACGGTAATTGCATTTCAAGTGAACTCTGTGATTCCGAAAACAAATATGTTTTTAAAACCTATTCTGTAACACTCACCACCCGGATAAAGGGAATTAACGCACCCTGAGATCGTTCCATGTACGGACGTCCGTTTACACCAGCTCTGATAGAAAAGATAAAATAAAATACACTATCTCGTCATAATGGCGCAGTTATCTCGCAATGACGAGATGAATTGAGTCGGCTCCCTCTGTTAGGTTCTCAAAACATCTACAGCGATGGAGAGAGAGGGAGGCAAAGAAGAGGAAGTGAAGTCCTTTCTGTATTAAACACGTGGACAAGTTCAAGAGAAGACTTCTTGACTATTTGTCGGTTTGGATTAGCAATGCTTTCGTTGCTTGCTTACACATAACACTACCCTTTTTTTATGTTGTTTGAACTCTGAAGTGCATGTGTTTCCACTCCTGTGAGTTCGCGATCGAGAGGCAGAGATTGTGGAGAAGGAAAGTCGATGTAGCTGTGCAGCCTGTTAGTGACCACACTGGTTCCCAACATGGCTCCCAGCCCGAGGGCCGTGACTGCGCCTGAACGTGAACATCTCAGCTCTGTGTCATTACGGATTCAGGAAGCGGCAGGACGGGTGCCCTCGAGCAGCTGTACATCCTGTCAGCCGATCTTTGAGGAGCGAGGATTGTGAGGGAATGTAATGTCGAGGAAGGCGATTAACATTCGCCGCCTCCAGGCTCTTGATCAAACTGGAACACTGATATCCATCTATTTTTTTTTTTATTTTTTTTTTTTATCTTTCTTGGTTGGTTCATGGCGAGGTGATGTTTTCACAATGTGCAGTCACCTCGTTCTGACGTTCTCCCCGCCCCCCGAAACAATTTCCTGGTGAATCCAGGAGTGTTCTGGCTGCATGAAGCAGTTTGTGGAGGGATACTTGGAGGATTGTAGAGAGTTTTTTACTAATGCTCCGTTACGATAAAGCACTTTGCAAAAGGATTCGTTTTCTTGAATCCTTTTTACGCTTTGACAGAAAATTGGGCTTTTTCTTTTTTTTTTTTTTTTTACATAATTCACAAATAAGATTCAGAAAAGTGTGCATCAGTACCTAGTCCAGTTTTACTCTAATGCTTCATAGAAAAACTAACTTTCCAGTCACTTATCTAGCAAGTATTACACAGTCTATCTGCGTCGAATGTTGCTAATATTGTTTACCTAAAATTACTCTGTCACGCCATCACCCCTGAGAAACATGCTGATGGGAGCATCGCTCCGTAATGACGACTTCAGAAGGGCTTCAATCAGAAGCCGCACATAACATCAGTGGATTTTAAGCTGCTTCCTGTGTAAGAACAAGTTGTAATTCTACAGCAATGTGTTCTGGATGCAGAATAAACACAATTTGCATCACGGGTGGGGATTTGGGGTTATTGCGCAAGACTAGTCTGGAAGGATATGAAACTTTTATCATCGGAAAAATGTGAAACGCGCTTTCAGAAACAAATCTGCGCTTTTCATTGGAATGCCAAAAAGTGTGACCTCGGTGACGCAGAATTTGTTTTGTGCTCATTTTTTTTTTTTTTTATCACTTACACCTTCAAGCTTCTGCAACAAAAATGCGATTCCCAGATGTTCTCCTCGTCTTTATATTGAGTCTTTAAGATCAGAGCGATTCAAACTGCAACTTAATTCAGACACCCCCCAACAATCACATGTTACACCCCTGACCCCAGGATGCTGCCACCACCTCTCAAACGAAGGTTTCTGCCTGTTCAATGCAGTCAAGTACTTTTCATGCAAGTACTTTCCTTCGCTCATGTTAGGGGAATGTGCTGGAGTGACCAATTAGCAGCTGGTAACTGTACGCTTTTGGCTTTTCTCTTGTGATATTCGTTGACGTTTATAAAATTTGTTTTCTGAAGCTGCCGGCAGCCAGGTAACCGCCGCGCTGCATCCTTCTTCTGTTTGCGAAGCTCTCTTCCAGGTCAGCTTCTCTGTCGTTTTAATTATCGGCTGGGGGGAGAAAATTAAAACATGGAAATTGCGATAAATTTGAAAAACAAATCAAGCTTTCTTCTCTTTGCCTGTTTTAGTTTCAATCAATCCAAGACCAGACTGGAAGCAGAAGCGCCTTGCTTGAAAACGACTGCCGCTTTCCTGTTGCAGAACACAAATTGCACTAACAGGCATGTTGACACAGAAAGAGCACATTCGGAGTTGACGATAACTGCTTTTATAGGTTTCTTGCTTACTGTTAATGAGAATATCATGTGATCTATACAATCTCAGCTCGCAGCAAAGGCACAGTATCACAGTTTCTCACATTGACATCCTTGGATGTCTGGAGTGTCAGGATGTAATTAAAGATTTGAATCTTTCATCTCAAGGAATTGATTTGAGCAAATATAGAGTGCACACATTATGTCAGCCAGACTCATTAGAATCACTGGGACATTCTGCCTGTGTGAGAAACAGTAGGTATGACAACTTGGAGAGTTTCATCTTTCATTTCCAGGGTTAACCTTGTCAACACTCTTTTGGAAAAGTACAAGACAGTCATTTAAACAGGCTTCAACACCCATCTTGTTGAAGATTAATCAGTCTTTATTTTCCCTTTGATGGAGAACATTGCATCCATAGCAGAAGTGCAACGTCCACACCTCCCCAAAACGTCGCAAAAAGGTGTCAGCTTTCACTGAACTGATCAAAATGTTTTGAGCTATTTGCGTATATTTGTTTGCGGTATTATTCAGAAGGATTGCTGCATCTTCTTCTGGTTTGAACTCAAGGCGGCGTGAAGAACCCAGCAGATCATCATGTTACAGAAACCACAGATTCATCGTTTGCTTTTTCCAATAATTCACACACCCACAACACGCTCTGCACAGCACGGTACAACGACAAACCTTTAACCCCTCTGTCTGAAATCAAATCAGAAGCACTGACTCATGTTTTACTCAATGAAATTTTAAAAGCTGTCTTAAAGTTCAGTGAAGTTCGTCGTCGCAAACATGAGTCATTTGACACTTTATACCCTGAAACACGTTTCAGTTGCCCCAAATACCACTGCAGAACTAAGAGCTTTACATGAGTTTCAATCAAACACTCGCCAGGTTCTCCCTCCCACAGATTAACCCCAAACGCCGCTGTGTTCAAATCTCTTCGCGCAAACGGGACCCGTCTCGTGCTTGGAAAGAAGGAGCATTTCAATTTCGGGGGCACAAACCGGGATCTCTCACTATTCTATATATGGGTTGACATCAACAGTTCAATTAAAAAATAAAATCAGTGAAAAGCCTCTCTATTTTATTATAGACTGAAGGATAGTAATTTTTTTTGTTGTTGTTCATTGAGTTTTTGTTCTTTACTTTTAAAGGTGATAAAGCAGCTTTTAAGGCTTGTCTTTCTACTCTGACTTCACTGAGCCGTCGAATGACGTTGCTGTGGGAGTTTAGTTGGGAAAATGTACGGAAAAGCTGGGAATTTTTCTTCTTTTCTCCGGTCTCCACAGAGACATGGATAAATGTCCCAACATGGCTGGACGGGTCAATAGATGGAAATCAGAGACGACCGGTCTGTTTTCGCCACACTTTAAGAGATCGTGCGGTTAATCAGTGTTCCTACTGAAAGGTAGGAGCTGATTTGCTGTCAAGAGGAACAATGTTGACTAATAGAGATGTCATGTGGTGTTGGTAAGTATTACTAGTAGGAAACAAAATGTCCACAAAAATAATTTCAAAATTATTTTTATTGTATTACTTTTGTGCTCAACTTGAAGCTTAAAAGAATCCATTTAAAGATGAGAACCCGTTTACATGCAGTGCAAAGCTGTCTGGGCTTAGAGACGCTGTAATAAAAGAGCCCTGCCAGTAGGTGGCAGTGTCAAGACGAAACGCCAAGAAAACATCTTGACCAAGGCTCAATTTCCCTCGAAATCGCTGCAGATGTTGCTCTCTTCAACAAAGTTCACCATTTGCTTAAGGTTAATGTGTGTCTCCAGAAAATATTGGATGCCTTAGAAAAACAGAACAGGGCGAAAAGACAAACCAGCGGGGGAAGAACTCATATCAATGTTTACTTCTGTTTCTGCCAAACCAGGGGCAACATATTTCTTTCCTTGTTTTAGATGCGGATGAAACAAAGCATAAGTTCTTCTTATCGTCCAACGGTGGTCCGGCTTAGCTGCTTCACCTCAAAGTGCTGAAAAGGAACCATAAAGGCAGTCTGGCCGCCTGGATACCAGAGTTAATTTACTTTGCACAAAATGTGAATAAAAGTCATTACCTGCTCGGACTGAACTTTGTTCCCTATATGGAGGTGTGTGCTGCGGGTTCTCATATAGAGCAGCTTTGAAAACCCTTTCCACCCCTCGTAAGTGGCCCACCGCAGAGCTTTTCAGTGGATTTAGTGAATAAAACACTGCAGATGGAGCCACTCAGCGGTTGATCAGAAACCTTCTTCGCACAAAATTCATTAGGAAAGTGTTACGAGGTTCAGCAGAGGACCGAGCGTTCGCTCAGCACTGTTAAACGTGCTTGAGCTGGCCTTTTGCGTATTTATAGCCATGTTAAGCCACCTTTAACACTCGAGAGCCATGTGTCAGCAGCGGTTTCATCTCAAACTCGCATTACTGCTTTTAATAACTGGAGGAAATCGATAAAAGATCTCGAGGGGGGGGGGAAACATAAAATAAAATCAGTCATGCATTCGTTTCAAGCACGAGACGCCTTCGTCGTGAATCTGAACGTAACGACCATCGAAGCAACTTTAAAATGCTTTTATTTTCACTGTCCACAAAATCATAAGCACATATCGGCGCTGTGAATGACCCGGGGCATTAAAGACGCGCAAAATCCAAACTCCTGTCACCTTTCAACTTTGACACGCTTTGAGTCAGTATGTCTCAATTCCACTGAAAGCGACGCAACTGAGTTTTAAGACAATGCAGTTTAATGAATCAACATGAAAAATCAGCCATGTAACCGAGTTTTAGGCGAGGAGGAAATGTCACTTTTGAACATTAAATGCAACGTTTCAAAAGAGGTGTGTTTTGCTGATAAATGGGAGAAAGTGAACTGAGTTCGCAGGATGCAAAACCGGCCCCTGCTGTCACATTAGCAACTCTAACACAGAAATGAATCAGCTAGAATAGGAACTAAAGGAAAAAGACCAAAATACTAAAAAGCGATGGTACAGCACGTTTGCAAAGCAGATTAGTTTCCATAAATCATGAAGTGGTCAGAGCTACATTTAACCCACACGTCAAACATTATAATAATCTTTTATGCACACAGAGATCCATAAAGGCGTCAAATTTAGGCTTCAAAATTATTCTTTTGGCCAAGGGGTTCTTATGTGACTAATAATTTAAGCAGAAAACATAAAAAATTCCTTTTGAGCTTCGGCCGTTTCCCTGCTCTGGCGGAACTTTTCTGGACTTTCCTCTTTCCTGCACGGCTGTCTTGGTTCGTTTCTAGTTTTCCTTGTTCAAAGCAGATTTTCAAGTTGATGCTCCTCACTTGTTGGTGTCACAGCGGGTTGCCAGTAGTCTGCATGGAAAGTCACGCCGCGCACTGCGGAGTCGATTAACATCTCCTTTTGGTTTTCTCACTCAGCAGATTGTATTTCTGATTTACAGCAAAAGTGTTTACTGTTTTTTTTTTTCGCCAGATCTCTGCCACAAGTAGATAATGTGAACCCTGCAATAAGAAGATTCGAATCTGCAATGGTAGGGGTCCATCATGTGGACTTTCAAAATAAAGCTGAAGGGTAACTTTTCTGATAAATCGTAAGAAAAAGAAAGCAACATTTTGAATTTTCATGACTGCAGAGGTATATTATAGGTGGTTATTAATAGAGGAATGAAAAAATGATTTGGTTGACCTTTCAAAATAAAATTCACATACTTTTCAAAATAAAAAGTTGAGTTTTAAATTTGAAACAGGTTTTAAAGATCAATGCTAATGCATATTTTGGTCCTAAATTCTGGTAGATTTTTGTTTTGTTTAACAGGAAGTCAGTTTTAAATAATGCTCTTAGATTATCTTATGGTTTCTTAAAGTCATCTAATTGTGTCTGTATCTTGGTCACACAGTGACGATCCGAACTGAACGATATCCCGGTTCGGATCCGACTTTCAGATGGATTCGCTGCCAACAGTTCGCTGGTTGTGCTCAGGGATGTACGGCAAGCAGCTCCTCTTCGTCTGAAGTGAAAGTATCTCGCACGTTTCTAACAAGCCATTAAAGGCTTCAGTTTTGATTCATGTCAACTCCTCCATTATACTTCTTCCTGGCAAGCATCGCGACTCCCTTGGCTCTCGTCGGCCTCCGCGGATCCCCGACGATGCATCTTGATAATTCTGAGTTTAAATCTGACGAGGGCGGAGGCCTAATTATCCGCATCAAATGGGAGTTTAATCAGCGAGGAAGACGAAGGGATGGTGAGAAGTTTTGCTATGGAGGAAAGGAAAACGTGGGGGATGGGGGAGAAAGGGCGAGAGGATGGGTGCGTGCTGGGTTTCACTTGGAGATGTTTGTGTGGGTAATGGTGTGGGTAAATGTGGATGGAGATTTCCCCCCCCCTTCCTGGCTGACGTTGAGGCGAAAAGCCCTGCTGAGACTCAGCGGCCGACGAACGTCGCCGTGACGAACAAACTAATGATCATTTACGGCTGCTTCTATCGGAGTCAAACAAACAACATCTGGTCCTCGGCGCTTGTGTAGACTTTGTTGTGATGAATGAACGATTTAAGCTCCTTCGCATGGAGATTAGTCGACATTTGGTGCCCGTGTGGCGCTCGTGGCGTTAATCACCAGTTGGGAGACACTGGAGGGAGAAAGGAAAGTTTGGAGACGTCACGGAATCCAAAACTATTTCAACAAACTTTGCCGGTTTCATTCATAAATTATATTTAATTGTCAGCGTCAAATCACTAAATCTATTCATCTCAATTTGTTTATTGTCATGAAGCCGTCTTAAGTTGAAATATAAGACAGGGCGAGATGGGAGCAACATTTATATTGCACCAAATATATTGATTGCTGACACTTCATTTACAACCGGCTGATTATGTTGCAACCAGTCGCATAAAAATGTTCTAATTTATCAAACTGATATTTTAGTTTAGTGAAGCAAGGGAGGAAAACATGAACATAAAACTTACTCATAACCAACGAGAGCTCAGGATTAAAGTTCAGCGTTTTATCGGCCGATTAAAAGTGAAATAACTGCGTATCTCTATGACACCTAGATGCAAATATTCAACATATGATGTGGCAGTAGAAATGAACCAAACTGCACAATGAGAAAGGCAGAACTGCAAAGTCCTTTCAGCGAAAAGCTTGAGGGAGAACATTGTATTTTTATCAACGCAAACAAACATCACTTCTCTGAAATTCAGAATTATTTCACAAAACTGCTTTAATGAAGTCCCATTAAACATAAGAATGAGTAAAATAAGGAGATTTGTTTTCAAAGAGAAAATACCAAACAGCTACTTCTAGTCGAGTATCTCTGAGACCAGGATGGTTTTTGGAGGCATCTTTGAATTCCTATCATTTGGACCAAACCTGATATTCTGGATTAAAACAGAAGTTCTTTCAGATCGGACAAAATGGACAAATAAGAAGTTTAAAAATCACAACTAGAATTCTAAAATCTATCTCACAGAAGCCAGTAAACTCGTACTGGGCAGCACCGGTTGGATGCACACAGAGTTTTCAGCAGAAAACAATAAGGAGGGAAAACCAACAATGGGCCTATAAAAGTAAAGAGAAAGATTTTTTTTTTTTTTTTTTCTGATCTGAGGTTGATTCAGACTGCAGCGGTCGATTGAAGTGGGCGGAGGTCACGGGGAAGCAGGTGCGAGAAGCAGCAGCAGGTTGATGTCAGGAGGAGAGAGAAAGGTTTGGAGGTGACGCGGCGCAGAGGAGGTTCCACTCCACTCTGCGACCTCTGACTCCTGGTTTTCCACAGCAGTTTAGCTTTCAGTTCTTAGAGGAGGTGAAGAAGTTCAACTAAAAACGCTCTCAGAACACAAAGCCGTCAGTGGCAGAACTGGAAAAAACACCTTGATAATGACTTTTCACAGCAAAATAAAAAATTAACAAAAAAAAAACAAAAAAAAAAACACTCGAATTTATAGCTCATGTTGAGATGCTCTCCAGTTGTTTTTTTATTCATATCATTATAATAAAGCTGCTTGTGGATAATGTATATGTATGTATACTAATTAAACTCACATTTTCACATGTACTTTGCAGAACTTGTTAACTGTTTTTGTCTGTGATGACAAAGTAAGACAAGCGCTTATGATGCCGAGGAGTTTAGGTTTGGTAACGTCAACGAGATGAAGGTACATCAAGGAAAATCGATGTCTAAAGAGAAGTACTTTGATCAACCATCAACTGAAAGGCTTTGCACAAAAGTTCAAAAAGCAAAATCAGAAAGGGAATGAGTTCTTGCTCTTAATGGGACCTGTTATAAAGAATTCACATTTTGCACATCTTTGTACTTCCATTTGGGTTTCTACTGCTTCTGAAAAGCCGTCCACGCGCTTTTAAAAAAAAACACACTGTTTTATGGTAGCTAGAAAATGAGCCACTTCAAAAGCTTCCGGAATGTAATGTCACAAATCTCACCTAGCAACCCCGGTGAAGCCCAGCCTGTCACCGAGCAACCCCAAACGGAGCTGCAGCACTTTCCTCAGCAGGTTTTACTGCTGTATGCGTTATACAATGGAAAACACGTGTTTTGTTGGTGACTTACCGTCCAGAAACCACTTGCTGCATTCCAGTTGGTTGTGAAGAAGGCTCAACTTTTGATTTTCGGAGCTGTACGGTGGTATGGCCAGAATCTCCTTTTTTGGATTTAAAGTGACAAGAGGCCCTGAAATAGCTTAATTCTGAAAGGAGCTCAAAGCAGGCGCAGTGGACCAGACTAAAATCTCATTAGCTAAAAAATGACTTTGTGCAAAAAAATAAATCAACAAATGAACATGTCTTGTGTAGCTCATACATGGAACGTGTTCAAGGAAGCATAATAGGAAATTGTCCACTTTCTACTTTCTAATTCCAGGAAGACTTTAGTTCTCTATCCCCTGGTTTTCCTCCCTGCCTTATGAACTGATTGGCAGTAAAACATGTTCGATTTAAATGTTGTTCTTCTGCCTGTTCCTATTGAAAAAAAAAAAAAAACGCTTCTAGCTGACTCGCGGTCAGACCTCTGCTAATGACCTTCATGAGGAAAAACGACGACTCATCATTCTGAACCCAAAATATTTCACAAGCAAGACGTCTTGGGTCCGAGGGATCGTCCGTAAAGATTTTTCAGTGTTTTGACCGAGCAAGAGATAAAAACCGATATGAAGCCCTCAGACATGGGACGCGAAAGTCTGACAGCCCCCCCAAAAAAAAAAAACACACACAATGTGGTGCACAGTAGTGTGGAAGAGGGAAAAGATTTCCCCATCCGAAGGTCACCGGTGGAGGAGAGGAGAGGACAGTCAGAGGATGAGACAAATGGAGCACGGCGAGGAGGTGACAGTATGAGGTTAGGCCACCGAGGCGGGATGAGGAGTGACAGGGGAGCGAGGTAAACAGGGCCAGCGGAGGAGCAGCAGAGAGCAGGAGGAGCACGGAGGAGCCGTCAGGGTGGAGATGACTCACAGCAAGAAGGTCACCGCCTTCAGAGGAGGGCAGGGGGACAGGAGTGATGGATGGAGCCGGACGCGAGGAGGTGAAGAAAAGGAGATCGACGCGGAGGGACGCGGAGGAGGCGACGCTGTCACGGCTGCGCTCGCCGCTCAGACACGGAGGAGAAGGAGGAGGTGAGAGCAAGAGGGAGGGAAGAGGTGATCAGGCTTGTGGTGAGGTGAGGAGAAGTGACAGGGAGGAGCAGAAACAGACTCCGGGGGAGGCGGGAGGGGGGAGGCGGGAGACGCGACGCTGGACCTGGCAGATGAGGCGCTCGCTGTGCAAACGCCGTGCGACGTGGCGGCAAGAAAGGAACGAGATCAGCAAGAAGCGGAAGCTCTGACTCCACCAAACGTCCAAACTCAGAGCCGTCACATTCACAGAGGTTTGAAATTTCAAATGCCGAGAGCAGGGTTTTTTATTATTGTTAGTATTATTATTATTTAGCTATTGTCTGAATCAAGTAACATAATTAAAATATATATTTTACAGATTCAACTGTATTTAATATATGTCATAAAATCAAGAAAGATACTTTCTTTTAGAGTTAGAATATTAATAAATTGGTAAAATAGTTAGTTTTCCATTGCATAATGTTTCCCTGCGCCATTGAAATGGAAAGCAGGTGTATGATAATAGTGAGACAGAAGTCACTGTGAGCTTTGCTGGTGTGGAGATTGCCACTTTGTAATGAATAAAGATCTACAAAAAGAATAAAAACACATTACGAAAAATTCCCAATGAGTACTGTTGATGGTTGATATCCATCTAATAAAATCCATCTATTGCATTCTGCTTATCCGAGATCAGGAAAAGAGAGGTAGATTAGAGGCATCCAGATCCAAGAAAAAAATTAAAAAACAGAAATATTTGCATTCTTAATGAATACCTTGGGAGGACACCGTAGGTGGATGACTATTTTTTTTTTTTTTTCCTGGAGAAGACGCTACCTGAAAATCGGATCAAAGAAGGAGAAACGCTTTCCTTTGAGAAAGCGACCGGCACTTCAGCAGTTATTATATATCTGCTTCTCTTCCAGTTGCCTTTGAGCAGCACATCAGTCAGAAAGCAACGCTCCTCCTGCTCACGAGAGTTTAACAGCTTCTGTCTCCTCCGGTTCCTCCATCAGTCTTCCTCCTCTTCAGCGAGTGTTAAGATTTAAAAATGATCCTGCCTCGGGTCTAGAAAACAAAACACAGGAAGGGGCTTTGGAGGTCTTCGGTGAAAGCAGAAACGAGACGACGGGGTTAAAACGGTGGTTAAGATGTTGCCAACAGTCGGCAGTTTACCTGCGACTGACGTTTTACTGAGCACAGTTTGTAGAAAGAAGAAAGGAGAAACCGCTACTTACCCTGAGGAAACGTTCCCCTATGTAATCGCTCAAACTCTGTTTCATTGCTGCGATGCTACAAGTATTCGTCCCACCTAAAGCTGTCAACATTTTATCACGCTACAGCTGATACTTTTATGCAACAGACCAACACACAGGGGTGCATAAGTAGCTGTAGAAATCGAATGTTTGCCATGAGGCGTTCATCTGATACTGTGATACTGGTGTGAAATTTAACCTCAAAATATGTCCAGACGTTCTGTGAAGGCCTCTGACGTCTGTCAAATTTCCTGTCAACTTTCAACATTTTTTAACTCAAAAACACGACGAGCCGGTGGACGAACGACTGCCCTGGCGCCCAAGCACCAGGTTCAGTGAGTTTTGTGGGGGGGAAACCCTGCACTACATCCAAAAAAAAAACCCCAAAAAAACATTGCATTATCACCCTGTGAATGATGGAGTTGTGTGAGTTGGTTTTCTTCAGCAGGGACAGGTTGGCTGGTCTGCTCTAATGGGAAGATATGTGAGGTAAAAGATAAATCTATGTTCCTGTGCCAACATGCAATGTGTGGTAGCACAAAATTGGTCGGGTAACATGTTGAGAGTGCAAAGAGGAATGTAACAAAAACCACGTACAGGAATCAAAACAGCACATAAATAGAGCCGCCATAAATCAGGAAAAGAAAAGATATATATTTCTTGTGTATTGCAAGAAAGCAAGGCATTGATTAGAGTTATGGCACTACTGTAAAAGCTGTCCCTGAGTAGATTAGTGTGACCGCAGCGCTTTGCGTCTGCGACCCGAGGGCAGCAGCTCTAACACCCGGTGTCACGGGTGTGTGTGACCCCCTCAGAATACCGAGTCCTGATAGGTTCTTCAAGAAAAGAAGAGGACGGCTGATTTTCGGCTCCTTGGTGCCTTTTCTTTTGGGTGCAGCTTGAGAAACACGATAGATATGAATTAGTTGACTCATTCCTCGACAACAAAACAAGACGACAAAATGCAGTTATGCCGTCGAGATGGAGGAAGCACAGATAATGTGCGCAGTTAACCCCCAAATCCTACAGGATGTAAAGCACATGGGATCCAAACAGGTTTATCTGATTCGCTGGCCTTGTTAAACCCATCACTCCTCCCTCAGATGTAGTTCAGGCGATTCTGCTTCCGAGCGCCTGATAGGATCGGCTCCGGGCAACAAAGTGAAGCGGGATTTCTCCAAGGAACGCTGCGCCCCTCGCCTCCTCCTCCCATCGCCGACCCGTCTCTGTTCCTCTTGTTAAAGAACATTTCTGCCTTCGTCTGTTTGTCAAGCAACATTCCAGCGCCTTTCCTCTCCATCTCCTTCCCTTTCACGTCCATCACCCCTTCTCCCCCCACCGTCCTTCCTCTTCACTCTGCAAATATTGATCCGACGAATTACTTCTCAAGGTTGGCGGCATCTCCATGGCAACTGGTTCCTTGTCACGATTAGCCCGTCGTGAAGGTTTCAGCCGCTGTCAGTGGCTGAAGGCTCCGGGTGTAAACGGTCAGACCCGTCCTGTCGATACAAGTGTCAGGTGACGGAAGATCACGCTACGAGCAGGAGGGCGACGTCCACCACACGGGGGGCATGTTGTGATACTAGATCTGGATTCATCCATGAATAGGCAAAAGAATAAAAAAAAAAAAAAAAAACAATTTATTTTTGTTTTCTTTTACTAAAAAAAAAAAAAAAGAGAAAACAACAAGAAAAGCCACCATCACGTCACCAGCCTGCAAGGCTCGTTTCATTTTATAGAACTCCAACGCAGCTATGTGAGTTTAACTGAGCGTCATTTGTCCAACATGCCCATTAAAATGCAGCAGAAGACGTGCTGCTCTCAAATGCTTACACATGATAATTAATTGCACATCACACAATATAGAGAAAATAACCACAGATAAGCTAAAGGTTTCATTTGTTTACAGTCGAAGTTTCATGGAGCTGATCGGGACGTTGAAAACTCTTCTGGATCCCAGCGGCTCATGAATCCAGCGAAACGTCACATGACACGGCAATTCAGTTCAGTTCAACAATATGACACCGATTCACAACAAATGGTCTTAAGTTGGACATTTTCTTGAAGCAAGCAAGTAGCAACTGTGGACATTGGACTCTGTTGTAAAGACATGAATGAACTCAGAGCAGCAAATGTCACAGTCCAGCAATCTGTGAAGAGTGCAGCTTTTTTTAGCTGCATCATTCTAAAGTGAGTAGGATTAATACCATTTTGAAAGCATTTCAAAACTTCTATCAACAAATTTCAGAACATGACAAGAAGAAGAGGAGCTATGTCCAGCTATACTGTTTATTCTCCTGATTCCATCCCAGGAATGAGGAGGATATTAACGCGTTCAGCTCAGCCTTACCCACTTATAGGGTTTTGCTCTCCTCTGTCTACCATCCTGTGCCAGACGTATTGGTCACATAACCCTGATACAATGAAGCCATCTCAAAAGCAATGAGAAGGAACCGCTTTGATGAGGTAACGGCCTCAATCCATCTGGTGGATGACTTAAAGGCGACAGATGACCCTTTCGATAAAGTGTGGCGCATATTGAGTGCCCCGAATGACTTCTATAAGAAGTGAAGATGTGATGTCATTCATGAAACAATCAGTCGATAAAAGCATAGAACCCTATTACGGTCAACCAAGGCTGCAGATACTTTATTAGGAGCCAACATATTCAGTTTGGGTAAAAGTTAGGGAGCCTTGCTTCACCCGTGGGGTAGCTGTTCCAATGAGTCCACACACTGGCTCTGGACACAGTCCAAATGTTCTGGTTGGTATGGTGGAACAGAGAGAAGTTCCCCCTTTGCCTCACTGATTAATGACAGCTGACTGAGACGATGCCATCTGCAAGATGATCTTTATGCATCATAAACAGTTCCGAACACACTTGCAAGTCATGCCTAGTTAAGATTATACATGCTATTGTTAATTAAATTGTTTTTTTTTTTGATGTATGTAAGTAGGTTGGAATAACATGAAACAGAATCATTCACAAATATTACTTTTTGGGGAGATCTAAGGATTAAAATGCATGGAAATATTTTGCAGGAGAAATGTGGGGCTTCGCCATGTTCAGGCAAACAACATCTTCGGTCAGAGTTGCCTTGCAGATTCAAGGAATACAAAGTTTGCAAAGTTTGGGCCAAAACTTCCACTCCTCTTGCACATTTAAAGACAGTGGATGGTTAGAACAGGGTTGCATCAGCCGTGTCCTCCCAGCGAAAGCGGTAAAAGGTCTCGAATTGTTTTCAGGGCTGATCCCAACTGAGCTGCTGGAAATAATTTCCTCTGAACGGAAGCCCGCTGGTGTGACTGTGTGAAGCTTGCCATGCTAATAAATGTGCATTCAGATGTGATGTCAAAAGCTCTACCTGTTGGTGCTCCTCGGGTCTCCATGAGAATAGTCGCGTCGCTATGTGAAGTGGAAAGCACTTCAAAGGTTTTATTAACTTGCACGAAGCTAAATTCTTGTTCATTCGTGCATTTCTGTATTGCGTCTGTAAAACAAAGTATCGACCGATCGCCTGATTAACGAGGCAATGATCAGGAGGTTTGATCAACGCTAAAACGTAGAATCAATCTTTCCGGCCAGGCATTATATTTGTGATTTTATCGTATTGATTTGGATGTCGTGCAGCGGCCCGAGCTTCTCTCGCTGCTGCTGTAATTTCTGTGATGTATCGTCGGCATTTCAAACACCTGAGCACATGCAAGGAAAAGCAGGTAGCAGAAGCAACTCTGCCGACACACACGCGCACTCGCGCGCGAGCTAATTATATGGTTCATCATGCTCCCTCTCATTGCTCCCCCTCTGCTCTTTCCTCTCCTTTAAGGCCGGTCATTATCCTCCTTGATGCATCACCTTTTCACTTGCAAATGACTGACACCATTGAATCAGGGCACTCACACTCAGCAAGTGGCGCTTTTTCCCTCCAAGAACAGAACCAGTAATAAGTCTCATTGTGGTCAAGGACAATAGGGGGGCTTTTTATCTCCTTAATGACCATTGCTGCTGCAGAGAGACCATTGCCGCAAACTCCGGCATGGATCTGCTGTTGCAGTCCTTAAAGAAACACACAGCATTTTCAGAGCTTGTCAAAAACCAGGGGAATTTGGATGTATTTATTTAAGCGTCGGATGGACAAAGAGCATTTTAATTTAGGAGAGCTGTCGTACTTTGAATTGAGTTTTCACCCTGAAATTGTTGTTGAGATGGAAAGGAAGACTCAGTTTTTCTTTTCTTGCTGTTGGGAAACTTTTTTTTTAAATGAAATAGTAATAAATACCCTGATTATTTTCAGGGTATGGTTCGCAGTTCAATCACGGACCTTTACAACTGGAGAAATGAGTTATTAGGATGTTGGTGGGATGATTTCCTCACCGCTCGGTGAGCAGCAGAGCAAACATTCGTCTAAAACAAAGACGTCGCCGCCAAAAGTGCAGGAAACATTTGAAGTAGAAGCAACGTTAAATCATCTGTGTTTTTAGTAATTCAGCCCACCGATGCCAAATGGAAACACGGTAATTCACAGAAAGGAAAAAAAAGTATCAAAGTTAGAAGATTGTGTTTTTTTTTTCTGTTGACAGGAGGCAGCAAAATTGTGCATGATCATCTGCGATGCAGCTTCCTCCATAGCTCTCAGAAAGGTCACACAGTGCAGACGGCCTGATCAAAGCTCCCGCCGGACTCGGCGCCTCGGCGGTGTGGTTCCTCGAATGTGTGGTTGAACTATGTGCCCCCCCCCCCCAGTCAGAGAGAGAGCAAAGAGGCAAAGTCATCTTGTACATATTCAGGTTTTTCATCTACTCACAGGGGAAAATCAAAACTTTTAGGAAGTGAGCCGGTTGGGACCAGAATTTTCAGAGAGTGATGATGAAAGGAGGAAAGTCTGACAAAGTCACTGGAAAAAGCTTTTCCCGTCTGTTGCTAAGCCGAAGCTACACAGACTATTTCTCTGTTGGGGGAAAAGGGAAGAGGTCTTATGTCTGAGCAGTTCCTATGGAGTGCATCTTTATTTTTTTTTTATGCTTGTGGAAAAAGTTTGAAATCTCTATAAGTTGTTTACCCCGAACCTCACAGCGCTGGCTATGACCTTTTTGCTTGCAGGGACGCGAGGATAAGCAGCAGAATAACACGAGAAGACTTTAAACCAACTATATCATAATGATACTTCAAAGTCTGTTCAATGTAAAAGTTTACGACAGAGCAGTTAAAGAAAAGACCGAACATGTACGGCTTTCTCTTTTAAAAACAATATGGCACGAAGGATTTGGTTTGCAAAGTGTAACCAAAAACAGACTTTAAATGACGCCAAAGTAAAGCTGTTTGCTCATTATGTGTTGCTCAAAAAAATCATATCTACACAAACACCAAATACTGACATCCAACTATGGTGGACTGCACATGATTTGGGCTTGTTTCGCAACCTATGCCTGACAGTGTACGAGTTTACTATGAACTCCTTCAGAGACAACTGTGAAGCAATCTGTCGGACAGCTGAAGCTTGGATCAAACTTGGTAAACAATAGCAGAAAAATTCATGAGCTGCAGCAACAGGAGGGATCTGTGCACTCTAAAATCTGTATTTGGGCTGCAGTTGAAGTTATGGACTTAATTCTTTTGGTTTAGTGACGACAACCTACTTTTTTGTGTGTGTTGAATTAACTTAAAAGTCACACATTTTTAACTCAAACAAACTTTATACTCTGACTTTACTTGAAGCAGTGAAGTTCGATGGCGCGCTCGTATCCTGACCCCGTGCTGACCGGGATGCTGTGGTGGTTCAGGGCTGGAACACAATCCACTTAAGGAGACCTTAGTCCTCGATGGTCTCCTTCTCAGGTTCAATTGATGACCCTTACCGCATGTCTTCCCCCACTTTCCTCTATAACTACTCTGAAATGAAGGTCTCTCGAGCCAAAAACCCCTCAAAACTATCCTGAATTAGTTTACGTCATTATTTGAAGTGAACTTGTTGCCAGTTGAAGCAGTTCGAGATCTGTTATCAACAATCCTTTAATGCTAAACTGAAATCCCCACCAGGGTCAATTCTATTGGAATTATAATACGGTATTCATTGAGCCGTCTCCTCCTTCGGTTTTTCACTCTGAAATCAGATCAGGGACCGCAAGGCTCTGTGGGATCGACTGCCAGCCAGCAGGTGATGTCGCACACGCTGCGTCCTGCTCTCTGGTCTTTTCAAAAGGCTCGGGATTGGGCTGCGAGGGCGGACGGACCGTCACCAGCTTCCCACTGATCCCGCTCCCTCTCACTAACGCCGGCGCTTCAGTCTGTTACCACGCAACTGCTTTCAGAGTGTTTGTGTGACAGAGTGATCAGCGGGAGAGCAACGTGTGCATGTGTGTGTGAGAGAGACAGTCAGAGAGAAGCTGGTGGATGTGTGTGTGTGTGTGTGTGTGTGTAAAATGAGGAGAAAAAAAATGGAGGGATTGGTGGGTGGAGGGAGGACAGAGAGGCAGAGGTTGTGCCCGTCAAAGGGTGGATAAGAGCTCAGACACTTACAGGCAAGGGTGTAACTTCGTGTTGCAAGTTGGGGGTGGTGGGGCGCCGATGCACCCAGTTACGGGACGGCCTTGTATTTTCTAGTGCTTACATGTGAATGCCAGATAGTTTTATTCAGTGCATTAGGATGTGCATCTTGATCAGGCTTGTCAGATTAATAGAACTTCCAAAATAATATTGTAGGAGGAATCAAACTTGCTACGAAATATAAATATGTCAAAACACATGCGATCTAATTGTGTCTTTCACTTGGTGATGGAATTGCTGACAAAAGGAGAAATTCTCATCATATTCTCATTCATGGAATGAGTCTGTTATTTGCTGAATGCTTGCCTACAGTCGAAAACCGTTTCGCAGTTCAGCAATATTGCTTTCTGATGAATCATCGCACAGTTGCTTTTTACTGTCTGATTTTATCGAGTGCTAAAAGCGTCGACAGCATGAGGTTCTGCAACAATGAAAACATTATTAAACATTTCGAAAGCAGAATAAGTAACTTCTGTGGAAACCAAATGAATCCTTGTCAGTGAAAAACTTTGTATTTTTTCAGTGATGTGATTCTGATTCTAAGCTGTCCCTCAGCTTAGAATCACACGGAGTGATTGTATTATTGTTTTTTTTTTTCTTAGTCTGTCAGCTTAACGTGATACGCAGACTCATTGCCACGGCAACCAATAAACAAGGAGCGAAAAGTAAAGATCACGTTCAAGAGCATCAGGAATTAAAACAAAAACAAAAAAAAAAAAAAAAAAAAAAAACACAAAAAGCATTTCCTACATAGGCGTAAATCCCCGAGGGGGTGGGGAGAGCCAAGACCCCCCCCCCCAATCTTTGAAATTGTCTGTTTGTGCCAGTAGTCAAAGCCAGGAGGGACACAGACTTCCTTCAAAATATCATCACTGTGAATTTCGACCATTGCTTATGTCTGGCTGTACCGGCTTCTTCTGGTGGAGAACGACGGCCGGTTGTCACACATGAATGACATGAAAGCCGGATAAAATGCGACTTGACTGTTCAGACTGCAGATGCTTTGAAAACAATCGGAACGTGGATCCGAATTAGAAACCGCATGTGGAAGTGGCACAGATCGGATTCGTTTAAGATCGGAATTGGGCCGTTCAGATTCCACAACATCATTGCCGTAGCGACGTTCTAGAAAAGCCCCATCACATCCGGGCAACAGCAGCTCAGCCTGAAGCTTCACAGTTTTCTCATCAGTACATGCTCACCGTCAGAGCAATTACACAATAACAATGAAGATCTTCTGCTTGTCATTAAGTTACATAATACAGCTAATTCCTCTAACTGCTCCCACATCAGCTCAGAATGGCTTTCACTTCGCTGCACGGCGTCGAAGTGCTGCAGGGCAGCCGCGGGCGTCGTCGTGACGTTTATTTCCTTCACACCGTGGCGCTCGAGCCGACGCGTTCAGCCGGAATGCAAAGTCACGCGACGCACCGGGAAGATTGCTAATGAGAGGCCGAGTCGGACGCGCTTAGAGAAACGAGGACATCACAGAGAGCGGCGGGAGAGGAGAGAACCGGGAAAAGGCCTGCAGCCTGCAGGAGGATGTCTGCTGATGGGAGATGAAGTGGCAGGTGTGATTTCAACAGATGTCCATTTAGTGAGCAGCAGGACATGTAGGGTGGCTCAAAAAATGATCCGCACCACCGGAACACTTCTGCATTTGTCATGTTGCATCCAGAAACAAAATTGCTTTATCAACAATTTTTTTTTTTTTTTTTTTTTGCTTGTTTGCACGACAGATCAACACAACCGGACAGCGCTAATGGTTTGAGAAATCATTATTAATCATTGAACTGTGAGAGTCACAAAGTGTGTTATCTATGCATTATTTAAATGCATTCCATTCTCAAATTTCTGAATTTGAGGAAATTGTTAGCAGCTTCTCCAACAGCATTGTTGTTCTGAGATCATGTGAACAGAACGGACTTAAAACAGAACCAACTTTGTTTGCTTTTAGGGGAGAAAAAAAGTTTTTTTTTTTTTTTTTTTTTTTCTATATACAGTGTGTGTAAAGATCTTGTTTCTGCTGCATTTTTGAGTCGAGGGAGACCGAGCTCTGGGCACACACCAGGTCGTGACCTTTCACAGACTCACAGCTTTAAATGTGTCACAGCTGCAGAGGACAATAGTAGAGATGCAGAGGGGTGTGTCTGCATACAGGTGTGTGTGTGCGTGTGTGTGTGTGTGTGACTTTGTGTTTCCTAACCGCCTTTGGGGCTTTTCGAGGCTCCCGCTGATTTATTTAGTCAAACAGGTGCTAACTTCAGTGGCTTGAATCTAATGATGCAACACAAGAGGCTCCGACAGAAAACATGGCGCCTCGAGCGGATTTAATTTGCCCACCTGAGCTGTTCAATAACGGCGTTTGATGGCTGGGAGTCTGCAGCTCGTTCAGAGCATCTGCATATTTCTGGCAATAAAGCGGTTTCCATTTCATGCCTGTGTGACCTCAGAGTTTCTCCGCTCGGTAATCTGAGTGCACGGCTCCGCCGCGTTAGCATAACCCCACGGCCTCCCCTTTGATTTATGAACGCTGACCCCCTCTTCCTGCGTGACAGCGGCTCCGCCTGTAACCGTATAATGGCCCATTACTGCCCGCACAACTGGACACTTACATCCACATCAGCTTTTATTCCCTCCAGCTGCTCGGCGTAAAATAAGTAATGATGGGTTTTATCTGGAATGCGCAATGTTGCGCCACAGATGATGTAAATGTTGCTGTTACGGTTTTAAATGTATCTCATGGAGGTTTGATCAGGGCCAACCTCTAAGAGACGGTTTAATACTGAAACCTTTTTTTTTTTTTTTTTTTTTTATTGGGTGGAATTCACATTAATTCATCTTGGATGCAATTCACTTGATAAGCACTGGATATTTAAGTCATTCAAGAAATTGCGTTTGAAATAAATAAAAGTACTTGTCAGCTTTTCAAAATGTTGAATATTTACTCATACAATTGCGTGGAGACAATATGATTACTGCTTTTACACTAATTTAAGGAAACTTTAAAACATGTTAGGAATATCTGGTCTCCTTGGGAACCAGAAATTATTCGTTTGAACAAAAAGTACTTTTAATGATGCTAATTTCAGGATATTTTCGTAAAATGACTGGAACGCCTCGAAAACTGTGAGAAAATTTGTTCTCTGGACCGAATGAATGACTTGTAGGCTCAGAAATCGGCCAATTTAACAATCGGCCAATTTCTGTGGCGTCACTGACACAGAAATGAGTTATTCAGCCTAATAATTTTCTTAATACGAGAAATAAGAACCTTCTGAGGAGATCCCCGCTTTTCAGACAGCAACACAAAACAGAGGCGAAAAAAAAAACCCCTTGAGGAAGCAATAAGAGAAAGATGGTAGGAGGGAGTTGGTGAGGGCGCAGAAACACCAGATGAAGTAATAATTGCACCAATCTGAATTTTATGGGCACTTTCCAATTGTCCAGATTCGTTAAGATTTGATCAAACAAGACAAACTTCATTTGTGCCCAATTTTTATTTAAATTCTATAATCAACAGAAAGCTTTCCTGCTAAAAGCAACCAGTTATTTAAACATACTTATTTATCTAGATGCACCTTCCAGCCACCTAAGAGTTACGTTCAATTAAAACTATTTGGAGGGTACATTTGAAACTTCAAACGAGACCTCTACCTCACGCAGCTGGACCTCACTGCACGTCCCTGGTACAGGGCATCAAATGATCAGAAGGAGGTCAGACTGGCTGTCCACGCAAAAAAAAAAAACCGTCGCGATTTCGTGGGCCGGAGATTCCTCTGTGCATCTCAAAAGTGTTTGAAGCGGCACACGTAGCGCTAAAACTGTGACTGCGGAAGTTAAAATGCACGAGCTGAATATTTAAATATGAAAAATTGACTCTTAATTCTAATGCAATGGAATCCATAAACTCAGCAGCGGCGCACAGCTCGGGATTTGGACCTCCAAACACATTGCATCACACGCAGCATCAGGACACGACAGGTCCAAGGTGCAACTTATAAATCAGGCAGAAGGGCTGAACATCTTTTCTCAGATATCGGCGACCTCTGCCGTCACCTCCTGTAGCAGTCGTTCGTCTGACGCCACGACGCCAGCAGGGCGGCCTGCCAGTTGACTGATCAGATAGCCTCACCGTCACTTTGTCTTCCCAACCAGGTGGCACATGTAACCATTTAGTCAAATCAGCCGGGCAGCCTGTCCTCTTGCCTGCTCAGACAGTCAGGGCCGTGACAGCCAAACGCGGCGTGGACGAGTTGAAAGCCAGGGGACAGCTGGCATCCCACACATCTTGTTGTGTCGCTTTAATTCCTCCTGCCGGTGCGTCAGACTAAATCTTACCCCTAATTGACAGAGCAGAGGATGTTTTGTGCCAGGATGCAGCAGCGAGAGAGAAAGCGAGAGAAAGAGAGAGAGAGAGAGAGAGATGCATTCAAACATTCATGTCTGCCTCCGTTCAGAGTTCTGCAGTGCTGAGCTAATGATGTGGCGGCAGGCGGAAAGCTCGGCGGTGTGTCAGATATTTAAAAACAGCACGCACGAATTCAAATGCGGGAGGTTTAATAATCGGCGGCTTTTTTTCTTCCTCTATCCACAATCTCAGAAACATTCGGAAGATATTTTCAATTATCAGCCGTTTCTCACCGATTGAAACTACACTGGATTGAAGCAATGAGGCTTCTGTAATATCACTCCGAGGCTCAGTTGTCAGGTGTTTGAATAACACCCAGAGCCAATTTGCACACTGTGCTTCTTAATGTAAGACACGTCTGAGCAGGTGAGATGGAAGGTCAGGGAACATCCTTCAGGCTGAATATAAATCAGGGAGGGATGGAAACGAGTGCGCGCGCTAGAAGAAGAAATGTTTCATTTGCTGTCAAATGTTAGAAGCAGACATGTAGACATCATCCAGCTCAATTGACGGCGGCTTACTGTAATCTGCTAGCGCCTTACGATTAATTGGCGCCACCTGTTTGACATGGTGTGGAGATGTTGTCTTTCATGTAACAGCTGAAAAGATGGCAAATTAAAAACATTTCATCGTCATTGCATGCTCATTATGCAAACACGGAAACCTTGGAGTTTCGTCGGCTGATGGATTTTAACACGGTGTTTAACACATATTCAGATCTTTAACAGAAGATCCCAAAGCTCCACCAAGCATGGAGAGAATCGTCTGTGAAATAGACTTGAAAGAAATGCATCTGTTTTTTGGGACGAGATAAATAAGTGTTTGATTCTGTAGCTGACCACTTGAAAAACCGTTTTTATCTATCTTGTCTGATGAAGCTTGTTCTTTCCGTCTGGCGCTTTTGGGCTCGAGCTCATCTGCACTGCCAAAGACATTCCACATCTTCTTGTCTCTTACATTCCTTGGTTTGGCATTAGAAAACTAAAGGTTTCTCCCAAAAAATGTGTTTCATCTGCAGTTAAAAAATAAAAAAATGTCTTCGTGCTTTCGCTTTGACTTTCCAGACGTGGAATCCTGACACACAATTCTTCGCAGTAAACTGTTAAAAGTGCGTCACGTTTGTGTTGTAGCTTTGGGTCTGAAGGTCCGCAAGTTCTGTTTCAGGCATCCAAAGTCAAACCCATCTATGACAACTTGTCTGATCAACTATCTATACTTTCTTTCAAATCCCTTATATATATATATTTTTTTTACCCTTTTTATTTTCCAAAGACAAAAAAGAAATTCTACAACCATTATACTTTCATGCCGCTCCATTTTTCTTTACATTTTATGAGAAGGAAAATGGCAGTCAGTCTCTTCTTCAGAGGGTTTTGTGTCGCTTCGTTCAGTGAATCTTGGTGCTGCGCAACCATTGGGCCAGCCCACAGCCATCCTAACTCATCAATAGCTTGTGTCCACAAGGTGAACAGGTCTTTCAAAGGGCTTAGTTAGTGTGAAACAGCTAACCGAACCAAATGAAAACATAACAAATGCTGCAAAATTTGTGTGAGAGCCTGTTATGCAGGTTTTCACACCTGAAGACAGTTTGCGAATGGAAGAAAAAAAAAAATAAATAAATAAACACCTCAAAATATATTTTATATGCTCACCCAACAAAAATGCCAGACAGACAAATGTGTAAACCATATTTCTTTATTAAAGATTAAGAAACTCCAAGCAGCATATTCATAAATAAAATAAGGATTTCCCTCAGAGATGGACTCGTGACAGACGATCAGCGGTAACAGTTCGTGTCATCATCTCGATTCAGGGCGCTGGAGTTTGAACATAAAATCCACCTCTGCGTATCTGACCAACCGTAACCTCAGGGTCTTCACTCAGTCAGGACGTGAAGCACAGATTGGAAAGCAAACCGAAACACAAGATCAACTACTGACACCGATAGAAAACATCAATGTAGAGTCTGTTTGGACGGGGAGTTGAAATCCTTCTGGCGGATAAAAACACGTGGATCCACTTCGACGGATCCACTTTAGCACAGTGATATGCATGGTACACGTTCTGCCCTGCCAGCCGAAGAAGTACCCACTTTTCTAATATTTAAAAATATTCTTGGACATATAATCGGCACAAAATATAACAAAATGAGTAAAAAGCTGAACACGATGAATCCCCCAATTTTTGCGTGGTTCTGCCACTCATCGCAATCTGAGTTCAAAGAAGAGATAATGAGATAATGATAAAACTAAAATGTCATTTTAGTTCTAAATCACCACAACAGCCCTCTTGATTAATACCAGTCGCATTCGTACTACGAGGTTATCAGACTGTAATGTGACATGTTTTCCGGCACATAAATTTCTCATTTGGTCCTTGTCACACCTTAAAATTAGATTAATACCACCTCAGATTAACAACACATTAGGTAATTTAATAATTATTTGGAAAACAAAGCAGATCATGAAAGCTCTGTGTTCACTCTGACTTAACAGTTTAAAGGATCACTTTAGACACCAATAACTTTGATTTTCTGTCTGATTTTGTGCCCCACTCTTCTTTTGATTCACAGAGTTTTGTGCTTAGTCCACCTCTCTAAATCTCCCACAACTATGTGTCAAACAGGTTGAGGTCTAGACTTTGACTGAGCCACAGCAACGCCTTGATTCTTGTGTTTTGGCCATTCTGTGTTGTTGTTTTGTTTTGTCTTTGTTTGGCATGATTATACTGCTGATGACCGTGTTTGGATCAGGCTTCAGCTGTCAGACAGATGGCCTTACATCTGACTCTAGAACACGCTGGTGCACAGCAGAGTTCATGGTTCAGGCATCAACTGTGAAGTGTTGAGGGCCTGCGGCTGTTAAGAGAAGTCTCACATCCCGTCCACCACAGTGCTGATATGCAGCGTGTTTGTTTCCTCTAAACATGGTGAAGCGAGTTACAGTGAAACATCTCTACTTTGGCCTTCTCTGTTCAAAGGAAAGTTGCAGATAGGTCTTCAACCGTTCAACACAAGCCTCGATTCCTTGACGTCTGTTCTTGGGAACATGGCCGATTGTTCAAATGTTCTTTATTTAGGAATAATGTCTCTCTTGGTAGAATGATGGAATTCAACATTTGTAGTTGTGACCTAAATTACACCTGAGTCAACGTTTCGCTCAGGTCGGGCGTGGGTCTCTGAATAATCCCAGCCAGAGCTGCACCCAGATTGCGAGAAGAACGTGGCAGATGAAATCATGAATGGAAGAAGAAAGGCGACAAGGACGCGAAGCTTGTTTCAGAGAGACACAGTGCAGACAGATCTGGTGTTTTCCCTGTGTGAATAATTTAACTTTCAGGGACACTAACGATACAATGATCTGCTTTGATATCCCAGTGAGAAATCCCTTGATTCGTCTTTTTTCTCGGTAGTTCAGCTTCCTAAGCTTTCTTCTAAATGTCTCGACAGCCCCTATGGAAACAATCATCAAACTTGCAAAGCTTCCACAAGTAGTTTGGAGTTTTACGTTATGTACTGAACTGGGACGAGGCAGGAGTTCACTGTAGTTTAAATAAGAGGATGGGCTTGTCTGGGAGGCTCATGTACAAAGGGAGATACACTGGTGATTAAAAGTATTTTCTTTTCAAATTGTGAGTCGTCTTCAGCAGTACCTTCACACCACCTAGCTTGTTTTCCTAAACACATTTCTGAAACAGTTTGTTTTGCATTAATCTCAGTATTGCCAAACTAGCTCTGATTTGTGAACCCGTATGGTTTGGAGTACATGCTATTTTACTTTTAATGATAGCATCTTCACCTTGCTCTGATCCGGTCATCTTTAAGGTAGCTGATAAATTCAGTTTAATCGGTAAAATGCACAGGTTTTGAATAGCCACATTTCAGACATGATTGTAATTTTTATTATTTTTTTTTTTTTTATTTTGACTGAATTCAAAATCGTTTTGAGACTTTCTCTCCACGTGGGCTTGAGAGTGTGTTTGTGTTGATGAAGGAACTTCCAGCAGAAAGAGTAAAGCGATGTAGTACAGGAGTCTAAAAGACTTCAGTTTCTCATCAAACCCCAATTGCTTAGATACAAAACGGCTTCTACAGTAATCCATCTACACTCTTCGTCCTTTTCAAGGTGGATAAGTGGAGACAACACAAAAAGAAACAAGCAGTTTAAATAACATCAGTATCATCAGCAAAACATAGAACGTCTTGATTTTAGATTCGTGGGTTACGTCTACTTTCTGCAGCAGAAAAAAAAAAAAGAAAAAACAAAAATCAAACCTGATGTCCCACCTCCACAAAAGGAGGCCCTTCGTTCCTGCAAGTCAAAGTCTCTTTATTTCTTCTTTTCCGCATTAGTGCGTGAGGAATGGGAGCCCGTCAAAGGCGAGTCGGTCTGCTCCGTGCCGCTTTCTGGCTGCTAATGTCCTGAAAACTCTACCGTGAGCGATCAGCAGGCTTCCAAACAGCCCACTCTGGCAAATGAAAACGAAGTCAAAACTCATTAGGCCTATAAATGCACATTAATCGCACTTATGACAGCAAAAATGCCGGGGTGAAGTGTGGGCCTTAGATTTCCTTTTAAACAGTTTTCTTTCAAGGCTCGTTATGATATTCTGAGGAGAGAGAAGAAGAAAGAAAAAAAAAACAACAACACAACATTCGGCAAACGTGGTAAAACTTCCTCTGTTTTACGAGTAGCTGGGGTTTGGCACCTGCTGAATCGCCTCCATCGTGAGCCTGTGATTGCACTTCGGATAATGACGCCCTCCGTCATCCCCCTCAGGTGATAATGGACCTCATTAGGAATGACTTGTGGGAATATGAGGCCTCGGTCATTTTGCCCTCCCTCCTGATAAGAATAACTACTGAGAAAAACCTCAATACAAGTGACAATAACTTCTCTGGTAGAGAAAAAAAAACATATTTATATCATTTTAATATTCTGGTTAATTACACTAAGCTAAAGGTGAGAGACTCTTAGGCTGTGCTCACACTTGCAACTGCTGTCTGTTGCTTTTGCTTCACATTTGCATAATAATTCGAGATCAGGTCGTTTTCTGCAAGCTTTGGCATAACTGGGTTTGGAATTGTGTTCCGGCTCAATTTGATCAGGAAGAAAAAAAAAAAAAAAATCCATGCAAGTCCCAGTTGACAAAAATGGGCTTTTTGTCCGCGTTGTTGATCTCCTGCAACATTTTATGGACCGACCCAAACTGTGTCGGTTCTTAATGGCTGAAATTATGGGTTGGAAATGAAAACTTCTGACAATTAAAAAGAAAATGCCACGTTTCTTTCTTTTTCTTTTGTCTTTCAACGTCTGGGAAGTTTGGAAAAATTTGTAGCTTTAATTCGATAGTTTCACATGTGGCCTCAAGAATGCTGATGATGGATTTTCTTAGAATGACGAAGGTTCTTTGAAATTCAGTGAGATGAATTAAAATATGAACATTTTTAAATCACTACTGGATAAGTGTTAGACATGGTCCCGATAACAAGGTATTGCAGGGTCTTCCTATTGTTTAAAGTAATATTAAACAATAATTAGGAAACTCCGAGCAGCTGACTGATAGTCCTACCAGAGCAGATAGCCTGATAACCGCTAGTAGTTCATGTTTTTCTGTTAAGAATGGAGTTATATATATATACTATTGTATATTGTATCTTGAAAAAGAAGCTCTGGTGGAAATTACATTTTTTTATTCTATACTTCTGGTTAAGCCGATGTATCAAAGCTAAATAAATGCAGTTTTAAAGCATTTATATCAACAAAATCCCATTCCAGTCCTCAAAGGGCAGAAGCCCGGCAGGTTTAAGATGGGTCGGATCCAAATCCAACTGCTGAATTACCTTCTCAGCATGCCGCCGAGTTCTGCAGAGACCCACTAATAAACTATTCATTTGAAGTGGGATTGTTGAATTAGGGAAACATCCAAAACATTCAGGACTCCAGCTGCTTAGGCCTCGGATTGGGGAAAACTAAAGTGGATCTAGTCATTCTTTTTAGTTTGAATTTGGCTGTCGCCACAAGATGGTAAAACCTGCTTGAAAAGGTAGAAACATGTTGAAAAACATCACGTTGCTGATGGCTACATTTGATTATCAAGTCAGGTTGTTAGCTGCTTACCGGGATTAGAAACAAACAAAAAAAAGTAATATCTATAAGTTTGGATAACCAAGTACTTTTGGCTTTAGCAGATTGTCCTATTAAAATATGTATGGAGGTGCTAATTGTCACTGGTGAAATATTGTCATTGGTGAAATACTGAAAAAAACTGAGCTCCTTGCTTCATTGGTTAAGTGCAACAAAACTGAGAACTATTATTGGAATATATCATCTTCATTTATGGGCATTTGAGTAAAAGAAAGGATGAAAGTTTGAGGCATCTACATTTATGCATCAATTGTGATCAGTTTCTGCTTTATGTATCCAGCACCGTCTCCTTTGTTTTGTCACAGTCCAGGTGGAAAGAAAAAAAAAAAAAAAAAGAAATAGCGAATCGGCCAAAATCGGAACCGAGGAAACGTAAAGTCAGTTAGCTTCGATAAACCCGATCAGCACATCTCTAAACAAGCCAGAGCTGGATATGTCCCATTTGAAGAGCGAATTTTCTTGTTTATGTTGTAGAAACCAAAATTAGGACCCAAAGTCTAACAGCGATAAAGTCGAAGTTCTCCCTCGGATTACAGAAAGCGTCGGTGTGATCACAGCCTGCAGTCTTCACCTTCTTGCTCTACTATTCCTTTCATTCGTCTTTTTCTAAAGTGACGGCAAATAGAAAATGTCCATATAAACAATGAATTCAACTGTGTGAAACAAAAACATCTCTTCCTCATACAAAAAAACGTTTACAGTGGATGTAACAAAAAAAAGAACAGATGTCGACCTCGGCTTTGAAATGAAAAGAACATTTTAAAAAATAGGCCTTCGCTGCGCTTTGCTGCGAAGGCCTAGTAAAAAAAAAAAAAAAAAAAAAAAAAAAAAGTCTATTTTATAGAAACACAAAAGGGGGAAAAGTGACAATTTTTGTCCAATGCGTCTGAAGGTATACTGGATATAGGTTTGGTACAGAGGTGCATAACAGTGGGTGTCCAACACTACAACGTCCCCTACAGCAGTGCATCATGGGTAGTCGTTTTACACTGATGAGTTGTGGCGAGAGACATCGTTTAATTTCGGCACTTAGAAAACAATCACGATGAAATCCGCGTCATTGTTTTTAATTGAACAAAATTTACAAAGCCATTCAAACAGTCAGAACGTTTCATCAATGTATAGATATAGATTTTTTATCTTTTTTTGCGTTTTATAACTCAACTTCAAAAATTGAGAATATTCAAAATACACTTTGACCTCACTCATTGTCTCGATATTTACAGATATGTACAGGGAAAAATTACAGCCCGCCCAGAACCCGTCTGCCCGCCCCGGGCCCCTCCCTCATGCCCCACAAACCCCACGTACACCCATTTTTTCCTCTTTTAAACGTATTCTCTGAACGGATGGTAGGATACAAAATGTTTTTAATTTATACATGTTTTTCCCTTCTAAAGCTGCCCAACCCACCTCCCATGCCGATCTGGGTAAAGTCCAGAGCGGCCGCCACCCACACCCTTCCACCCCCGTGCCATCCTGTCTCTATATGGATGTACTGTGGGTGGGATCAATGGCTTCGGGTATGGGTCCTGCGGAGACTGCCTGGTAGGACATTGGCATGGGTGTCTTGCCAGGGCTCTGCCGGAAGAGCCCCCCGTTGGGAGCCCGGTGTTTGCACTGCATGGTGCCGCTGAGGCTGGTGCTGCTGAGAGGGTGGTGCGGGGGCAACGTGGTGCTGCCAGGGCCCTGGGACGGGGGCAGTGTCCTGCCTAGGGTCCCCCCATGGTGAGGGTGGGGAAGAGGGGGAGGTGGGGGTCCCTCCCCGGGCAGGTAGGTGGTCACAGTGAGGGCCGAGGGCGGGTAGTCCCGCACGGACTCCGGCCCCGGCACCAGAGAGGCCTGGCTGGGCTGCATGCTGCCGATGTCCAGCGCAGAGATCTCGATAGAGGGACCGGGGATCTGCTTGTGGGCCAAGTCCTCGTCCAAAAGACTGTTCATACGACGATGCACCTGTTCCAGATTCACCTCCTTGTCCTACAAGAGGAGGGAGTGGGGGGGTGAGGAGGTGGGGTGGAGGAGGACAGAGGGGAGACAGGGGGAGAAAGGGAGGGGAGGAGGGACACAGAGGCTGAGATTGGCGATGGGTCGGTTTCTCCGACTGATTCAGCTCTGCAGATGCTCCATGCATCCCTAATAAGGCAGTGTTTGTGACGGACGCCAGCTGATTGACCGACTCCATTCTGTGGTTTGGGTTGAAAAGCCCAGTGAGAACTGAGGCCACAGGAACCAATATGTGTGTGTACTTTGAAATCAAACTTGGCCAGTGAGTATTAAATGTTTGATGCGTGAAGTGGGGGAGGGTGGGAAACAAAGAAGATAAAAAAAAACCCCCCAAAGAATCCTGGGGCCAAACTGACGGGCAGGAGGTTGTTGGAGAGCTGTCTGCGGTTACTTAGCTTCTTGCTAAACATGATGGCTCTTTTATTCCCCCTTAAAAGATTTATCCGAACCTTCATGTGTCAGATAAACACATAAAAGTTTAAGCTTTTCAGATTTATGACTATTTCCCCAGGTTCTTCTCTCCCCTCCGTGTCGTGCTTTTCCTCCCTGCCCTTGGAGCTGATCGGCTCCGTGCAGCAGGACTGCGGAATCGGTTCCCTATCAGAACAATTTAATCAAAACATTGGCTGACGCTGCATCTCCTGCTGATTGCAGTCATGCATACTTGTTAGGCATTAATAGACACTTCAGTGTTTCCCTGTTGAACCGCAGGTCTGCTTCAGTACACTGGGTTAAGGGAAGGTAAAGGACAAACAGGCGGGGGTGAGAGGAGGAGGGAGTGAGAGATGGAAGGCATGACCAGCATATTAAGCAGGCCTGGGAGCTTTGAGTCCAGATTTTCCTCCATTGGATGTTTGTTCGCTGCGTGTGCAGTCACAGCGCAGTCACAGCGCAGCCACTTGGCGTTTGGGGAGAATTTAAAGCAACTTTATTCACTTTCCAACAAGCACACGGGGTCAGTTCCTGAACGCGAGCCCCGTTTGGCTCCAGGATCAGATTCAACTCGACAAACGATATTAGTCACACTGACACAATGCAAGTGTTACATCTGCACTCCGTACTAAAGCGCACATGTTCAGGTCCCGTCTTGTTTCAGAGGCACAACTTTTATACATATAACCAAGGCCTGCACTCCCTGCTTCTACCCCTGAACCCCGCCTGTAGCGGCCTTTCCAAAGCAACGATTTTCCTCTGGTAAAAATGAGTTAAGGATCCAGAGGCATTCCCACTTAAATGTTGCAAAGCTCTAAATTTAAAGTAGCAAGGTGTAGGTGAGGACTTCGCGAAGATCCGCTTTCAACTTTTTGCTCATAGAACGTGTTGCCCGAGCAGGCCGCAGGTGGAATGATCCCACTCGAGTCTCGCGGTACAGCTCTCTGAGCCAATTAAAACGTCTCAGCCCTGGTTATTCTTCTGGCAGACTGGCACCTCATTAAAAATATGTTTTTTTTGGGAGTGTCAGGTTGGGAGCCAGCCAAGATAAATAAATGCCAGGGATTAAACCTCAGCCGGTTGTTAAAAGTCGGACGTGCGATGTAAGTGCAGATGGAAGGGAGAGTGGGGGGGGGGGGGCGAAAAAAAAAAAAAAAAAACAACAACGAAAAAAAAAAAACAACAGCTGCGTGAAAGCCTCCATTAATTTTGAAAACAAACAGCTCCGGTAATAAGGGGTCCCAGTGGGAGGGCATTTGAAATCGTTTTGCCTCCTGCCACTTTGTAAATACAGTAACTGTGGAGTGGATTGTGCTCAAAAGCGATAAGGAGAGTTTCTGATTGGTTCTGGCTCGTTGTAGATTCAAGTGGTCTTGTGAAATATTTAAACTCTTCACCAGAGGAGCTGTTTTTTTAATTCGCCCTTTGCCTCACGTCAACCTTTACTCTGCTGTCACCACCTCTCAGATGATGACCTATCATCTCTTTGGGCGCCAAGCAAAATATCCACCTCTCCAAAGAAAGAGTGCTTTTGACAGATGCATAAAAATAAATAAAAGACAAATTGACATGTTACTCTATTTCAAGGGAATCTTGAAATAAAAATAACTATATATATTCTTCTGTCATTGATAGCAATGATAAGAAGTTTGTTACTGTGGCTTAGACTTCATATCAGCTATATAAACTTTTTATGGTAGGATTTGGCAGAAAAAAAATTGAAGAAGCAGAAAGCTAACTAAACCGATTTAGATTCTTCAAACAAAAAAATAAAATCAGGTTTCGTCAAAAAATTATGTTGATAATGTAAATAAAGCTTGTGATGTGTATACTTTTTAAAAATTCACAGCCAGGATGCCTTGATTGTTAGATATCTCTAGGGAAAATGTTTTTATAATGATTCTGTTTTCATGTTACGACTTTAAGCTTCAGATCCGTAATTTCCATTCAAAAATAATTAGACAAAGATTACAGAGGAAGGTGGGACGGGATACCTCTGTCTGCATAATATAAGCAGAGGTTATGTTAGGAATAGCGTAAGGCTTTACATCAGCAGCAAATGGAAAGGCAACAAAATCGGCAACAACTTTTGTTGGAGTACTTGTTTCTGCACTGCCTCAGTGCAGTAGCAAAAACAGAAGAAATCAGTAAACTGACATTTTTTAGTTTTTTTTATTTCACCTTATGTCAACAATACTTTTTTTTTAAAAAGTAAATTGATTTTTTTTGAGTAAGTCATTTTTTTTCACAGATGGTTATTGAAATTGGGAGGAAGGATCTCTTTCTAGTGCAGTGGGTTTGAAGAAGTTATTGGCTGGAGAGAACTTCCTGAAGGAAAAATGATTCTTATTTTGTTTGTTTTTTGCTAAAGGTTTCATATCGGAACACCAGTGGTCGCAGCAGGTTGGTTGTCTTATTAGTAGACAACCAACCCAGATCAGATAACCCCTGCAATACTGCTGATATATTTTTCAAATAACAACTTTGTATTCGGAGATGAAGCATGGTTCAACACGTTCACCATTTGTTCACCACTCCTGAAACGGCAGCAAGAAAGGTCAGAGGTGAGCTGTTTGAAATTCGTTCACACACTTAAAAAGATGATCAAACAAAACATAAAAGAGGGGGAAAACACAAAAATAATGTAACAACCGAGAGGGTTTCTTATGAAGGGAGGATCACTGCTGCTGGTGAGATGATTCCAGTTCAGTGTCCCATGAACAGATGAGACTGATCAAAGTTTAGGTTGTTGTGTCATAATTAGCTGCCGCTAAAAACAAACTGAAAACCAGTTTCTGCTATTTGACTTGGAAACGTTTATATTTAAAAATTTCAAAGAAATTTGTTACATTTCCCCTAATCGATTGAAGTCTTCCAGGTGGATACTGGGTTTGATTTCAGATTGAGAAGTGAAATATTCGCCTCAACCAAGCACATTTCTGCTCAGATTACACTAGAAATAAGTCCACCTAAAATCAAAACAAGAGCTCTGCGACGGCACAGAAATTGATCATTTGTTCGGGTTTATTTGGACGGTTGCATATGAGCTCTAATCTGACCTGTATCAATTGCTTCTGCTTCATCCCAGCCTCTCTCTCTGTCTGTCCAAATGTCCCTCCTCCCCTCCGATGAAGCAGTTGTAATGTCATTATATGTCAATGGACCAGAAACCCTTGCCAGTCTGTAATCCTTAGTGACCTGCACGAGATCATAGACAGTCAAGTGTAAATAGAGGGATGAAGAGGAGAGGTGAAGAGAGGGAGAGGAGAGAGAAGACGGGTGTCCACATTGACATATAATCTGCAGCATGACGTGACACAGTGACAGCAACAGGTAGGAGTTAAAGAGACAAGGGCGCTAAAGGCCGACACAGAATAGTCTGCTCACACTTTAGTTTATGGATCCACATCAAAAGCTTCGTCCGATCGCTTGACAGAGGTCACATGGTGCAGATCTATTCTGCCTGTGGCTGGAGATGAAACTCAGCCCAAGTCCTGACACCACAACACACAGCATACGCTACAGGTTCATGCTACAGGGGTCTGACAGCTGGTTTAGTTTTAGATCCTGACGACCCATCAAGGACACAACCCCTCGGGTGTATAAGTGCTACATTCTGTCCAAATACGACTCAGATTGTCGACAAGGATTTGGTTTTAAAATGCCAAAAATTTATCTTTATTCTACTTTAGTTCATGAAGCAAGTGGTTGGGGTTGAGCAAGCGTTGTTATGGGGAATAACATGTGAGCAAGATTCAATGGCGGGTCCAACGATTGTTGTTTCCGGATGTTCGGGGAGTTCTGTGATTAATAGGATATGCAGATCTATGTAGAAGATTGTTCTGGCATCATTATGGGTCTGGTCAACTATTTGACTCTGCCCTGAACGGTGCATGTTGGGCGTAACTGTGGGCGCCCTTAGAATCAGAAATGCGTGTTCACTAGGTCCCAACTCTGGTCCTCAAGCTCCGCTGAATGTGTTTTGATTTAGCTGCTGCAGTAGAGAAGGTTGCGCCATCATTTGAATCAGGTGTGCTGGAAGTGAGTCACGTTTATGGGCGTATTCACATCGTCCCGGTTTAGCTGCTTTAATCGAAATCTAGTCTGTTTCCCAACAAAGTCCGGTTCATTTGGGGATGTGTGAATGTGCAATCAAACCTTTATGTGGACTAAGAAAAAGCGCACTCTGGTCCGCCTAAAATTCTATGTCTCAGTTTGAAGTGAACTCTGGCACGATTCAAATTCATATGTGGATGTAAACTGCTTCAAAAGCAGGAAGTGAACTATACCACAGCACCTTTAGGGTAGATAAATTTAGCGGCTTGTGGCCTTTTACCAAAGACAAAACAGCTAAAATCTAATGCTTCTCCATTTTTGTCTGCATTTTGAGGAGAAGGAAAATCCAAACATGTTTTCTTCTGAGGTTTTCATGTTGCTTCCTCTGGTAGTTTTTGGTGCAGTGCCACCACAGGCATGGTGGAGAGGAACAAGTTTTTCATTTGGTTTGTATTGTTTCACACAATAAAATAACCCAAAATAGAGAGAGAGAGAATTGCTTCAGCTGAAAATATAAAACAAATGTTGCCATTTTGGTCCTTAATTTAAAAAAAAAAAGTCTACTGGACTCATCCTAAAACAGCATGGGTATTTGATGGCCGGGGGTGGGAAAATGCAATATTTTATCTGACTCTTACTCAAAAAGTAAAGTGTGTTCAAAACATACACTGAAGGAATATCCATGAATGGTTTTAGGTGCTTTGGGTGACATCCCCACACTTAACCAGGAGGCATTTCTGGGGTGGAAAACATGAACATTAATGTGTTAAACATTAAAAAAAAAAAAAAAAAAAAAAAAAGCTTCTGGGAAGAGCACTTGGTTAAATTGCTGTCATTTTAAAGCCTCCAGACGCTTGACTTTAATTTGTGTCTGAACCGTGGTGAAACATCGGGAAATAGAAGCCAGATTTTCCTACGTTCTGATGAGTGAAATGCTGCGAGCTTTAAACATGAAGCAGCTGCTCACACACACACACACACACGCACACATGCACACACACGCACACACACACACGAGTTAGTTCAAAAAATGTTTTTGATGCTCCTCTCATTCTGCCGTCTTACAGCTGCAATGGTCCTCTGCAGAGAAAACATTTGCACATTTAAGGCTGAACAAGAGGTCAGAGGGCGCAAATTTAAAGGGTCATTCTCAAAAAAAATCAGTCAACCAAATCGGTAAAATGTGGTTTGTTTGTATGTGTGGGTGTCTAGACATACATTTTTGTTAAGATGGAAAGTTTTTTGAATTGTTTTTAAAACTTGTGAGAAAGCTTTCTCAGGTTTATGCGGCTCAACACCGGGTGATTCTGGCACATTAAGCGTTTTGGGCACTGAACCCTATTGCAAGACAAGACTCTGACATGTTTTCAGAAGTGCTAACATTTACTGGCATCATTTCCGAATATGAGAATTTTTTGTTTTCTTTATGTCAAATGCTATTTTCATGTTATGTTAGCTGCCAAAGGTGACTCATTTTTCTTTTCACTGTATGCATTTGGCATTAGTCAATATGTGATTATCGTACCATGTCAGATTCTAGTAAAAATCGAAGCACAGCTCTTTGCTTTAGGTTAAAAATGACACTAATTAACCCCTTTAACCCTGGAAAAAAAAAACAGCACACAGGCATTCGGCTGCATATTAAGGGGTTTTAAAGGACGTTGCTGACTTTTCATCTTGTTGGAGTTCTCAAACGCATTTCATACCAATTACTGGATTTTATTTGAAGATCTCATTCGCTATGGAAATACTGTACAAGAGTGGATTTTTTTTTTTTTTTCGTGCTTGTCACCTAAAAACTAATCCACGGCCAAAACCAGCTCTCCATGGAAGCCGCAGATGGCTCTGGGTCAAAGGTGCTGACACATCCGCTGCTGTTGCACAAGTCAAACCCTGGTTAAAGGGTTACCTGAATAAGGGGGGGTCAAAAAGAACTCAGACTTTTACAGATTTGGCAAAAATTGTCTTTGCCAGATATAAAATCAGCCGAGTCCTGAAAGAGACTGTTTTTTTCTTTTAATCTGTGAAAGGTGCTATACAAATAAAGTTTAGCTTTCTTACTTGGATATAGCTGTCAGACTAATAGAGAAGCTCAGCACCTATTGTTCTTTCAGAACTCACGTCGTTACATGGATCGGCTATCTGAAACATTTAACCGGCTTTTGTTCTAATCCGTCTGATAAACACGAAATGGGGACGTTTTACCCTCGCTGCGGCTCGGCTAAATTCCAGGTCATCGTTATCGGTTTACTGTCAAGATAATTCATTTACGGAAGCTAATTGCATGTTTCATTAGCCTCCGTGTAATTCTCGTTACGTAAAACTGTGGAACTTAATCAGATCCTGTAAGCGGATTCAAGAACATGTCTAAATGATACCAACCCCATTTCTTTTGTGTGACACACAAGCTCCTTTTATTTTCTAATTAAATCTGATTGAATGCGTGGCTCGTTCGCTGAGGGTTAGTGCATCTGAGCTCTGACGAGACGCAGCAAGTGAACAGACAGAAGATCACTTAACTGTTAAAGAAGCTGATACACGACGGTAGTGAAAGCCAAATCTGATGTTGTAATGAGGCCTGCATTCAGTTCAACAGCTCTGCTTTCTGCGCTAAACTGTCATGACGCTGCGTGGGTTTCTGTTGGGATGTGCATCTACTCCTTCTGTGGCCTGCTGAACTGCACTCATTCACCACTTTTAAACCTGAAAGGCATTACAGCTATGACAAGATTTTTGCAGATGGTTGACCGCACACGTAATCATAGAAATGTTCATTTTGAGGGGAAGAACGTATTGTGCAACTTATGTTGGTTCATTGGCAATGTTACGCCAACACATGAGTGCACATTGATGGTAAGCTCCTTCAGGGAATCTTAGATTGCCTGGAGTTTTCAGAACGCTATTAAGAGTGAGTCTTGCAGGGCCTTGTGCGAAACTTATTGGATTCCGTTTGGGTGTATTTTTTAAGGGGTGTTAGTGTTCTAATTGATTTCTGGAGCCTAGCTTTAAGAGTTAGCATCTGCGTCGTCGCTGCTCCTGAGGTTGTTAATCAGAAGAGTGCAACAGCATATATTAGCAAACTGCTTAAAGTCCCAGCCCAGGCAAATATTTCGATCAGTAGCTCCTTGGCGTTGGAATCCATATTATATATTATATGTATCATTTGTGTCTGACCTAAAAGTCCATCTTAAAAAAATGGCTCCTACACTGAAAGAATAAAAATGTGATGTTGACACACAACAGTGCTAAATATCTCTAAAGAAGAACCTTTCTAGTCTTTGAAATCAGTATGAAAGGGCTTCTAGTACATAATAAACTCTATTTCCCCAAAATAGTGCACATTTTCTGGTAGAATAATATCATGGTGGCGAATAAGTGCCAGCAGTGAATTTAAAATGGCCACACTACCGCCGTGACAATTCTACAACTTTATCAAGACAGTCACTGTAAGGCACTGTGGCTGCTGTGTGCTTTGTGTCCAGCAAAGAATATCAGCAGTATCTGAAAAAAAAAAAAAAAAAGATCATACTGTTCATGCTAAAGTACCTAAACGAAGATCAAACATGGAATATGTCGAGTCAACTGGACCAATTAGCAAGCAGAAGGAGAAGTTGTGAATGAGTCATTCTGTGCGGTTTTAGAAGCACAGAATAACTGTCGTCTGCCAATAGTTGAATAATGGCAGCGGTGGAAGTGAGCAAACCCGATCAGTGTGTGTTGGCCACGCTTCCAAATATTGAATTAACACTAACAGCCACTAACACTAACACTAACAGTTTAGGTTAGCATTTCTCTCTCCGGGGTTGAGGATGGTTGTTTACGGAGCAGGTGATTTCCGGTAAGATTCATAGCCTTGAACTGTCAAGTTAAATACGGCAAATGTTTGCGACTGGGCAAAATTTCAAACTTCAACAGAGTTCACGTTGTAGCAAGCAACCGTTTCTGAATAGCCAAGGCTACAGAAAGGAATGTGTTTTTTTTCTTATTTTAAAGAGGGTAGATTGTATCCATCTTGTTTTAGGTCAGATACCTCATTCTGATGAAAAATGTGCCAAAGAAATAAACTCTGAAAGAGCTTCAGATCTGTGTAAAACCACAACAAAAGACTGCAGGACGTAAATAACAAAGAGAAGAGGAATAAATTAAAATTCCTGTCATCTTTCAATGCACATTTATCAAATGCATAAATGTGCATTGAAAGCCAAGCTGCAGAAGAATGCTTGTTTTCCTGTTTGCTTGCTTTAGTCAACACAGAAAAGCCCCGACGGCGCCATGTTGAGCTCTCCTCTAGCCTTTTGGGTTTTTTTTTTTTTTTCTTATAGCAGCAAGTCTTTCCAAAACTCAAGGGCCACTCAGGGATTTGTGCTAATTATATCACATTAAAGTTGATCCTCATCAGGCGTCTTTGACAGCTTGCGAAAATATAACCATAACAGTGAACCATTTATTATTCATCAGGCTCTTATTAAGATGGGTTTCAGCAATAAGAACAAATATTTGGACACCACTTGATGGCGTAACTGCTAATGGAACCTGCTTTATGGCTGTTTTTGTCTCCAGATATCTCAGTAAAATTGAAAATGTCCATAAGCATTAAAAAGGTTTGACACCGTTATCCCCGGCAGCCTGAGCAATCACTCATTTTCTTGGCTAATTATCGCCTCCTTTCAGAACCCTTGGGTTAGGGAAATTACCAAAGCTTTACTACAGAAAATGGGTTTGTAATAATAATTCAATAGCGGCTCTTAAATGGTTAGAAAGGCGTCACCGTGGGGATCGATCAATAAAGCCTGTGGCGCACGCTGTGCTTTAGTGAGAGTGAAGGTTTTGCTGGGAAACATGCAGGATGTGTTGGAAGGCAGAACCTGGCGTGTTGAGCTAATGAGGGGAAGCAGAGATAAGTTGCTTTATGGGCGAATTAGTAGAAGTAATGGCTGGGTGGAGTATGCTGTGTGCTTCTCGTGTCTTGTGCTACAAAACTAGCTGAAGTCCTTGTTTAGGACAAGGTGAGAGGGGAGTGATGGACGGATAAAAGAAAAAAAGAAATGAAGCGGGTTAAATCATAAGAGACCAAATTTGATTTCAATTAGTGGCCCGGGCTGATGAGGCACAGAGCACGTTGACCTAACTCTGTCCTACTTTGCCTCCCTCTGTCCTCCAGCCTTCCTCCGCTAACACTACCACCCTAAATCTCTCCTCTACAGCTGGGTGTACTGGAGCTCCACTAAGTCGGGGCTCGCGTCTGCGGCTGGATCCTTAAAGTAGAGTGTGGCAGTGTCTTCCCCCCGCTGGCCCGTCCGCCGGGCCCTATGCTCGGTCACCTCTTTGGGCTGCTCCTGCCGGCAGCGGTTGCTGTTCCACCATGCTTCCAGGCCGGCCACCAGGCAGGCCAGCAAGAGGCCGGCGGCCAGGATGCAGAAGATGCCAGCGAAGCTGTGCAGCTTGAGGGAGCGGCCGTCGGGATGGGCGCTGGCGTGGCTGCTGAGGTCGCAGCGGCCGGTGCGAGGCCACCACTTCTGCTTCATGATGTCCAGGTCGCCTTTCTCCTGCAGCTCCAAGATCCTGAAGGAGACAATAGGAATGCCACCGAGACGTTTTAGTCCACTTCCCATTGCTTGACGTGGTTACTGGTTTACAGTACATGAAATGAAATAAGCACTGGACACAATGTTATTCTCAATAAATACATTTCTGATCATGCTATTGACATGAAATTCACACTGGAGGTCGGTAACAACCCGAATAATCCACACAAATAAATCCATCTGTGAATTAAGTTAGAAAGTGAAATATAACAGGAAAATAAGTAAGCCTTCAGTCAAGATGAGCTCATTTGTCACAGTTCTTTTGAAAATAACCACCTCAAGGCAGGAATTTTATCATTTCTAAACAAAGAAAATAAGGCTTTCATCCAGCAAAATGATGTATTGTGACTCAAAAGCAAGTGCTTCTTTTAGTTTAAATGAAATACCAGACATTTTTTTTTTATATCAATAACAAGCCTCCCTAAGATGTGAATTCCTGCACACACCTTTGTTAGAGGTTCACTAAGAAGAGCAAACACAGTAGACAGCTACGCAGTGTGATGGAAAGGGTCAGAGTACTGCTTTCGAAAATCATCTATGTCAGAGCTGTGCGTCTACAACATCAGACAAGCTTTTTCTGAAATAAAGCAGAGACAATCAGGCCAAAAAAAAACAAAGCCTAATTTGATGTGTTTGATCGGCTCAGCTCAGTGTCAACACGCTGAAGGTCAGCGCACAGTGGTTTCCACCCACAGTCTCTCCTCAAAACAAAACAGTTCACCAGCACAAATTCAGCGGGAGCTAAAAAGTCTAGCGACGGTTCTTAGTGGCCGGATTATCAAGCAGAACAGTCGGCAATGGAGGTAGCAGGGCAGTTATGGGATGTGGTATTAACATGATGGTTGGGAACGCGGAGATAATGGCTTCTACGGCGAACAATAGCCCTGCCCTCATTTTAACACTCAGACACATTATCCCTGCGAGTCCCAGAGCGTTGTGCCGGGAAGATGCCTCCGGCTGTTGGACGCCCGCTGAACCGGGCCGGGCCCAGAGCGGAAAATTCATTAAATAAGGAGCAGCTCAGCATTCTCTGAGTGGCACAAATTAAACACAGAGTCGTTTAATTGAAGAGGGAAGGGAAGAAAGAGCGGAGGCACCTCCGCGGGGTCGACACAGAGCTGAACGCGACTGCAGCCATGCAGGGACCAGACAGGCAAGACAGGGAGGAGAAAAACGGTGAAAAAGTTTTCTTAGGTCACCACAGCAAGCTCTCTGTTCACACTGGATCTGGATTAAAAGTAATTTAAATGTTTGCTGTGAAAGAGGGAGGGGTTTATGTTTAGATTTTTTGTTTTGTTTTTTTTTTTTACATTGCACCCAGTAACGTCTGTGGAGAACTGGAGTTCATCTGTCCACATAAATATCTCAGTATTAGCATAGCTTATGAAGTCGTTTAAACTTACAGTGAAAAACGTGAAAGATGTGAGTTATTAATATTTATATGCTAACAGCTAAGCCATTATCTATATAAAATAAATCTGAATGTACGTGAACGTCTGTTAGCATAAATATGAGCCAAACACCAAAACACCATCCTGATGTTTAGGGATGTATTTCTGAAGGAGCAGCATTTTAAAAGCACATTACTAAATCCCAACCAGTGAGACAGTAGTACAGTCTACATCACAGATTGTTACACTCTACCTGCATTAAAACACTATAACAAGTCTGTTTGCTGTATTTATTTATTTATTAATTTTTTGTCTGGACAAGAGCAGCATTTAACACTAAACAAAAGAAAAACGTTCTGCGGCGTCCTGCATTTGCAGAATTATTTTTTGTTTTTCTCAGACAGCGGGGAACTTCCCAAACTTCTTGGATGCAGTTGATCTCAGCGTTGAGCCTGATCCGCAGGAGCTGAGATGACTGTAATTGCTAAAGCTGCTCGGCTAGATTTCGTTAGTGTGTTAGGAACTGAGCGAAATTTAACATTGAACTTTTAATAATCTAAAGCAAGCACAGAGCTGAAACTCGCACTCTTCACACAGCTGACGTGTGGTGCAACTTATGGTGTCATGTTTACTCGCATGCCCGCCAACTCCCTGCGGGGAGCAACGTCGCCTGAGCAGTCGCATCAACAGCTTGAAAGCAAACGCAGAGAACGCCCTTTTGTTGTTGTCTTTTTGCTCCTCTAACCCTCAGAGAACTGCTGGAAAGCTTCAGACGCCGACACCTTCCTCAAACTAATCTGTCACCTCTCTGTGTGGAAGTGTTTCTGCATTTCAGAGGTTTTATCTCGAGCCAGCCGGTGCTGTTGACTCATCGTCCCCTCAAGTCCACGGCTCGTCACATACAGAGAGGACGATCTCAAAGAGAAATGGGATTGTTGCTCAGCGTGCGCCTGACCTCGGAGGATGAAAGAGGAGGACACGGAGCTGGAGCCGGAGGAGGAAGAGGAGAGCCAAAGTGGGAGGAGGTGTAAATGACACTCGTGCAGAAGACGCCTCTGGCGTTACGAGGTGCGAAAGACGCCGGAGAGCAGTTTTCCCAGAGCAACAGAAGAACCTGCAGCACAGCGGTCGCCGCTGCTAATTCTTTGTGTCAACATCTATATTAACACTAAGACTCCACCTTTGGTGTGTACGTATATTTCATCCTCACAAAGTGGCAAAGAGTGTGCCATGCTTACTGCATTAAGGACGTGTTTTTGAACGCAGCCTTGAAAAAAGTCAGGGTGGAAAATCAAGATAAAAAACGAATCAGTGGAATGACGCTGAATCACACACACTCTCTATCTCTCTCTCTCCCCCTCCAGTCACTCACTCATCCTGCTCAGCACGTCTTTTGGCGTTCACAGAGTTGAGGAGGTTGCAGAGTGAGAGCGCTCAGTAGTGATCGGAGGTTCACAAAGTCTTTGTTCTCTTGGCACCGAAACGCGCAGGGACTTTCACAAAGCTACTGCCAAGTGGCGCGTTAAAGGAAAACTTTAAGATGCTTGGATGATCTAGGATCTGTTCTGAGTGACACTTTTCTCATTTCCAAGTTTTCTTTGTTTTTGAACAACAAAGCTCCCTTCATGCATGCTTCATGTTCATGATAGGAAACACAACTGGCACATATACTACTGCTGTTTGAAAATCAGGCCGGCTGATCACTGATGTCCCAGGCCAGTTCTTTATGTTATTTAGCCAATGTGTTTATTATCATCTCAGTTCTTTGAATCTGTTGCCCAGGCTTTACTGTTCTCTTCCACCTAAAGCCTGTACAGTAATAGGTTAAGGTGACTGGATTGTATGAGTAAAACAGTTCAGCACCCACAAGACATTTAGTCTGTTTAAATACTTGAATGCAACATTCAAATTTCCGATAATTATACATTTTATGACGTTTCTAATAAATTTCTTTGACTTTAGCGAAGGTTGTATTAACAAACCTTTCTTAGATGAGCTCTTATTGACCCAGATAAGAGTAATGAATCAAGCTCATTTACCATGCCCTCAAACTGCATGCTGCATTTCCCCATAGTGTTATAAGTTGTTTTAATCTTGTGTCTTCATGTCTTGAGACTAAAACATAGAAAGCAAAAAGATGTTTGCAGATGACACAGGGGTCTTACTTTCTAGTTTCAACAGGCTTGTATTGCATAATTTAAACTTCTGTATGCTAAACCCACACAAAATACTGCAGCACTACACCAAAAATACATCCTGCACCTAATAAAAGTGGTCACCTGATGTTCACTTCCTTAAAGCGAAGCAGCAGGCGGGTTATTGCTTTAATGTCTTCAAATTCAAGGAGAAGAAATAAGTGAATCAATAGCAGATGGATGAGAAAGTGTTCAGATTTAAGTGATCTCGCTGCTAATGACGTAATAACGCGGCGATTATAACCAATCTGCATGATTTTTTATGATCTCACTGGGATCAATTTGTGTTTGATTAGGGGGGAGATTTAAAAAAAAGCCCCAGACTTTTCTCTGCAGCCGCCTGGCTTCATCTGAGGAAGATGATCCAACTTCCTTAAATTTTACGGATTCGCTCAGACATCTGCCTCGCAGAGACGAGGTGAGTAATTAGCACATGTACTTCTGTTTACATTCACACACCATGAGTAATCCTGTTTTCTCCGCAACAACGCGGCTTAATGCGAGCTCCTTTCATGTGAGCCTAATTGACTTCAGCCTCGAAGGCGTTATTGATTGAACAGCGAGAGCACGACCGGCAGGAGATGTTTCTCATCTCCCGATCTTTTAACGCGCAGGTTTAAGAGTCAGTCGGTCTGACACCACTTCATCTTCCAGCAAGAATGTTCCTCGTTAACAAAACTCTGCTGTAATTTGCAGAGACGGGCGGCTCAGTGAGACCCTTTACTCATCAGCGCAGGCTTTTTAAGATGATAATGAACTCTTAAGGTCAACAACGTGGATTAGATACAAGAGAAAGCCTTCAACCTCCATCATCGTCTTTTGTTTTCCTGGCCCTTTAAAGCAGCCGAAACCCTGATGCGCGTCAGGTTCACATTCAGATTTCGACAGATAACTAATAGATCTCAGCTCAAACCTCTGAGTGACGGCGACCCCTACAGTTTAGTCTTCAGCTGGTCTGTACATCTATCCTTTGAGAAACATTAACAATACTTTGAGAGTATCCTGGTGAAAAATTATATATTTAAGTGTATTTTAAATACTCTTAGCATGTTAGTATGCTAAACATGCATTTTTCTGAATTGCATGTATGCACTAGTAATTACATAGTAATTATTATAATACAATTACTCATTACCACGTTAGTACTGTAATACAACAAATAAAAACTTCAACTCAAAGACAACAATGTAAGTTTCTCAGTTATTTCATCTTCTGACGAATGTTAAAGTATCTCAGACTAGATACAAATAATTGCAGGGGAAAATGCTGCAACCGCAAACCATCAGTGAAGACGGGATGTAATGAGTTAATGGGATGTAAAAAAAGAAAGATGGAGGAAGAATAAAAAATGTGGGTTATGTCTTTTACGATACTATAAAATAGCAGCATATTTATGTTACCAACTATAAAGTCCCCCTAGTGGACTGGAGGACTTCTGTTTCAGGGCAAGCAAGGACCAAGCAGGTTTTTGGCATTCCATAGTTGCCGTTTTTCTTGCTATTTGCTTCTATTTTCCCATTTTGTTAACATATTCTGTGATAAAAGCAATTTTTGTCTGCTGCATTTTGCTGATGCACTCAAGTATTTTAGAGTTTTCACCATTCGTGTGTTTGCAGCGCGTTTTGCTGTTTGCTATGCAGTTGCACGTGTCGGCCACCATATCAGGAGGTCCAAAAGAAGCATTCCGTCCTTTTCAAAGATTTCCTCGTCATGGTGGTGTGTTCACTCACTTCTGGGAGAAGAGGTCCCTGTATGGGCTGCCGTGCTGCATGGCGATGCCGTAGCCTTTGCTGCTCATGCTGTTTCCTGAAACCGTGATGGTGCAGTCGTCATCCGTCAGCGCCGCATACTCCAGCACTGCCATGTCCCACAGGAAAGCGTAAGGACTCTTCTTTGCCTGGAGCACGAAGGGGAAAACACAATGTAGAAATTGAAATTTGGTCAGACCTGGTCCAGATTTCAGCTGCAGGCCCGGTCCAGACACGAGGGAGAAAACAGGATAAACCTTGTGATGACAGAAGCCTCTCTTTCAGCCAAAGACATTTATCGCCTCAAATAAAGAATTTTTGTCAAAACTCTGAGTCTACATGACTACATTATTTTCTAAAAATCATTGGCCTTTTTCTCCAGGAGTTTATTTAAGACGGCCAAGAAAGGCAGCATAAAATAAAAATGTAGTTATAACACACAGTCACAATGAACACAGAGAGGCAGTGAAAACTAGGAACACGCTGAAGTAAAACAACTGCACTTCTGCAACTTTAATGTGATGGGATCTATCTGTCTGTCTGTTTCATGATCCAAACTAATTGAAAGCCTGCACTTTGCACATCAACAATCCCTCTGAAAAACAATCTAACTAATCCCATCTAACTGCATTGATCCACTGGCAAAAACTACATCTAAAGACCAGCGACTGCTCTGACGTTTTCTCTCCTTTATATCCCGAACAATGTTTTCGATAACAACACATTGGGATAACGCCAAATGTGGGTTCGTTGTTATCGGTTCTGATTTTGACAGAAATTCGTTGCGGTTGATCTCCGCCTCAAGCTGTTCATCACTTTTGTTTGTTTTTAAAAGATTTTTTTTTTTTTTTTTTCGTAATACAACCTGCTTCAGAAGAGAGTGCAAGTCAGACGTTTTTATGATTTGTTTGACTTGTTTTGTTTTCCAAGACAGAAAAACTTAAAAGTTTCATAGCCATTATTTTTTCCTTCCCCTTTAAGTCTTATGAACAAGTGGGATGTTTGCAGGAGTCAAAGTCAGGGTTTTAAACCAGAACATTACATCATTTTCAATCGTGGCAGCGGAAAGATCACAGAGTGAGGCTGTTCCAGGGTCGGTGGTGCTGATGCACTGCACAAAGTGGATTAGCGTTACAAAAAGGGTCACCATACTTGTGTTTCATTTAACAGTTTGGTGTTACAATGGAAAATTAGCATCGGATACACAGCACAACTTGATTTGGAATGGGAAAAACTGGCTAAGAAAATTGTACACTGTGCTAAAACTATGCTCGGTGTGACATTGTCTTTTGTCTTCATCCACTTCTTGTTTAAAGGAGCATTACAACCACTAACTGGTAAGGAGTGTGAGCCGAATGTTGGCAAAAAAAAAATAAAATTCCTACTATTCTATCAAACCAATTACATTGTCTTAAAATGATCTTATTGCCTGGTTGCATTTATTTCTTGAGTCTGTCTGAAATAAATCATGTTTTGACTGATTAGTTAAAACACGAAACAAAATAAGACTAGGAATAAAAACACACAGCTGGGATTCTAGCCTGACCAATGCAATCCCATCCAACTCCACTCAATGCTCAAGCTAAGAGCTCTCTTAAGGCCTAAGGTGCTTTGTGAATATCTTATCATACTGAGGTAAATGTCTGACAAAAATTGTGTAATTCGAAAACTTTTAATTTTTTCTTTGTAAACTGACATACGAGTTCAGGTATATTGTAGTATATGTTTGAACCTGTACAAATAATTTTGCCCATGTGAAGATTAGAGAAAATCCAAAACTTTTAACTTGTGGACCGGGTTCGGGTTTTCAAAACCCACCGAAGACGCACGACGCGTCACCGACATAGGAAGCTTGAAATGAATCAGAAATGAATGACCGTGACAGATGAACGTAAAACTCCTGCGAGGTGTTGTAGGTATTCTCGTTTATGGCGTTATTGTGTACCGCTCTTGCTTGCTCCCTGTTAAAGACAGATAAACCCAGTGTTAGCTAATCTTCTTCCTGCAGCAATGAGCCAGAAGCTGATGCTTAACGGATTTGGTTCCGTTACAGTGTCAAGAACACGCCGATATGCGATACTGTTGCCGAGAACAGAAGGCTTTGTCTGTGTTGTGCTGCAGAGGCGGTCTGTCGGAGGTGATGGGTAAGGATGAGGTGACAATAACACTCAGCGGCGGCAGCAGCAGCAGCAGCAGTGGCAGCAGTGTGGTTTAAGTGGATGAGGACGTGGGTGTTTTCACTGCATCGGCAGCGCTGCTGCAGGACTTTCTGCCTCCACCGTTTTGACCTGTGTGAATGAAAGCACATTGTTCTGTCCAGCATGTTCTCTCCAGAGTTGCACAAAGATGTGTTTTTAGATCATTTGGTGCTGTTGCCATGCTCTGATGTGCGGCATGCGGCTGCTGCTGTCGGCCTCACGTCTCATCACTGCTCACAGTTTGCAGCCTGAGTGAGATACCGCTTTTTAGCGGCGTTTGAAGTAACGCGCAGCAGAAAGAAGATTTTCGAGAAGAAAAAGGAAGAGAAGACCCGAACAAGACGAGCTCGGAGGAAGCTCGGCTTCACAAATATCACCGTAGGCTGTACCACTACTGCAGAGCTGCAGTGGCTGTTCTGCAGTACTACAGTGAGATCATCTGTCCAACACCTGAAACTAGTTCCAAACTGGGTCATCAACTGGTCAATTAGGGATGCAAACAATTAATTGGTTTATGATTCATTGTCAGTTAATGGTTTAGTAAATTAAAATTGATTACAAACGATTAACGAATAATGTCCACGTCCCGTCTTTGGGTGTTGCAGCTTGGTGGCCATCCAGTGGAGAGCGCTGTTGGTCATCCTTAACCACAGCCAGTTGATAGAGGAATAAAGATGGCGGAGCCAGACCAGAACAGGAAAGAGAAATAGTTCGATCTGAGTCCAGTGTGGGGTGGAAAGTGAGCTTCATGCTTTTCTGTTTTGAAACCAAGCACTCAACAAGCTTCTTAAATTCCACCTTAATGGCACAAAGTCGTCCAAATTTACCAATGTGCTACCAAGGTGAGGATGTGATGGCAGAGAAGCAAGGAGGAATTAAACAGAGAAATATTCAACGTCTAAACCTGATTAAAATGCTGTGCTTGGATCTTCAGTGAGCTGCACAGAGACAGATGTCTTCAACCCCCAATGGGTGGAAGAACAGTTGGAAAGGTGAGAGGGACAAGTTCCTCAAGGTGACAAACTAGTTAAGTCAGAAACACCACTGAGCGTTATTGCTGCTAAAGTTGGTTCTGAAAGCTGGTGACCCACTGCTGGACTAAATTTATTCACATGACTTTTTGTCCTCCGACCCATTCTATGAGGCCGATTGCTCATATTTCATTTCATGGTCGCTCTCTCGACAAATTCGAAAATTGATTTCAGCTTCGTTTTGAAGGCAAACGTGAGACTCTCTCTTTAAAAAGGAACTTAAGGATTTTGTTTTTAAACCGTTACGGTGCCTCGGCTCATGTGAAGTGCATCCTAATGAACTGAACATGAACAACCAGTTGCAGGACTGGAGGTTCCAAGAGTGCCTGCGAAACAGATGAAAAACTGTCTGTGTACGGACTGGTTTGAGGGGGGAAACGTCAGCGGTTCCAGAGGGAGGCTTATCATGCAAACGGCTGAATAATGGATGCGCTCAAAGCCGATTTGTCTCTGAAACTAATTTGTCATCGGCTTTTTGGGAGATCTACGAGCATAATAACGCGCAGCGGCGGGCCACTGGTCCTGCTTTCACACGCGCACACACACGGGATACTGCCTAACTAATTGGTGCATTGTTCAACCGCGCTTGCAATTAAGTAATAGATAAACAGATTAATATGTGTGTTTGCCTGCTGAGAATGAAATGAGGAGAGCGTGCGTGTTTTAAATGACTACTGATGATAATTTGGGTTCACACAAACAATTTACAATAGGAGTGCTTTTTTTGTTTGTCCCCCACAGACTCTGAAGACTGTTTCTCATAAGCATCCTGTTCGTGTATGACAGATTAATTCAGGTTTAATCTAATGCGACAATTTGGCTTTGGTCCAGCAGAGATTAAATTGCAGGCAACAAAAATCTCCTTCAGATAAAACTACACCAACACCAACATCGAATAGTGTTGCTGTTTAAAAAAAATCTGCCATTTGTATTAAACACTATTTCACGTGAAAAACCCCAACCGAAAGCGTCCAGCTGCGTACAATCGTACGTTTTTTTTCTTTTTTTTTTTTTAATACATTTTTTTTTAATCAATAAGTTTTCCACAGACTGAGACACAAACCTTGCGGATGCCTTCTGACGGGCTGGACACGGAGTAGTCCATGCCGTCGTTCTTGCTGATGGTTCTCCACAGCTCTGCGTACGTGCTGTCCTGCTCCAGAGGGTTCGTGCCTTTGTTCCTGAAGTAGTCGTAGACGGCGGAGTCTCTCACGGTGCCGTACTCCACGTCGATCTGCCTCGCCAAGTCCTGGAATGACCTGCAGGACGGGTAAAAACGACAAGAGTCATTGTTAATGGGCAGCGTCAATGAGGTACGGCCTCCATTACCACTGGTAATGCAAAAAACAAAAAGATATATATTGAAAATGAATTAATCTATTACCACAGTATTGCTGGAAATATTAGAAAAATTGACTTTTAATTTGAATACATTTGTGTAGTACTGAAGAAAAAAAAAATCCATGTAAGTAAATTACCAGATATTTTTCCCCTGTTCATTATTTCTTTACATTTTTTTTTTTTTTTTTTTTAATCATGGAATAATTTTGCAACCCCCTAACACTTCATAAATTACGTTGAAGCTTTTTTTTTTTTTGTAATTTAGAAATTACATGGTAAAGTGAGTCAGGGTGTTTGGGAACTTTTAATTAGTACATTTCAGTTTCCCAGGGATATAAATACGATGCATCACAAATAAAAGATCAGAGAACCTGGACATTCAGGTCAACAACTGCACAAAGATGGCCGAGGACCCAAACGTGTCTTCCATCACACATAGTGAAGAGGTGGGTAAAGGTCTCCAAAGGTCACTGACAGAGAACTGCCACTTCTGGCATCTTGGGCTCCCCACGTCTCCATGACAACCACTAGACACCATCTTCCGTAGAAGTCGGTATACATCTCTGGTAACAAACTAGAGATGTTTGTTACCATTCTTTTTTGAAATGCAAAAAGTAATGAATCACCTCAAATGTAACTTATATTTTTTTTAATATAATTCAAGTGAAAAATTAATCTATTTGCAGCAAAGCTACTGCAATTCTCTAAGCTCGTCTCCTGTGGCCGATAAAACTGGAATTCCATAATTGGCCTACTTAATACTATTGAGTTACATGTTTTGACAAATCTGTGCTTAAAATATTGTTACACAAGTAGGATCTGGTTTGTCACCAAGTCAGCTGTTGGTCACACTTGGTCTTTGTGTATAATTATACAGTGAAAATGTATGCAGAGTGAATAATTTGATGCATAACACAATGTATTTTACAAAAAAAAAAAGTCCAGCTTTAATTAAAATAAAAACCCTAGTCAAAGGATGTTTACCATAATAATTTCACTCTGTTTGTCAATGTCATCCTTGTTGCTAAAAAAGCAACAAGGATGTGAAATAATTTGCATTATTTTGCACTTTTAATTAACAGAATCACAAAACAAACCCCAAAAGCTACTTAAAAAGTAAAAATACAGACATGGAATATTCAAGACCACACAAACTCAAATTCAACTGAATCCATCAATGAGAAAAAAAAGGCCATTCAAAAAATGTCATTGTTTGAATCAAATATTTGCATACTTTATGAAACTTTTTAATTAATTTCTTGACGTGCTGAAACATGAAGAAATCAACAGCTCGAAAGCAACATTAAAAAAAAGACAAATTACAGCTTACAAACAGAGACAGGAACAAAGACTTGTTTTCAGAGACGCATCCTGCGGTCTGATCAACCTAAATTGACAATTTTTCCATTTGGAAGGAAAAGAGAGAAATGTTCATGCACGAGAAGATCCTCCTTACATGTGGATATTTTGCTGCAGGAGGGACAGGGTGGCAGCATTTTTAAGACTTCAGCCAGGAAGTTTAGACTTTGGAACAAACGGGTCTTCCAAATAGATAGTGACCTCTAGGCATACCACCACATTAGCTACAAAGTGGCTTAAAGAACAACAAAGTAAATGTTTCGGAGACGCCAAAAAGAAATCCCTGAGTTCGGTCCGATTGAAAACCCGTGGGCAGAGCTGAGACGATGCGCGAGAGCAAGGAGAGTAACCAACCTGACCAAACAGCTCTGTCAGACGAAGTACCCGGTAAAAACGTTTGAGATACATGTTTGGACGAACACCCGAAATGTTTAACACAATTCAAACTTTCAACTTCAAAGCAGGTAAAGAGAGAAACCTTATTCAATCTTCTGGCATTCATCAAATGATGATAGCTATCCCATCTGACCTGGAACAGGAAATGTTGACTCAGTGAGTTTCAGAGGTTTTACAGGAACAGAAAATGGTGTAATGGCCTTTATGTGCTTCCTTAATTCCAGTCTTGTCTTGGTCCCCAACCTGTTTCCTATATGACTAATGATGCACCCAATTTTGCTTGAGTAACAACTATTTCTGAGGAACAGCAGACATCTTGTTTTGTCTTCCGTTACCTGACCAAGAGGAGGACGGCGTTCGGCTCATAAATACTCCTGTCAGGGAAGTAAAGTATCCTCCAGGCATTTTTCATCTGGGCGAAAGGCGCAACGGTTGTCAGTCAAAGAGGAGACGTCTCCCCTCTGCCGGAGTCTGCAGACGATGAGTCTGCGCCGTGCGCACTCCTCCGTCTTGAGTGCTCACTGTTTCGCTCTGCAGGGCCGCGCCGCGCACTCCGACGCCTCGTCCTTAACACGGCGACGGGGATTCGCTGATGGAAATGTCAGCTTGAATTTGATACTCGGAGGAGAGGAGGCAGAAAGGGGATGGGGCTGTGCGTCACGGAACAGGTAGCAGATGGAAAATGAGAGATAACATTCGCTACACACGCGGCGGATAAATGATGATGCACCTGAGCTGCGAAGGTTCTGTCAGAAATCTGCTCAAGCATTCAAGCTTGGGAAAGATGGGATTTTTTTTTTTTTCTTCCTCTGAAGAAACATTTGAGTTTTAAATCAGTCTCTCCCTCAGGTCTCAGAGGATCACAAAGTCCTTTACAGCTTCAGCAATTTGAAAAAAAAGAAAAGAAATGAGACTCATCCTTCGCTCCTGGAATCACAGTCAGTCAGATGAGACAAAAGTCGGCTCTGTGTCGTGACTTTCCTGCGAAGCTCAATCTGGAGTTCATTATCGTTTTAGCACTAATGTGCTTGCACTTCATTGTCAGCGGATTTCATTCTTAACAGTCCAATATGCTGCAGATTTCTTCCAGGATTGTCCTGTATTCTTCCCAGCAACTGGCCAGATTCCCTTCATGTTTCAACAAGTGGACGGCGTGTTTTTTCCTGTCGCCCAAGAAGGCAACGTTTGTTGAGTGCAAGATTAATGGCTGTCCAATCAACAGGTTGTCCCACCTGCAGCTCCTCCAGAGTGACCAGGAGACTCTTGGCTGCTTCCCGCTCATGTCAGCAGGAAGGACGGTGACAATATTCCCTCTGTTGCTGGTCAATTCGTTGTGGTGCTGACACTTCAAGTCTGGTTTAGATTATTTTACATTGCCATGAAATAACTGCAAATCATATACTAATGTCAGTGTTAGTAGTGCTAATGGTGATGAGAGATGAAGCTGTTCTGCAGATTACAGCAGGAAATATCTTGGTTAATACAAAATAAATTTTAAAAAATCTGATTTTGGTTTTCTGCTTTTTACTTACTGAGGTCAAATTTGTTCTCTGATGTTTTGCTGCTACCTTGCAGAATCAAAGCATCATCAAAGGGACACATTTAATAAAGAAAAGAAAAAAAAAAAACAGAAAAGCTTTGATCGGCTGACCTACGCAGGGCACGAAAACATCGGCAGATTATGTTTGGAAGGTCGGTTTCAGTCCAAATAAACAATTTACATTGGGAACAACCATCCAGTGATGAACTGCTGATTTATGTCTGAGGAAGTGCATCTGCAGTGGCTTTAAGTCAGATGAAGCTGAGAAAGTTTTCACATGTGCAGAAGACGCTGGATATGCCATGCAAAGGATGTTGCATAGAGCGAGGAGGAACAGAGGAAAGGCAAACAGATGAACCACATGATCCACTGTGGCGCCCCCTAGAGGGAGAAGCTCAAGGAAGATGACAAATAAGATGCATCTTTTAGGATTTTTGTGTATCTCTACACTGGACCAAAAAACAAATTAATGCAGCAGTTTCTATGTCTATGTCAGGGAATTACTAAAAATTGAAAGGGCTGTAAAAAAAAAAAAAAAAAAAAAGACCTTGACTGTCTCTATGATTTACTGTTTCACACTACTTTCTGATTCAGTAGTTGCTCCTGCACTTCCCGATTTCAAGTTAAAATGCACCCCAGAGGGCGTCTTGACTTCACGACTGCCTGCACAACAGAGGACTGGCTGCCGTGAAAATCTTCCAGACTTGGAAAGACTTCAGACTTCCCGGATCAATGATTCTCTTTCAGCACCTACAGCAGCAGCAGCAGCAGCAGCAGCAGCAGAAGAGAGCAGACTTCAGATCAGCTAATCACTACTCTGTGCCAAGCTGGGTAGTTCGGTCATGAATATCGAGCAGCGTTTAGTTGCTTCTGACCCCGTGGTTCAGAGCCGTGAGGCGTGTTTGTCTCTCGGCCTGTAAATACGGCTGCAGAGCCGATGACGCTGGAATCAGAAGATAAGCAGGCTGTGATGTCCCACCGCCGGGGGCTTTATCAGGGCGGAGACGGCGACGAGAAGAAAATAAAACGCTACATTTGATGTCCGCCGTGCAGACACTTGAGGACACTTGACATGGTTCACGACGCTGGAGTTAAGAGTCCAGCAGAGTTTCTGAGGCAAAACGTGGTCCAGGTTTATTGTCAGACCAGGAAAAAATATTCTGATGTTTTGTGAAACATCTCAAATCTGTATTTAAAATTTTTTTTTTTTTAAGATTTACATGAAGACATGGAGAGTAAATACTACTACTACTACTACTACTACTAATAATAATAATAATAATAATAATAATAATAATAATAATAATAATAATAA
>VMRN01000009.1:10794354-10849744 GCA_010277015.1 Poeciliopsis turrubarensis | reverse complement strand
AATAATAATAATAATAATAATAATAATAATAATAATAATAATAATAAAATGCATTTACTTTTTATACATTTTGCAGTTATTGAAGCAAAAAAAAAATGTATGACATTCATTGTCGACTTAGTGTAATAAAACTACTTCGGTCCAGATATTTACTTCAAAACTAAATATTAAAAATGTTTTGATGAAGTTAACTATTGCTACTTTTGAAATTATACAGTTATACAAATATATTGTATTGTAAGTACTGCATTTCTTTGAGAGATTCAGTAACTTTTTACACAAGTTACTGAAAAATCTGCTTTCTACTCTACATAGCCTGAAATCTTATTCACCATATTGCGTTGTAGCATCTACAGATCATGCTGGAATAATACATTTATGTGAAACAAACTACCAAACCTTTATTAATGTAAGTACAAAATCACATTGTTAGGTGAATACTTTAGAGTTTGTCTTTTTCAGTGGGAACAAACCTCAGTTTAAGATCTCTGATCAGTCTGTCATGTGTAGGACAAGCATTTAGAGCTCTACTAACTGGAAACTTAAAAATTAGAAGCTCTGTTCTGATTAACAGATTTATTACTGGAGGATGTTTGCTCTCTGTTCTATCATCTTTTCCTGCTTTACTTCACAAAACGGCGGCGCTGACCCCGCGCTGCGGTCAGAGGCAGAATGCTTTCGATGCAGCACAAATCCTAATTAGTTTGGCTTCTGGAACATTCAATTACCAGCCAACTGAGCACGTTGAGTCAACGAGGCTCAGCCAGTGCACTGTGATGACGAAGGTCGTCAACTCCATTCATTTGTACATTCAGCTAGTTTTCATGAAGGGAGCCGCAGTACACCTGAACTCATATGTTGCCAACGACGTTTTAGGTCGCGGATGGAAAAGATTTCACAGTGAAGCGGATATTTTGGCGCCGCTTTCCAATCTCACAGTGCGCATTGTTTTCTTTTTAAATTACCGTGAAGAGAGAGAAACTTTGAGAGCCGAGCAAAGCTATTGTTTTTTTTTTTTTTTTTTTTTGGTAACAACTTCAGAATAACCTCTCAGTGGATTTCAGGCTTCAAGATGTCTCCTTCTGAAGAGAGTAACAGAGTCTCGTTGGCAGAAGTGTGAAACGTCTAACTTTGGTAGCCGATGAATATGAGTGCATCTGCTCTCTTTTTTTAAAATAATTATCCAAAAACCTTAAAGGCTAAAATAAATAGTCAATGATGCAAATATTTACTCTCCACAACGTTGATTTATTTGCTAACTAAAGCCTTTAAAACTTAAAAAGTATTATGATTGCTCTTTCAAATATATATATATATATATATATATATATATATATATATAAACACCTGCCTCTGTCTTGTTTGAATTAAACTGAGTTTTTTTTTTTATTCCTTTGGTTAAAAAATAAAAATCTGAATCCAGAGACTGTTCCAGCTCTGCTTTGTGAAAGACAAGTGTTCCTTCAAGACAAAGTGAATTTAAAACAAAAGAAAAAAAAAAAAACTTTTGTAGTTTCTAACATTACAAAAACGCTCAGCAGCCCTCCTGCTCCTCTCCCTCCTCCTCAATTTTCCACCTCCCTGAATCTCCAAGTTTCTGATATTCAACGCAGCGGGTTTCACTTGTGTGAGCTGTCTTTAAAAGAACAGGCTCACATGTTTTTCAGAACTTTTGTCTCCTCTCTGATATCCAGCTTTCTAATGAGCACCAACGGAGGTTTTCACACTATGAAACTACGTCTTCAAAACACCGATTCAATACAGAAAAAAAAATACAATAAATTAAACTAACAGAGATTTAGGATTTTGATTCCTTTGTTTGCAGTTCTTTCATTTTATTTCTTAAATCTCTCAAGCAAATCACAGACCCCTCAAGTTTCTTTTGTTGGTATATTTTGCATACATAATGTAATTTATAAAAACATGACCGTAGAAGGAAAAAAAGCCAGCAGGATGCAGCTTTTTTCCAGAGAGAATAATCTAGTGGCAGATTGATCCACGTTTCAATGATCCACATAAACATTCAGAAAAGTAATAATGAACCTCAACCAAAGAAAAACATCAGAAAGAACTGCAACAATCCTGCTGTTGGTCTGCAAAAAAACATTATTTTCTCTTTCGGCACAAACTCTGGAGAAATCCTTTCTGAAAGGTTGTTGGAATAGCTACTAAATTTACCACACAAGCCATGTGACTCACTTCAGTAAACGGCTGACGAGCCACTTCCCTCAGACAGGGAAACTCCAGGTATTGGATGACCAACTCCTACCAATCCCCCTGCAAAGCTGGCCAGATCAGAGAGGATATGGAGCAGCTTCCTGTATTCCACATCATAAGACATTCAGGACCAATTTATATGCACAGTTAAATGTCCCTTAGAGAAATCCCATTCAACCACACACTTCTACGACAAGCTTCCGGCATCATTCTTGGTGGATATTTGACCAATTTCCTACATAGAAGAGGTAAAGTTAGCTCAAAGTAGTTGGTTTCCTGGCACGGACCTGGCTTTTAAAACCGGTTCACAAACTTTCAACAGGGCTGAAGTCTGATTTCGGGTGGACCCATTTTGAAGCTTAATCTCATTGGGGTTCACCATGAATGTATGTTTAGCGTTTAACTTGTTCAAGACACCAAAATGTGTTCACGTTCCAACCATCTTGCTGTGGATTTGAACTGAAGTTGGAAGATTTGGAGTCAGTGAGTTTTCATTACAATGAACCCCTGCTATTCACTGGGGTTACGGACGTAAAGATAAAATCTGCGATTACTCTATATCCCCCTAAAAAATCCTTTTAATTGCCAATTTTAATGGTTAAAAACCAAACACATATGAATAGACACAGTGGAAACCGAATTAAAGGCACCCCAGGGTTGGTCTGCTTTGCGAACATCTGCCACTAGCGTGTTAAGTAGCATTTATGTTCCAGAAAAAAATCTAGGTGAGTATGAAACCGCAAAAAGTTATGCAACGCAACTGTGCAAGTGGTAGTAAAACCGACCGACTGCATGATGGTGCCACCACAATGCTAGCAGTACTAAGTGTTAGCAGTTCCTCTTTGACTCTTCTTCTCTTGCTTGACCTGTTTGAACAGTCAATATTCGGTTGACTGTTCCTTGTGGGAAGCTGGAGCTTTCAGAACAACTTGAAGATGTCAGTCTTCAAACTCTTGGTCATTTCTTGGTCAGCACTCCCTCAGATTGTGGTGGTATCAAAATGTATCCACTGCAGACAGTGACATTGGTGTTCCAGGAGTCTCCATTTATAGCTGAGTTGAGCCCTGTTGGGCTGGTCTTGTTTGTCCTCTGAAATATTCTGCGTTTACTAGATAGAGGTACATGTTTTGACCAACGCGGTGAAAAAATGTGAATAACCTGATCTTACTGAAAACATAGTAATGGAACCTGAAGTTGTTTACAAGAGTTTTTACCAATTGATACAAATCTACTAGAAATATTTTCAGGTTTGGACCACGTAATTATTTCAAAAATTGGTCAATCTATTAAGTGCCGCATAAGAAACGCTTCTCATCTTGTATAAACAAGCTCTCATTTGAAGGCTCAATAACCAGAAGGTAACATGCTCTGATCTTGAAAGGTCAAAATTCTGCTCAGTAGCACACAACAAATTAGGGCGAATGCATATATTCAACTCTTTTGTTCCAAACATCTTTGCAGTTGTGGGTTGTATCACAGCCCAAATTGAAAGACCAAATTCATACGATGAGCAGACTGAAACCTCTGATAACTCTAGCTAATAAAACATGTTTCTGCCAATTTGCTACCCACACAAACCAGCAGGTTTGCTTTATTAAAACATTTACTCCACTCAACTCAATTTGATTCACTGAGGAGTAAATGAGCTCTAAGAGCAGGATATCCTCACGTTGTTTTGCACATCAGGAAGTTATTTCTTAAATACTCTTTTCAAGCGGTATCTCTGTGGCCGTTTTGCTTACTGTTAAATTGCATGACTAAACAGAGACTGAAGGACACCGAATTAGCAGCTCAGAACTTTTCCTTACAGTCTCTACAGTATCTGCAAATTGAAAATCCTCAAAAAACTGAATTATTAAAATCTGTAACACGTATGATGTAGCTTTCACTGCTGTACCTAACCCAAATTCCCTACCCAGAAAAAAATAAATAAAAATGACAACTGAATTCAAATCTCATTCACAATGAAATTAATCTGATCATGTCAGACAAAATATTGTAGTGATAATTTCCAAATGGCTCTTCAAAGGGACACTTTAATAAATAATTTCAAGCTCTCTCTCAAGGATCTGCTTTGTCTCCAGATAAGCCAATCAGGTCACCCCAATCTTCCCCAAAACAAATCACCATTTTTAATCTCCTCTTATGAGAATCTCCACACCAGCTCAATAACTTTACTGTTTTCGGACATTTAATAAGGCTGCTATTTACCCTCAAATGTACAGTTTTGATGGGGCAGAAATGTCAGGCTCTGCTAATGATGTTCCAAATGTCATTATGAGCTGCAGACAGAGGCACGGAGCCCGACATGCTGTTGTTCTGCAAATGACGGGATTCCTTGAGAGGCTTACAAGACGCAGAGATATCTTTAAAAAAAAATTGTCTGCTATACGTGAAAGGAATGTGTGACATTTTGCTCTGTCATGAAATATTTTTTTTCTTTAATGCATGCATTACATAACACATAACTTAAACACACTGTCAACACGAGCTGAGATGTTTCCGGAAGTCATTGCATGTGGACTGCAAAGCTACAAAATCAAAATAATCTCACTGTAGCTCAGAATATTCACAGTCTGTGTAATGACATGTAATAAGATTAGCTCATTTGTAGAATTGTTTATGCCTCACTTCCACTTCTTCAACCTCAAACCGGACCAAGCTGCTGCATTTTCACTTGTCAAGTTAACTCAGTTTTCTTTCTGGTATATATATATAATTTCCTCAGATTCTTAGATTGTATGTTGTGTAGCTTAATTAAAATACGTGTGAATCCAGGTGCTGTGGTGGCGCAGGGGTTAAGCACAGCCCACATAAGGAGGCCTTAGTCCTCAATGCGGCCGTCACAGGTTCGATTCCCGGCCTGGTGACCTTTGCTGCATGTCTTCCACGTCTCTCATTACCGACTTTCCTGTCATAGCACTTTCAAATAAAAGCCACTAAAGCAAAAAAAAAAAAAAAAAAAAAAAAAAAAAAAAACCTTAAAAAATAAAAAGTAAATGTTAGCAAGCAAATATCCAGTGAGCAGCTGAAGCTCGGCAGATGTGACCTCTGATCCCTCAGACAGGGCATCAACAAACTCCATTCACTGTAACCGAACAACGTTCAATACCAGAGATCTGCTCTTGCGAATATTTAAGTCTTAAAAACTACTAAGACAAAATCTGCAGAATGAAGATGTTTTCTCAGCTGTTTTTTTTGTGTGTGTGTGTGTTTTTGCATTTACATCTAAATAGTTCATATGCTTGCAGGAGCTGCAGACAGAAGCCAGCAGCACGAGATGTGGTTCACCTCAGGGTGAGCCGCTCAGAAAACAGGAAAAAAGAAAAGTGCACGCTGTTGTCCGTGTGTTACCGTATGGCGTGGTCCATGCGTGACACGGTGAGGTACGCCGCCAAGTTGGCCGTGTACGACGAACACACGATGAGCGTGAAGAGCCACCAGCTGCCCATGACGATCCGCAGTGCCACCGAGCCGACCATGCCGTCACCTCCTGCGAAGAGACGCGGGGTCACCGGTCAGAATCTGAACATGGGTACCTGTGAGAGGTTTCAGGGCGAAGACACGCTGAGCATCAAGTGGAAGGTGACACAGGTGTTCGGGGGAAGCGAGGCGCAGGTACCAGGCCGGCCACCTCTCAGTGACCGCAAAGGTCGAACAGAGAGAGGTGCTTTATCACTGCAACCACAGAGCCGGAGTCTAATCACAGCCATTGGTTCAAAAGGTTTCCCAGGCAACCTGCCAGACCATAATAGATGCATCTGGAAGCCTCTGCTGTGAGATTCTGTCTGTGTGGGTGTGTGTGCGTGTGTGTGCGTGTGAGCGTATGTGAGTGTCTTCCAGCTTAAGGATGTGTCTCCAAATGTGTGGTTTGTTTCTGCCTCTGAGTGTCGGTCTGTTGCTGGGCTAATATTTCTATCTCTGTGGGGTCACTTACGCTTAGAAATGTGAAGCTACAATACAGAATTCAAAATCTATTTTGAGAATGTGACAAGAAGGCTGAATTGTAAAAGGCAGACGCCTTGTGAAATAGTTTGTAAAGTTATTCTGTTGTTTTCATACGAAGCGACAATTTATACCCAATAGAACTCAAATGTGAAAGAGAAATTCAAAGGGAAATCTCGGAAAGTGCAAAGTGCAAAACACATTTCGGCTCCTCAAACCTCAGAGGTTTTCAGGACAATATTATACCTTATTTGAAAAGGGAGTAAATTAGAGCACAAACTGGTGCTGGTGAGAGAGAAAGGGTTAATGCCAATCACATGCATGTCTTTTAGCCATGTGAGAAATTCACATGACTGGCTAGAATGCATTGAACTAACACATCGACTTCTGAAAGCTAAAGTTTCCAGACGTCCGCAAGTCTTTTTAAGTGGGTCTGTATCGAGGAAGGCGTGATTAACAATAGGACATCTATATCTTTAGGGCTATGATTGCAGCTGTAAGGAAAGTCATCACAAAGAACTGAAAAGAGAGAGTGAATATAAAACAATGACTGGAAGAGATTCATAACATGGAGTCACTGACATTTATTCCAGATATTTGAAGCAAATCTGTGACGCACCAATGCTTTTAATACCTTACTTACAGTGTGTATAGAATATCAGTGCAATAGTTAGCTGCATTTCCCTGTGCAAAAATATGTTGTAAATGGCTTATGGATATCTGCCATTGCTGTTCCACTGTTTCTTTCTTTCTTTATTGTTTATTCGAATGGAAACAAGTGTCAAGTATAAACAAATACCAAACACTAACCTTCGCTAGCTCATAACAAGTAGCCAGATGGGCCTTTAAGAACATAAAACAACGTAAAGACACCAAAACATCCTAGTGAGTTAGTTTGAAAGTTTCAAACAAGTGTTTGTGTCCTTTAACTAACAGTGGGAACTTCATGCTCACCTTGCTGAACAAATGCACCATAAACAATCCAGATGGCGCTGTGCAGCGTGCCCGAGCCCACTCCGTTGGACAGATGGCCCGGCGGTGCATTCTGGGAGGACGAGGAGGAGCGCAGAGCTTGCAACCTGTTGAGCAGGAAGATGAGCACTCCCACCACCGGGATGGCGGCTGCAATGCAGGCCCACACGGCCAGGTCGAACGGCGCAAACAGGGAGAAGATGTTGATCTTCTCTTCGGGTTTTCGCAGCAGGATGCCGACGCTGTAGTCAAGGTAGCGCTTGCTGAAGTCCACCACGTTCTCCCTCTCCGGTGTGATGGTGATGGCTGACACGGCGAGGTCGGCTCTCTGCAGGAAGAGAGAAGGCAATGGGACAAAGAAGGACGTCGCGCAACTACGTCTGCTTCAAAATAAGGTGGCTTAACAGTGGGAACGTTGTTAGGTGAATTTAATCCACCATATTGTGTGTGTTTATTTCAGAGTTTTGTTTTACCTTATTGATGAGATCCCCAATCATCCCATTCCAGGAGCCGTTGGGAAGCTGAGAGCCGTATTTGCTGTCTGTGACCTGAGTAAAATAATAATTAAAAAGTTTTTTGATTTCTTAAAAAAATTTTATTTCAATAAAACCCTTAGCACAATGTCACCAGGTGACTCTGAACCCACCCAGTCATTGAATAAATGCTTACAACAGATAAATGTGTGGATGTGCCAAAACTTTCTCCTGCTGAACAGAAACAAAAATGAAGTCATTATTTTTGGACCTAAAGAGGAACGATCTAGAGTCAATGCACAGCTTCAGTTATTACAACTAAAACCTAGAGATCAGGCCTGAAACCTGGGAGTAGTGATGGACTCTGACCTGAACCTTCAGAGCCACATAAAGACAGTCACAAAGTCGGCCTTCTATCACCTGAAGAACACGAGAGGACTAATGTCTCAGCAAGATCTAGAGAAACTCATCCATGTGTTTATCTTTAGTCGTATTGATTATTGCAACAGCGTCTTCACAGATCTGTCCAACAAATGAATCAAACAGCTGCAGCTGATCCAGAACGCTGCTTGTGTTTTCACTAAAACCTGGAAGGTAGAGCACATAACACCAGTTTTAAAGTCCCTACACTGGCTCCTTCAAGAATAGACTTTAAAATACTGTTTATAAATCACTGAACGGCTCAGCACCACAATCCATTAAAGATCTGCTGCTGTTGTATCAAACTCCTAGACCCGTCGGGTTTTCTTATTCTGCTCTGCATCCCCAGAACCAGAACCAAATGAGGAGAAGCAGCATTCAGATTCTATGCACCATAAATCTAGAACAAACTTCCTAAAAACTGCAAAACAGCTGAAACACTGAGTTACTTTAAATCTCGACTAAAACCCAAGATTTTTGAAACATAATCAATTACGAATTTAATGATGAAACTTGACATAATGTCATGTTTTGATTGTTGATTCTATGTTGCATGACTTTGTGTTTTTGTGTTTGTTATGATGAAATGTCTTGCTGCCGAAATGTGCTATACAAATAAAATTTGACTGATTGATTGATTGATTGATTGATAGCCACATAATTTAGAAAGAGCTGAGGAGAAAGGAAAGAAGAGACTAACCAACCAACTAATGAACCAACAATCAAGCCAAACAACTAAACAATAAGACAATGGGATGTGGCTGGAAATGTAAATATTCCCCAATCATTATCCACCCCTGAATGAAACTAAAGACAGACTTTTCCAGATTGCTCTGGAACCCCATGATACATGTAAACATTTATGTATATTTATAAAATGGTTTACCATATTTGTGTACAGACACTTTTGTAAATCAGTCCTTTTAAACCCGCCTTTATGCTTTCAATTTTGTCACTTTGCGTATTTCGTACACAAAAAACAAACTAATGTAGGGAGTTGTTGTTTACCACTTTGTCCAACAGTCTTTTTCTTGACCTGGTCGGCATTAAAGTGGCTTGAAAACTCGGAGGAAATTGTAACACCAATTTAGTCTTCATGCAAAATGTGGTCTTGAAGGAAAAAAAGGACAGTTTGCTTTCATATTTCCCTGGAGGTCCTTTCACTCTGATTTCTCTTAAATTATTTTCGCATAAAGGAAAGGAAATTTTCCCCCTCCTTACTTTTAACTAAAACCTGAGAAGATTTATGAATTTTTTTGAGGCAATGTCAACTTGCTTGAACTTGTCGTTCTCTTTTTATTTCTTGAAATTACTTTGTAATACAAAATATTAATGGCTGGCTTTGGGAAAAAGCCATTTTTTCCTCCCTTCCCTCCCTTTACCAGTCCAGTTAAATAGTCTCACTAATGCAAGTTCTGCATTTGCACATTTTAAATGTGTGAAAAAGCTAAAAGTCACTGTACGTCTGCCTTATAAAACATTAAACTTAAGCAGAAAATAGCTGGGTGTGAAGCTCGCTCTGACCTGGTAGATCTCATATTTAAAGCCCAGGATCTTGGCGAGGGCGTCCAGGACGTCGATGGAGAATCCCTTATATCTCTTGGGCTGCCCGAGGATGTTCTCTGCCACCATGACGAAAGGATCCTCCTGCGGGAAGCCAGTCGGAGAAAGGAGGGGGTGTTAGAGAGGATAAAAGTCGCAGCGTGAGGGAGGCTTCGGCTTCGCAGTAAGAGCGGGAGTTAAAGTAACTTCTGTCAGACTGAAGGGAAAACGTGGCGGCTACTGTAAGGTCGGGGTGTCAGAGGCAGTGTGTGCCACCGTGGCGACTGTGTTTGTGTTTCGGCTCGGCAGCACTGACTGAGTGACATGCAGTCATGGTCTCAAAGTTCTGGAACAATATCCTCTATATATATATATATATATATATATATATATATATATATATATATATTATTTATTTAAATATATATATATATATATATATATAGGAGCAAAGAAGATACTTTTAATAATAATCTATAGCCTCTTGTAAAACAAACGTATGAGTTGATATGAGCACAAACTTGTCATATCAACCGATAATGATGGTGAAACTGGTGATTTAAAACTTGTTCTCCTAATACAGAACCTTGTAACATTTCAGTTAATTTATTTAATTAAACCGTGTAATATGAAAAAAATTAAGACGTTATTACTATGGCGACCAAGTCAACACCACAATGTGTCATGATGACTGAAAGCACATACAAGAGATAAACAACAAGATCAAGCCACAGGTCAATAACTTAGTGTGCCAGATGGTTTCCAGTGAGACCAGAAAACCACCGGTGAGAGTTATTGCTGCTAATTGTTACAATATTTGTTTTCTTACTTTCCAAACAAAACAAAGCCAGTATAAGATGAAGTCAACGCCACACACACATAGAGACATCACTTACCAACAGAGTGACCACTTTAACCGTCATCCCTTGCATCCCGTTCTCGATGCGACTCTCCTTCAGGCTGCCGTTCAGCCCGTGAACCGAGTCCCATGTCGCCAGCTGCAGAGAGGACGGAGAGGAAACAGCTCGTAAACAAAAAAAAAGCATGCAGTTCTCGGGCATCAGCGACATCCTGCTCGGTCTAATCATGTCATTTGTTTAAGTGTCAGGGGCCCTCGGAGTTAAGAGACCGCACCGTGCAACCATCAATTACAGAACACGGCGCACAGGCTGCAATTTGACCATTTATTCACTTATCTCATTGGCTTTCATGTGGCACAGAGCTCTGCTGAGAGTCGGAGACAAAACGCGGAAAATAAGGCCAAAAAACATCAAGAGACATCCGCGCAATGTGCCAACAACCCACTCTGCTGTTCTCCCATCAAACACAGTCATGCACCAAGCAAACCTGACCTAGTTAGGTCTTATATATCCACTGCCCTGCTCAACCACCTAATCAGGGGAAAAAGCACAGCATTAGGCTTTATTGAGTCCTGTCTGTGGAAAAAAAAAAAAAAATAACAATGTGTCTTCCTGCAAATATAAATGGAAAAAAAAAAAAAAAAAAAAATCTTTTTCATCTTTGGCAAATTGTGCTGTGAGTTTTCTCTGAAGGTCTCTACTATAAACTAAAACTACAGGGCAAAAAAAAACAAAACAACAATGCCTGTGGAGTGAAAAAAAATCCATATGGGTTAATTAAATTGCAGCCCTTCATTATAATTATAGAACAAATATTTACTAATATTATACTTCAGGAACAAATATAAAAAAATCCTCTCCATTAAGAGTCGACCAGTTCACACTGCACAGAAGAACCGTGGATGCCTTTGTTTGTGTCTCTACTTATGAGTCTTCTGATAAAAAGACCATCTGAAAAAGATCTCAGTAACCATGGAAACATACAAAAACAGCTACTTTATTTCTTCTTTTCTTTTTTCCCCCCCCCTGTGCGAGGAATCAGAGGGTTTGTTTCTAAATTAAACGTTCCACAGGGAGCTCTCACACAAGTTTATTGATTTGCCGGGACGCACACTGACGCATGCCGCTTCTCCGTTTATCCTCACCGCATCCATTTAGGGTTTATGCGTGGTGAGAGCAGACATAAAACACCTGGTTAAGTACATGTTGTTGTTTTTTTTGTTGTTTTTTTTTTTTTTTAATGTGGTGCAGTTTTAATAAATCAGTTCAGCCAAAGAAATTCCAAATAGCATCAACATCATTTAGGAGAAAACAAAACATGGTTCATGAACTTATTCTAATTCACACAAACGACAACCTTTGATAACATGTTTCAATCTGTTTTAATATTCAAAACTGAACAAGTTAAAGACAATGCAGTAGCTGGCAGTAGAGGCAATATGTTTTCACAGGACTGTATTCAACGATGGGCAAATGCTTTAAACTTACAGGATAAGCCATTTTCTCCCTCGCTTGTTTTCCACGAAGAGGCACGGCCTCGAGACGGTGGACGAAACAAGAGCAGACCTTTCAAGGATGCTGAGGTGACAGAGAAGCAGCAAGAGTGATGGACACGATCAGAGGGAGAACTGGAAGGAAGAGACGAGGAGTGCCTCCTTATTATACTAAGAACTATTCTCAGCACTGCTGTCCTCCGCATGATCTCCATCCATCCCTCTTCTTCTTGTGCGTGAGAAAGTGGGGGGGGGGGGTGTTCCTCATTAACGCGGATAATTTATCTTCTCCGTTTAAAGTCGCGATTCCATCCAAGTCTTCCCCTCCATCCAATCTAAACTGGAAAACCATTACGTCGGCCGCTGAAGTCAGGAGTGGATAAAATGCCATCAACTAAAAGTGAAGTTGTTATGAGAGACGCCAGTGGGACGTCTGTTGTCAGGACGACGGTTTTATAAATTTGTGATCTGCCCGCAGGAGCAGATTAGAAGTGAATTACAATTTAAGGTTCTTTCCAGTCTGACTCATGTTCGACGCTTTTTGCAACGTCACCTCCAGAAAACAACCAAATAATTAAAAAAAATGCTCCTAAATGGTGCAATGTGAAATTGAGTGCCCCCTTCTATCTTTACTATTTACAATAACTGTGCATGTGAAAAATTGGATTTCTTTTGTATACTGGATAACAATTAAAAGTGAACAGACAGGCACGTATCCCAGAAATGAATTGCTGCTTCCAGCTGTGTCCTGAAAGTCCTGGAAGTTTTAAAACATCTGGAAAACAGACCGACCAACGACACTGCGCCAGCAGAAGACAAAAAACCGACCAGATTTTACAGTTTGCTTCAAAGTTCGACATTTGTGCTGCTCCTAGTCTCTATGGTGGGTTTCACATTGGGACAAATCGCCCAAAATGTTATCTGTAAATGAAGCACAGCCGGAGGTACAGACACATGTTTCTGTCCTTGTTTCTTTATGGTAGAAAAGCAAACACAGAAACAGTTTTTCCCCTTTACTAGGTAATTTTACTTAATTTAATCTCAGTAGTTGATTCCTACACCTCTTATAAACCACAACCAGCCTAGATCCTCTGCTGGTAATAAAAGTTACAATATCTTGCAAAGCACACAGATGTTGGAGTGTTTGATTTATTTGTGTTTAGAATTTTGTGTAAAACTGCTTCCTTTCAAGCTTTGAGACACGAAGTGAGTCGTCAGAAACTGATTTCATGCTTTTCTCTCTGCCAGTTTTTGTTATTGCACAATCTAGTTTCAATGTGGACAGACAGCATCTCCAATCCAACTTCTTCACAAGGGTAAGACCAGGAAAGTGTCGTTATTATTTCAGACAGCATTTGTCTGTTTATCACCTGTTGCCATTCCCACAAAACCTGTCAAGATTCTAGAACTTCTGCTCCCTGAAGACAAGACCACAAAAACCCTTTTGTGCCCAATTAAACTACCTGGTCAGTCACTCAAAAATCCCAGATCAGTGTCATTTCGGTGACGAAGAGGCTCAAACAACACCAACGTGACAGTCACGACCGCGTAGTAGAACGAAACCGCGATTTATGACTCTTACAATAAAAATGTCTTGTTCTGTGCGGACTCATCAACTGAAGATTTTATGTTGTTTCTGGTTTAGGGTTAGGAGGAAAATAAAACATTCCTGTCTGCAGCCATCAACACATCGGGGCTGTGAGTATGCTCTCTGCACTTTATCCCTCAGGACGTCTGGATGTGAACACACTCGATTACACGGCCGCGCTCTCTCTCTCTCTCTCTCTCTATCTCTATCTCTCGCTGGTCTTCATTGTCCAACACGCCTCGCTTTATTTACAGAGCCAGTCAGGAGGTCAGCTGAGGTTAAGAGCTTAAATGGACTCTTTAAAGCTAAAAGAGGGCATCACCGAACGGAGCACTCAGACCCAAACCTGTCTACTTTTTGGGCTCCTATAGGTCTGAACAAATATGATTAATGTAGCACTTTGCTGCTGAACAGGTTCTGGTATTGTTTTGTCGCCTCAGCCCGGTATGTGTAAATCTTTTCTTAATATATTTTCCAACACCCGCTGAACGAAGCGAGAGTGAATCAAAGAAAATCAATATTGGAGCTTAAAAATATGTACAAAATTGAAATCTGGCCTCCTACAACAACATAATTTGCAACAAGTTCAAGAAGAACAGAATGTTGGAAACAAACGAAAATAATAAAGGTAAAAAAACAAACATGAACAGAGGTTGATTTCAAACATTTTCAATTAAAGCTATGAAATATTTTTAGTTGAAACATTTAGTGATTGGATTAAAACTTTTACATTAAACTACATTTGCTGACTAGCTGGGCAGACAGGCAGCAAGTCTGATAAAAAAAATGAACTCCAAGATGTTTTAGCTGAAGGCAGACTTTTCCCACAACTGTCATATTACTGGTGTTAATCCACGTCTTAATCGTGTCTCAGGGCTGGAGAGAAAAGGCCATGAACTCTTGCTCAATTGTCCAAAATCCTGTTTTCACGCGGAAATTAATTTAACATTTCCTTCTTAAAATTAAGGCGTCGTAGCCTGGGGGAAGTGAAGTGTGGCGAGGCAGACAAGCCAAACTCTTTCAGGTCCAGCGTGAAGTTTAGGGAGCCGTGTCATTTACCTGCTGCTGTCGGCCCACCGCGTCTTACCAATTCAAAAAGCCGAACAGCTGTCTACCGGGAAATTTTAGAGCACTTCCCTCAGCTAACAAGTTTATGGTGATGCTGATTTCCTGTCCTGCAGGACTTCACACCTGCCTACACATCCAAAAGAACCAACACCTCCCTTTAATGACCATGGCATCACTATGCTGGACTGGCCAGCAGACTCTCAGAGAGAATCAATAGGGTATAGTCAGGAGGGAGGGGATAACAGACACCAGAGCCAACAATGCAGATGAGCTGAAGGTTGGCAGTAAAGCAACCGGGGCGTTTTAACACCTCAGCTGAGGTGATCTCTTCTGATCTCCTCCATGCTGCTGCGGCGATGCTGCATGCAAAACCAAGCAACTGAGGTATGCACGGCGATACATCACAAATTTAAACAATAACGTCTGAATTTCACTGGCTGTGAATTAGCGATCACTGTTTACGATTTCATTTTTTTTTTATTCGAATCGGACATCTTATTGGCATTTTCTAACTTGCTGAGACGAACCGACTTGCTTCAGGGTCGACGCGTGGAGCTTCGCCGGCGTCCTTTTGAAATATTGAAAACGTCATAAGAGTTTCAATCTTCTTCTCGTCATGTCGCACCGTTCTCCCCTGAAGAGGTTAAACACGAGGATAAATCTCCACCTCGCTCATGCATTATTCCCGATTCCCCCCTTTTCACTCAAATGTCAGGCCTTTCCTCTCCCCTCCTGTCATCCAAACGGACGGCCCGGTTGTATTTCTGTAACTCGCTCTCCCATGGACAGCAGAGGGAAATGCCAGCAATTGGCACCGTTTCTCACCTCACCCTGCTCGGCCCTCTCCCACCTTTTCTTTTGACTTCCACACTTTCACCTCCTCCTCATCCTTCGCTTTGATTGGTGATTTAAAATGACTTTTTAGAGGGTGTGAGTTACAGCTCAGAGCCCTCGTGACTCGGCTGTCGCTGCAGTAGATTTGTCCCAGAGATCACCTGTCAGTCCGACAGCGTGGGCTGCGTCCGTGATGCTTCTTCTGACAGAGCGAGGCTTGCCGTGTGCAGAAGCCATCTCTTTGTGCTTTACGCGGCGCTGAACACTTATTTACCTGGCAATAACTTACAGAGTGACTTGAGCCGATGGAGGTAAAGCGTCTCGGCTTTTGCACCCACTTTTAATTATCTTGCGGTGAAGAACGATGCTCTTAGGGAGAATGTTTCTAAGGGAATCAAGATGCCACCAGTGCAGAGCTTACACTGGAAGCAGCACTGCCAGCAGGTGAATGTACAGTAAATACTTTTGATAAAGAAGAGCAACGAAGAAGTCAGTTATGTTTTAAGAAAGCCATCAAGTAAACTCTTGATCGTCTAAATGAACTCTGGAAGATTTGCGTTCTGGGACTTCAAAATTTATTTCCAAAGAAGCCAGTATCATGAAAACGTCACACAAGTCATGCGATCAACAACCGGACGTTGCTATATGCAGAAAAGATGAAGGAGAAGACGACAGAAAGTGGCAGGTGGACAACGGCGCAGCATGTTTCATTAATGACGTACCGCCTGAACAAACCTATTCATGTGTGATTTTGTGTTTATGCATATCATAGAAACATTACAACTGGGACTTTGTGTTTTGTTGTTGTTGTGTAGTTTCAAGAACACTGGAGATGCAAATTACGACGTTTGCCGTGTCGTAATTCAGAACTTTCCTCTCTGCTGTCTTTGTTTCTTCGAACACAACAACGTCTGATGAAAGAGAGCTGTTTGATGTTCCTAATGCTCACCGAGCTTCACACTGTGAGAGACAATGACTTCACTGTTGTGTGTGTTTTCATAAGTTCTTTTTCTGCTTCCTTTTATCTTCACCCTCACATCGACTGGTGAGGGTGAGGGAGTTAGAGCAGCGTTAGAATAGCAGGAACACTTGTTTTAATTGGGCTTTTGCGGGGAGAAATTTTAGAAAATGCTTGAATAACTAACTTCATACCAGCATACTTTAAATTATGATCAACGGCATGTACTCAGCGGACGCTGGATGTTTTCCTTCTTTGAAATATAGAAAAAAAGGGAAAGAAATAGGAAAATGAGTTCAAATTAACTGAGCTGACATTTTATTTTATTTTTCCCAAGCATCTGATCAATTTAACCTTAAAGTGGTGCGAGTTATTTTGAGTTAAGCAGAAACAAAAAAAACAACCTTCGTAGTGTTCAAAACCAATTCTGACAGAAACCGGTGAGGTTTTTGTTTTATTCTCTCCGCGCCCTAAAATCCTTTGGCTTAACAGACACACAGGGAACTCACTTTATCCCTAATCATGCTTAGGAAGACTTCTTATAAATCGGCAGCCTGTTAGCGATAACGCAGCTTTTAACGCTCTTATTTCAGGAATCAGAGTCAATAAGCCAACAAGAAAGCAGATTAAAAAATAAATGAATAAATAAATACAGGAGAAACCAGTTTGCTCTACTGGAAAATTCAGTCAGGATAAATGATGGACCGACTCCAACAAGCAATGTTAGTATAGCTTTCCTGGTAGTTCCCCAGACTGACGTCTGAGCAGGTCTGACATACCTGCTGCTGCACACCAAAACACAAATCTGCTTTAATCCCTTTCAAACAGTCACTGCCAGAAGTGTTGAATTGAATTTATTTCTTTCCAATAGAAATAAATTCTATTTATTTCTATTGGAAATAAATAGAATTTATTTCCAGGTTTAAGGAAACCTGCTAATTTTCACTTCCTGCTCAGAAGAAGGCAGAAGGTTTTTGTTAACATCATAAAGAACAAATAATAACATCCTGAAATAACTGAATTAATTGGTTGGTTACTGGTAGTCTGAACTTAAAGGTGGATCTGATTTTGTGATGGTGACAAAATCACTGCTGATTTTGACATGTACTTTATTTTTTCTGGAAATTAGTTTTGATGTAGTTTTTCTTTTTAAATCTCTCTTGGTTTATGACGATTTAATTTAGCAACCAGATAGTTATTCTGTCAGCTCAAATGTTTTTGCACAACCGTTGCCGTTGGTTTCAACTCAACTAAAAGCAATCATCCCGGTTAGCCGGACAGAGTGTCCTGGAAATCCACACAATTCTTTACAAAACAAGGGTGAAAACATCTGATAATAAATGTCATTTGATTTATATGCTACTCATCTTCCACCTCTATGCTTCAGTGGTCTCTAAGGTACCTCGTCTGGTTTTATCTGGGAGAAGTCCAAAGCGGTTCCAAAGACAGACTTTTTCAGGTATAATATTTGCAGGAATAACGGGCTGCCTGGAGCCTTCCCCACAGTGAACCATGAAAGATTTCCAGAGGAAATCCTTACTTAAAATGCCCAAAATAACATGAAATACCAAGCAGAGGAACAGCAACTCTACTATATAAATCTCTCCGCGTCCTGGCTTAATTTTGTTTTGCCGTCGTGGAAAGTTTGAGTTCCACAAAGCCAAACTTTCCAAAACTTTATTTGAGAATCCTCTCACCTAACACCGTGTTCCTTTGAGGCACACTAACAGTGGTTAGCAGACGAAAGCTGCGACCCAGCTGATGTTTTTCTATCTGGTTTCTCTTGAAAGCCAAACATTACATCTGTTTTTTTTTTTTTTTTTTTTTGTCTGTTTTCTCACAGCTTTTTCATTTTCTGTTCTGCTATTATCAGCGAACCTAATTTGGTGTCTCTTTATAGGATGTCCAAGAGCTCAGGAGCTATTCATCACTGCCCACGCCTTTGAGGAAAAAAACAAAAAAAACAACAAAAAAAAAAAAAACAGGACTCCGTCTTTGCCGCTCTGAAAGCAAAAAATGAAAAAGGAACAAAATATCTATCTTGTTCAATGTATTATTCATAGAAATTAGCAAGCTTCTAGTTTTCAAAGGCACAAATTGTTGTTAACGACTTCAAATTACCTCAGGGATTTGAAATTAGCACCGACCGAGTCTCATTTTCGTTCTCCAACGTTTCTAATGGATTCATTTCTGAGGAGACGGTTACAATGCAGGACCCATTACAGACAAATGGGTGGGTAATTTCTGTCCTTGGCAAAATAACACAAAGCTCCTTCGCTGTTTTGTGAAAAGTACAAGAGAAAGAAAAGTGTCGGCAGCAACAAAGATGAGGCGGAGAGACGAAAGATGTAAACATGCATTGATCATGATATACTCTGCCATTCACAGGCTCTGTGTGTTTCATTAAAACACAGCGGCTTATGTACGACGCTTTGCAATTATTATTTAAGGTCAGCGCAAACATTTGTGTACGTCAGCCAAATAAATGCACAGCGGACGACGGCTGATTGTGAGGGAAAGAGCAGCTGGTGGAATATAAATTAAACACTGGAGAGGCAGTGGAGAGGCAGTGGAGAGGCTGGAGTTGCGTCGTCTCTTAAAGGATGAACAACAGCACACAAATCCACTGGCGAGCGAACTAATCATCTAATTTCGCCATAATTGGAGAGTTCTTCAGTTCTCTCATTTTTTTTCTTGCTTGATGGGCTCTTGAGAGTTCTCAGATCGGAGTTTGAAACCCACTGGAACTAAATCTGGCCCTATTAAAAGTTGGAGAGATTATCTGTCTGCTGCAGTCATCCCAGAGGCCGTCCGGCGTCTGATTAAAAACAGCCACTCGCAGACACTCCCTCTGAGAAAAGTGGGCGAGAGCATAATGTCTTCTGACACGCTGCCATCTGAAGAGGATAAAAAAATACCAGTTTTCTTATTCCGTCGGCTGCAGGGGTGTGATTTACCTACAACAAATTGGTGGGACGGCGCATCAGAAGTGAACGAGATGGGAAAGACGAGGACGGATGGGATGGCACGTGGGGGAGGTTTGAAAGACCAGACCGCGGGTCTGGTCTTTCAGGAAAACAGGGAAATAACATTTCAATCTCCATCAGGTCTGATGGAAAGTGGAGGTGCGTGTGTGTGTGTGTGTGTGTGTGTGTGTGTGTGTGTGTGGGTGGGTGCGTGGGTGACGGGTGGGAGAGGAGTGGCGTTTCATCTACAGGGAAAATTTGCTTTGAGGAATGGCTGTACGAGGGGTGAGCAGAGCCGAGAGCGGCACGCAAAGATGGAGATGGAGATTGGGATAAGAAGAAAACTGTAGGGGGAAAATGAATGGAGCGTGTGCACATAATGAGAGCGGGCAGCTGATAACTCACCGCCGGCCAGGAAAAAAAACAAAAAAAAACACCTACCTACACATCGCAAACTCTATAAAACTTTTCCGTTTGAGCTCGACTCTCGCCGCCGTCATCATTCTCTCCCGCCAAACGGATTCACTCTGGAAGCAGCGTAAGTAGTGATGCCGGAGAAGATGCATAGCTCACTCATATAAAACGTCCGACGTATGGGACGGATACTCGATTGGGTTTAAGAGTGAAACGCCGTACATTGTCTTTGTTTTTAATCCGAGAAAAACAGCAGCAAGAGTTTGTAATTACAGTAGTAATAGGCCTGATTAATGCATAGTGTTTGTTAATGGCATCTGTTTCAATGCAATTATACTATTTATCTGCAATGTCTGCTTATGAGTGACACAAAACAACTCACAAAGTGAGTATAACCAGCAATACAATACAAAACTATCCAAATCGGATACTTTTTCTTTTTTATAGTTGATCAACTATAATAAGACTTAGCTAACGCTAAGGTGCTGTGGTCAATATGAACTTTGGGTCTTGTTCTACTCAGAGCTTCTTGTGAAACTATCCAAAGCTGAAGTCCAATCTGTTCCATCACTGTGTAGGTTACTGTGACAGATGTTATGTGTGTTAAAGAGGCCAAAGGCCATTCATTTATTGACACCACACCTTCTAAGCAAATTACCACTAGTTCAGAATAGGGCAGCAATGAGTTTCACAAAGATATATGCACAAAGCACTAGGTTGGGCCTCGAAATGCCAACCTAGAGAAAAGGTTGGAATTTCCTTTTTATGCTTTCTTGGAAATATTGTAGTATCTAACATACTAAATGTTTTAATAACCTGTTTATTTTATCATATTAGTGGTAGAATTATACAATTACAATTAACTGGAATCCTCACCTGTTGCATCTGTGTTACCATTGCTATGGCGATGTTTGATGTGGGCCCCAACAAGACTCGCCATTGTCATGGCAATGGCTATTGGGAGTCCAAATAAATAAACAAATACACCGGTGCTAAAATTGACTGGGAAGACCTTAAATCTTTGCTTCTGTAGAAAGTCAGACTTCAGTCAACCTGTAAATGGATTACTGGAAGCAGGTGTTGCCCCTCTTAGGTTTGCTGTTTTTAGCCTTGGCATGGTGTTAAAATGCCTGTAAGCACCAGAGCAGCAAGGCTACCAAAAACATTTACGGAGGTCCTTTTCCATAACATTTGATTTTAAAGTCGTATCGCTTGTGTCGTGTCATAACTAGTGTCATAAAACCAAAATAAAAAGCTAAATCCTAGCAGCTATTTGGCTTTTTGTGCGAGACATCTTTTTGGATGAGGTTCGGTTAATCTGGTTTAAAGTGGCCTACAAATTAAAGGAGGGGTCAGCTGCGAGCTGAGATAGCCGGGCTCAGGTGCTTAAGAAGTTCCCACACAACACGCCGTGTTTTGAGCCTAGAATGGATTTTTGAAAACCACAGACACGACACAAAAGCCATCAGAGTTCCCAAAGCTGAATGCAAATGAATGTCACATAATTGATGCAAAATGTGCTGCGTTTTAATATCTATTTGTTAAATTTGTTTTCAAATATATGCAGACTGCGAGGTCTGCACAGTGCGTGTCGGTGTTTTGACACGACTGTACACATGTGCACAATCACGCATGTGTAGCAGCGGACTTGCATTCTCATAACGGCCATTATGCAACCCAGAGGGAGTCATAACTCAAAGAGAAGCCAGGTGATTAAATCTTGATTACTGCAGCAGCAGCAACTCAGTGTGCGAGTGTGTGCTACTCTGACATACACTTCCTGCAGGATGATAAATCATCCGAATTGTTAGACACGCGGCCGGAACGGCAACAGCATTTCTGTGAATGTCTTATGTAGCCTAATAAATAAATAGATTAAAAACAAAAAAAAAAAACTGTTAAGAAGAGATTTCCATTTACATGTGGTCCCTGGCCCTGCATTCATCTGCCAACTTATTGTTTTTATTGTTTGAAAAAAAACTGAAAATGTGTAAATCTTTCTCTGTTAATGTACTCTTGTTCTGCTTTGCCTTTACAGCTTTTCGGGGTTTTTTTTCCCCTTCATTTCCTCTCTTCCAATTGGAATTAATTTTTCTCTGTTGTTGCTAGCTCCCATTTCCGTGTTGTAGTTTATTTTTGCGTCATCTGCTGCTGCCGTGTCGGTACTTTCTATCACTAATTTTCATTCATTTTGTCTGTGTTCATTTTACCACCCTGTTCTTTCTCATTTTACCTCCTCTTCCCTTTGCCTTGGTGATTGTTGGTGCACTGTTGTTTTTCTTTGGGTCTTCACATAGCATTTTTTCAATTTTCCTTCATCTTTCATTTTACTTTCAGATTCTTATTTACTTTGATCCTTCATTTTATGCCCCTACAGCTTAATCTTTCCATATGACTTATCCATTTATAACACTCTCATTCCTCTCAGCCCTTTTTATTTACATTCTTTTTTTTTCTTTACCGTTTTCTACTCTTTTTCATGGAAAAAGATTCAGATTCTCTTTCCTTTAACTCCATTTTTACTTTCCTATTCTTCAGTTCTTTTCAGTGATATATATATATATACATATTTATACATTTTGTTATATTACTATTCTTTTTCCCCTAGGTTATTTGGTGTACTTGCCTTAAAACGACAGTATTGTGTATTTTCCTGGCACAAAAGCAACTATGTCACCTTGAGTTGTCATAAAAATGCTGTATATATGAAGCATAGATTGAAAGAAATTTGACTTTCTAATTTGATGCTGTGAATTTGAGCTTCCGTCTCTTTAAGACGGAAGCTCTTCAGCACATCATCACAAAAATGTCCTGCCATTTTCCCATTTACAATCGTTCCTAGACTATAAGTGGATCATGACTGAAATGTTTTCTTATTTTTCTTTTTTTATGAACAGTTAAAACAGCTGATTAAATATCACACAAGGACATTGGTTCATAGTATTGGCTGAGGGTTGTTGTGCGTTTAATTATTATTCTTTTACAAACCGATTGAAACGATGCAGCTTTGCATATCATAATTAAAAACACTGAACTGATATGCCCTCCAGTGCCGTACATAATAGCACTGTGAGAACTTTTGCGCCGTCAGAGAAAACGAGACTGATTGAATTAGTGGGTTTTGTGGGCGACAGAAGTTAATCATAAGTTCCATTATTGCACAACATAATCAAGTTTCTATTATCTCAGACATGTAAAGCACATCACTGGGCGGTCAATGTGACGCTCGGAGATGTAGCGATGTCTTGCAGGGTTCAATTATATTTCACAGCTCTTGCAAATCAGTTAAGCCACGGAAAGATCGCATCTTTGTGTATTTACAGGGTGGATGGAACAAAACTCTTCTGATTGTTAATTAAAACCTCATTCGTCCTGTTAAGCACTAAGTGGTTTGATGGCAATGGATGACTGTGTACGGATCTGAACGTGAACGCTTTTCATCAAGGTTACCGTAACATGGTTCAACAACTTTTTCAATGATTGGAAAAATTAATGAAGTGACAAGTGTTTGTGCTCACTGCTGCATAAATTATGGGTGAGTCAACAACTGTGGGTCCCATGAGGCACTAATGGGGATCCAATGGTTAAGATTCATGGGGGGGAAAAAAAAAACATCAGGATTGTGTACGAGTCTTAAAATGACACACTACAGCTGCGGATGTTTGTTGTTCTGGTCTGATGTTGCATGTTGTGCAGAACCGTTGCTGCAAAGAATCAGTTGCTTTCCACAAAAAGGTTAACTGGAAGGCCAGTCCTCACCTGTTGGACCTTAAAACAGTATGATCTTATTTAAATATTTGCTACAAATTCATATGTGTTCATTAAATTCTAAAAATGCGTCAATTATCCCGAGGCTAATGTTAAAATGTTTTATATGATTTCAAATCCCAAATTATCCTTCTTTTTGTAACCTGGTACAACCACCACTCAAATGATTTCCTTTTTCATGATGTCTTCTGCATAGCATGTACTAAAGCGCCAGTAAACACAAAGCCCATCTCACCTAACACGTCTCTTCTTCCAGTCACAGCAGCCATCTTGTTACAAGACCAAACTGACCACATGGTACAAGCAGTCATTTGAGAAATGTGTGTATTGTTTCACATCTGCTCCAAAAACACACCAAAAACAAGCTCAGACATTCTCAGATACATGAAGACATTCATGGCAACTTCACATATTGCAAGTCAACTAATAAAAGGTATAGATTTCCATAAATTCCAATTTGTTATTTTAAATAAGTAGAACATCATAATCTCCACTTATTTATTCATTAGGTGGCATGTGGAACAAATTCAAAATTCATAAATACATTATTGATTAAATTAAACTAAACATGATCCATTCAAGGCTTGATGGAGACTGAAAGTATTCCTTTGAGTTATTAATTCCTGATTTCTAGACGGTATTAATCATTTCAATGTCCAGAGACTTAACAGTCTTTACATTTGAGATAACAATACGCAAAAAGTTGATCCTCACTTCTTTGCGATTCTCTCCTTTTCAGAATTTTAGCTCAGAAAACTCAAGTGTGATTGTAGTTTGAGGGAACAAAAGTTTACAGTAATCTACTTCATTGACCCTTTAAAAGGTTGAGTATGAAATGTTCAATCTTCAAACAACAGAAACACTAGGCGCTCATGTGATCCCTGGATGGGAGTGATATGCAACACTACATTACATCTCAACAGGCTTACTGACAGACGACGTTTCACTGTAATGACAACACAAACAGCCAGGAGCTCTCCTTTGGGCAGAATAAGGCAGCGCTGTCGAGCTCTGTGCCGATGCAACCTGCAGGGATTTGGAGAACCGTGACGTTTGTGAACAGGTTTCCTAAAACAGGCCGACCATGTAACATGGCGGGACGACTGACGCGTCGGCTGTGCAACAAGGGATTTTCAGGTTCAATTTCAACTTTACGTGAACTTACCCTTTTGATGTCTTTGCCAAACGTCTCGCTGAAACTGGAGCCGAGGATCTCAAACTGGACGTGGGAGTTTGAGCCGCTCTCCTTAAAGTCCATGATTCCTGTCAGACCAGTGATGTTGCCCTGAAACGACGGACGAGCAGGGAGAGAAAAACGGTCGGGAGTATTTAACCATATCACCAAATCAAACATAGAAACCTGGCTTGTTGATTGTACTTTCCCAAGGAAATGATGATTAATCTGGGATTAAAAAAAGCAAATTAAATGAAAATATAATTATCAAGTTGATTGTTAGCATTTCAAAATAACATTTAACTTATTAATATTAACTCATCTGTCATAGTTTATTTGCGGCTAAGCCTCTTATTTTAAATAATTTTGGTCTAAGGTTAGTCACAGGCTCTTTTTCATGAGATTGTTGGACTCTGTCAGAAGTCATGGGCATAGATCAAGTTTCCTTCCTTACAGCCATAATGACTTAATATTCCCATTCTGCTCCTACACGTGCAGTTTTTTTGAATCCGATGAAGACGGCATCTTCAGGGATCTGAAAATGCCTGAAGGTGCCTTAAAGTACAGCAGCAGCTTAATTTATGTTTTCAATTAAGCTGCAGTTAAAATAAGGTGTTTTTTTTTTATACAGCGTATGTAAATATTTGGTTCAAAATTGTACAGGTTTGCTTCATAAGTTAAAGATGAGCCAGCTGTTTCCTGTACTCCTCTTTGGTCTTTCTGAAGAGTTTTTGCAGTGATAGAAGACGCCATGAAAACTATCATAAGAGGTTGATAAACTTGTTCAGTTCATGTCTGTTCTACAGAAAGGCTGTGGGTAAAATGTCGATCCATGACCTACGGTAGCTCCTGTTGCCTGTTAAGTAAGACTGAAGACAGTCATCACAACAGGCAGCAGACTAAATGGCCCAATGTTAGGCGTAAAGGTCAATTGGGGTGTTGCCAGGCGAGACTGTATGGTTAAGATGTCTGGGGTTCGGAAGGGCTTTCTGTAAAAAGCCCTTCCGTCCGTCTGTTCCTCCATCACTTTCAAAAACAATTCTTCAGCTAAATTTAACATTGTGTGACAAAACTCGTCTTGTCCTCTGTCTGCAAAGTAGTGAGATGGAAAGTCTGAGCAAAATTTGAGTCAGACACAAGAGTAAAACCTCCAGACTTTGAATGTCGAAACACAATTTTCAGACGATACGCCAAGAGCACAGTAATTTAGGAAAGAATATTCTCATTAAAAATCAGAATAAATCGCCCCCAATCGAAAGGTGAAGCTCAAAAGATTTCCTTCGGAATATTAAATGCGTAGAGCTGCACCAGCAGCAACTTTGTACTGATTGAAATTCATCTCTTAGATTCATAGATGAAGTTATTTGCTTTTTGAAGTAATTTCTGGTTAAGTTGTAACATTTCAGTGCCTTCACACTACGTAGGCCAAGAGAGATTTGAAGAGGGCGTTAGATCCCAACCTTGTTTAAGACTGTGCTCTAAAAAGGCTGAAATGTTGATGAACTCTAATATATAATCAGTTCCACTAAAAACAAGCAATTTAGTTTCAGTCTTTACTTCCTTAACAGTTAAACCTCTCAACCTTCAATCATTGTTTTGTTTTGTTTTTTTGCAGGTTGAACTATCAGGAAATGAAGATTTTTTTTGGAAGCTAAGGAAAGGCCACAAAGTCCTGGAGCGTGTACCAGGACTAAAATGGAGGTCATGTTTCTTCATTATTTCGTAAGGAATCAAACCAAACACTGAATATTTGAGTCAGTTGTACACACCAATAATTCAGCGATGCTATCAGTATTCGCAATGAGAAGCTGCATGAAAAGTAACATACAACAACAAAAAAAAAAAAACCTCAGGTCCGCATAAAATCAGGCTCAGCATAGGACTCCTTCATTAACTGCGGGTTTATGTCTTTCGTCGATATCGAATTATATTTTATGTTTAACTGCGTCATGAAATCGTCTCAGTGTTACCTACATGAGTGTTTTAGAAAAACAGGAATGACCCTAATGAGCTCTGTGGTTGTTACTTTGATACATGTCAAAGACCCAGATTGCTGTTTTTTTTTCTTTTTTCTTTTTAATAACAAGCACCACATTTTGCTCTGAGGGACTGATCAGCACAGCTGACAAGCTTCGTTTACCAATTAGAGCATCAGAACGAAAGTCTGGCTGGAATTACGAGACGCATCAGATTTCACGTCTGTGTCATGTTTACACTTCAGGTTCTGTTAACTGGAGGTGATTTATTCTGCGTCTTGTTATCTCCACATGTGATGGACAAATCTTCATGGTTACTTTGAACGAAATTAGACCCAAAAAAATTTTTTTTAAATACAAACTCTCCTATTTCAAATGAGGCTGAATCACATCGGTGATTTCTTGTAAAATCACAAGTTTCTGTACAAATTAGCATATGTAATTAAGCATTGTAATTAAATTGTCTTATTAAAGCAAAATATGATTTTTAGGGAAGAGTGGTATTTACTGTCTTGTAGCAATTACCACAAGACAGTGATAATTACTACTGTCTTGTGGTAATTAGCAGGTTTTCTGGTTTATGTCAGTTGCTTTTTTGCAGTCAGTTGCTTTTTTGCAGTCTACCCACACAATAAACTCTTAATGTGACTAAATTTACAAACACATTTCTGTTTGCAGAAACCAAAGCTCAAATTCTTGTGACAATTCAGCTCATTTAAAACATATTTCGAAATACAGACAAAATAAATGCTGGTTGATGGTCTAACTTACACAATATCCAAAAAATAAATAAAAAAAACAGTCAGAAATGCTTATATTAGAGTTCTTTTTCCTGACATACATGTACCCACCCCCTAAAAAAAAGAAAAAGAATAAAAATATTGAGTGCAACAATGCACAACTCTGATCACACCCTTGAACCGTGAAACAATTGAAGAAAATCGGGGAACTGAATGAAACTAAATGATGAAGGTCAGGCATCGTGCTTTACCTTCTGAATGGTCTCCAGCATCGACCAGCCACCGTTCCATGGCTTGGTCGACTTTCTGATGCAGTTTAGGCTCGCCATGCTGTGCCACTTCCTGTCCTCAAGCTTCCTGTAGAAGGCGTTGGCCAGCATCAGCACGCTGTCGTACAGGTAGAGGTTGGAGACCTGGTTGGAGAGATTTCAGAGGAAAAGGTCAAAGGAGGTCAGGGACAAAAGGATAAGCTGTGACAACGCTTGGCATGAAGGTGAAGGCAGTTTGTGAGGTTGTTGGGAAAAGACGTATGATATGAAATGGCAACCGTCATCAGTATGGACCTCCATGGATGATCTTTCCTCGAGAAGTGAGTTTGTGATCATATGGTCTCTTGAGCTATATTGGAAGAGATTTTTGTGAATTGCTATAGAGTTGAGTCGGCCAAAGAAACCAGTAGCGACAAAATTGAAAAATGTGATTTTGGGCTTTGCTCCTGCTCATATAAGCAGTCAGAGATGTCGCTATGCTGCCAATAAAGCTTGCGCAACACTAAAACCCGCATTTAAAAGATGACACGAACTCCCCAAAAGGCATAAAAGTGCGACAATTTAAAAAACAACAGGGCCAAAATGAGCCATTGATGAGAGAAATCAATAAAAGAACTTGCAAAATGATGATTTGGGTTGAGCGGTCCACTTAGGTTGATGATTGACCACTGGTCACCGAAATGAACAAGAATGTAAGGAGAATTGGAAAATCACAGATGGGTTAATAGATACATAAACTCTCAATTTCTGGTAAAATATCTCACTCTCGTTGCTGGTAAGATACTGACTGCTCACAATTACTACGGAAAGCCTCACGTCAAAAATCCAAATGAACCATCCCTTCAAATGTGGAAAAATAAATAAATAAATGAATATTGAAGCTCTCCATGCCAACCCACACACTGACCACATGTGTGACACATCTGTGGAACTGCATCATCTGCCAGCACAAATCTAACACCACCAAGAGCGATGCTGGCACCCGAGCGCGCAGACGAGCTGGATGGTGTTGAGACGACAGTCAGCTAGCAGCCAGCCTGTCCACATGTCACCCTGACCAAGCACCCAGGAAACACACTGTGACACACACACACACAGGCACGCGCACACACACACACACACACGCATGCAGGCAGGAAGGAGAGACCAAATGCAGGATGACAAATGAGCATCACGCTGTCCAGATAAGCAGAGCTGACTGGTATGAAGGCCACGCTGCACGCTTCTGCCTCACACACTCACACACACACGCACACGCACACACGCACACGCACGCACGCACACACTCCTCTCTTTTCTGTGTCCTCTTTGGTCATGGAGAGACTAAAGATGAAATTTTACATGGCAAAGGCAATATCAAAGGGAATGATGGAAGGAGAAGGGAGGTAGAACGTTGGTTTTATAAATATATATATTTCCACATAAATTCAGCCTTTTTTTTTCTTTTTTGTTTTTTGTCAAAGATTGTCACCTTTTTCACCGTTAATTCTCACAGAGACACCTGAAGCTGTTTTGCGCAAACGACTGCGACAAATGTCCTCATCTTGCTTCTTGCCGAACGTTTGAGGTGAGGACGGAGAGAGTCAGCAGAGGACGAGGGGCATGATGGAAGGTGAGAAATGAAAGAAGAGGCAAATATTCTCAGGTCATCTCGATCGGCCAGAGGAGACAGTGAAGGATGAAGACGGGGGAAAGGAGACGAGGCACAGGGGAAAAATAACCAGCTGAGCAGTTCCAGAGGAAAAGAGGAGACAAGACTCTGAATGAAGAACAAAAAAAAAAAAAAAAATGAAAAGGAGAATGACATTGGTGCTCAACACTCGACATGGCGAGAAAAAAAAAGAAAAAAAGAAGAAGAAAAACTGAACTCGTCTCCAGCAAATGTCAAAACATGACGGGGAAAAAGCCAGCATTTGTCAGTGTTCATTACAGTAATTGTTCTGTTTGTTGTCTTTAAATGTCAGCCACACATCACCGCAGAGATTTCACAAGTGGAAATAACACTCAGTGTGAGTGGGAGGAAGATTGTGCCTGAAGATGAGATGCGACCAAATTTTCTGGAATGAGACCAATTTGAATTTGTCTCTGGTAAGGCGGGCTGACAGATTACATCAGAACCTGACGGCAAACACTAAACCCGAGACGGCGAGCGAGCGAGAGGCAGTTCTTCACCTCTAAAAAAAAAATACCCAAAATGAAACTGCTGGAGATCTTACTTTCTTAAGGTGGTTTTCTTTTCTTTTCTTTTTCTTTTTTTTTCCCCCAATTCATTCATGAATAGTACTAAATACATCTGCACCCACGAAATATCATTCAAAAGCAGGTTGATAGATTTTGTCCTTTAGTTTCTTTCTCTGGCTTTTAAGCTAACTACTTTAAAATGAATGATTATAAAGTAATTAAAATCCACTGGTTTTGTTTTTGTTTAAGATCTGCTCAGTAGTAAAAAAACAAAACAAAACAAAACAAAAAAAAACTATAATTCAGAAAAACAAAGGAGAAAAATGTGCAAATCAGTAAACTGGACTCGGTCCTTTCTGACACTGAAGATTTTGTTCTGAGGACTGAGATGGCAACGGGGGAAAAAGTCAGTTTTGTGTAAGGATTAACAGTTTCTTTGTTGATCCAATTTTAGTAGTAGATGAGGTTTTTTTTTCTACTCTCTGTTCACTACAAAGCTCAACTTAAAGACTCAATTGTGCCAAAATAGTGAGTTCCAGTTGAAGTCCCATCACAATCCACACGTTTACATTTGTAATGGTAGGACTGCAAATGTTTCGATAAAGTCTTATTGTTGCCATTTTTCATGCAGTTGGCTTGAGGGGAACTTTTTTTGCACACAATTACTATCAACATCACTTAACTTTGTGGCAAACTAAAAGGCTAACGTTGTTTCAATAGATGCACATTTTTAAATTGTTGCCTTGACTGTGGATATGGGACACTTTATGCTAAGAGCTTTTGTCTTGCTGCCATTTTCAAGAGAAGAAACAAGAAATAGGCCTCTGTGTCAGACCTTTTACACTGAATGAGAATACAAAATGAACATTTATACATAAGTTATGGCGTGGAATACAAAAATGATCCGAATGCCGTTCGCTTAGGTCTCCATACAGGCTAGTACCGCTTCTGTCCCTATGATTGGCTGATTCGCTATTGTTGCGAGCAAGCATTTGAACAGGTAGACATTATAAAGTGTCTGGTGAGTCATCGTCACCACATGTTAAAACGGGCTGTAGTGTGTGGAGTTTGGTGTTCTCGAGTCATTTACGTTCCTTCTGTTCACGATCCAAGCGGACATTTGGGAACGCACAACCCGACTCCCTCTGATTAAAGCAACGTATGTTTCACATCCAACCTGAAATAAAATGACTGACGTAGAGGGAACATTTTCACACAAATAGAAACTGAGATGGCACGTTCTGACTCTGCCTTATAAGACCACTGCAGATTATGACAGCTTTGTTCCTTCATTTTAGAGGAAGCTCTCTCTCTAAACTGATTAAATCCCGCCATCATTTTATGAATTTGGCTGCTTATTACGTCTTTCTTTGCCCTTCATTAAACAAAGCAAACCCTCTAATTACTCTTTCTGTTCTCGAAAATTAACCTTTTGTGCTTTTGTGGCGGGGAACGACTAAAATTGATTCAGAAGTGATGTACAGAATTAGCATTTTTATGTTTAGCCGTGGAGGTCAGGCCTGTGTTTTCAACCCTTTTCAAAACGCCCGTCCGTCCGTCTGTCTGTCCGTCCTCCAAGCGAAAGAAGGATGTGGATACTAATCGGGAAGAATAATTGGTGCATACAAGGGCGGCAATTATTAGGGATAAATGAAGAATTGCAAGCACACAAAAAGTTGAAGGAGAAAAATGTGAAGGTTTCACTTGATCAAAAATACAGAAATAGAAAATAATAATTACTCAAAACCACAAGAAAACAAAAACAACTATTTACTGGTAAAGATCATCTGATTTACCGGCACCTTCTCGTGGAACTTTCGAGAAAGTTTGTTTTATATCTGAACTTTAAACTTCCCGAACATCGACTTAACTATGGCCCACAAGAATACCTGAAAGTCTTCCAATCGCAAATGAAACTTTAAATGTAAAACTGCAGCCGGCACAGATGGTAAAACATGTGGGGGGAAAAATCCAAAGCTGCAGATTGCAAATGACAGTGAAGTGAGGTTCCCATTTAATTATTTCTGTCACAAATGATAATAATAATAATAAAAAAATGAATTGAAGTTAAAATTCTGTCAGATGGCTTCATGCATTCAATGCACTGATTAGCATTTATATCAGGGGAACACACAAGTGAAATCTCCAGCTATCAGTGCAGTGAATCCCTTTCAGTCCCGTTTCCTATGCATCAAAATGATCACCTGCTTTCAAATTAAGGTGAATAATTCACAGCGCGAGCCTTTTGAAAGCCCGATGCTTTTTGGCCAGGCTCTCGCATAAATATATATACGTTTTGGGCGGATTTTCCTCAAAATATCAGCATGCATATTTAAATGTGTGCAACCTGCATCATCGCAGAATCGATCTGAGCCAAAAATGTAAGGAGCAAATCTACTGGGAGAGCATTTGGAGGTTTATATCATCTAATCGATATCATAAAGTGCAGATGTAATGTTAATTCCTGATTATTGGGAGTCAAAACAACAACTCTGTGCCTTGATAGCAATTATTTTAACAATGGTGTTTTTTTTTTGTTTTTTTTTACTTTGTCTCAACAAGTCAGGTCTTTCCAGTAACCAGAAGCTGACAGATGCGGTGTAAAGCCAGCCTTTCTCTTCACTCAGTGCTGCATGTTTCCCGCTCAAAGTGCAACTCAAACTACGAGGTGGAGGTGGAGAGTTGGACACATCACCATGCCAACAGGTGTCAGTTGCAAACTAAAACTTACATTTCTGACTGACATACTGACAGCCAGAAACAGAGAAATGTTTTTTTTTTGTTTGTTTTTTTTTTTACCTCCAGGTTCTGCAGGTATCCTTCCTGCGGGTCGCACAGCAGCGACGAGATCCGGTGGTTCTGCCTCATGCACCGGGTGCTGCTGTCCTTCCAGAGGGGGAAAATCTGTCGGATCACAGTCATGCGCCCCAATGCACTGTGGGTGAGCTCCAGGATCTCCGTGTCGCTGATTTCCTGCGGCCATGCAAGCAAAGAGAAGAAACGAAAGGCAGAACGAATGTTTTGCCATAAATTTCCTTTCTTCTATAAGACGATGTCACATTAATTAATACGACTAAGAAGGCGGTTTTAAAGCATAACACTGTCTATTAAAGAGCTTCCTATACTCGTGCACATGTATAACTGCTACGACAAGGAGAAAACCAATTATTTTCTCGGAGGTGTAATTATAGATAGTCACCATCCGAAGTAAAGTAAACCCACTCTGTTCGGTTTCTCCTTATGTCATCCTCATCCAATTAAACATGAAGCTGTAAACAGAAGTGACTCAGGTTTTTTTTTTTTTTTTTTTCTCATTCACTGGGAAGAAAAGAGTTTTGTCTAGCAAAAAAAAATAAAAAATAAGGGTTTTAAATGTCATAATTCTTGAGCCGTAAAAGCAACCGAGATACAAGACGCCACTGACATATAATTTATTCCATCCACATCAAAAGTGGCAGCTGCTTCACATTAAAATCTCAACGTGAACCTCGTATTTTGAAATGATTTTAAAGGATAGACAATAATTATCTGTGCTGGAAACTATGTTTTGTTTTTTTTTTTTTTATAGATGTTTTGTCTTAAGAGTTTCTGTGACCAGAAGAAGACCCCGTGGTCATCAGCATATTTCTACACTTTGCTGTTAAAAGTTCTCCAGCAATCATGTTGTTTTTTTTATTTTGTTTTTTGCTTTTTTTTTTTTTTTTTTTTTTGAGACCAGTTGTGAAATAAAGCAACTTTAGAAGGAAGTGGTAAAAATGTGATTTTTGTTTTAACTTCTGCAAAATGAACAGTAAATTTCAAAGAGACCAAAGTGCTCAAATACAAAGATGTTAAAAACAAACAACTTACTCATATTAGTTGAAATTTATTTCTTAATTATTCACATAAAAATCTAATATCATTTTTTTTATCATGATTTTAAATCAGAGTTCATTCTGTTCCACAGACCTTGAAATTTCACTTGCATGGAATAAGTTACTTCATATTTCTAGCATCAACTGGATTTCAGCATTAGCCAAGTGAGATTTTATTTTACTTCTTTAAACAATCACCAAAATGGAGACTAAAATGCACGTCATGAAACATTAAACGATAAACCACCTCCATTCAGGCACAGGCAGGGTTAAGAGGAGCCGACGGCGAGAGCAAACAGGAAGTGGACGACTAATCAGGAGTCGTGGAAAGAATCAGATAAGGGGTTTTGGAGGGCAGTGATTTTTCTGAGAGACGCCGTCTCCAGGAAGCAGGAAAGGATGCTGTGCAGAAAAACGCGTTAATATCTGAGTAATCAGTTGGCTTTCCTTCGATAGAAAACTGTTTTATCATTACTTTTTGTTTTTTAACTAGTATCAAATTGAAATGTACAAAAATGCGTTCAAATCTGTGGGTGTGATTGGATTTATTGTGATTTGACATTATGTAGATAAACTTATTGAACTGAATATAGGCATAAGTCATTTCAATTCAGGTTTAAACAATGTTACATGTCAAAAACAAAGCAAACGTTGTTTTGTATGTAGATTTTCTATCCAAAGGTTGATTTGTAAACTCAGTGCTTGGTTGGACCTTTCTCAAAAGACAGCAATTAGGTTCTTTTATATATTCCTAAGCTGGAATGTCTTGTCTTTAAATAAATTCACAAAGTGTTTTTTTATATATATTTTTACTTTATAAAACATTTGTTGTTGTTTTTTGGGAACAGCAGAATTACGGTTTTGATTCCGAAACCCAACAAAAATGATTTCGGTTCATTTAAATGTTCTTTTTTTATATACTCATCAGCACTCATATAGTTTTTTTTTCTCTCTTTTTACTTTACTGTGGATCAAAGGAGCCCTTCAGGTCTCACCACCTACAGACCAACAATTACCTACTGCTTGTGTTTCTACTTACGGCAGGACAGAGAAGAGAAAAATGAAAAGGGATAAAGACGAAAATCCCAGACAGAGCACGGCGGCTCTGATGGATTCAGTTGTCAATACGGGTGACGACGTTAACGGCTGCAACGGGAGCAGCTGTGATGTAACCTGCGAGGTGCTTTTTGTTCACAAAGAATTGGATTTACATTTCAAAGAGAAGCACCCAGTGTCATTTACAGTTATTTCATTTCGTCTCTCGTTAACGGCGCCTGTTTCCGATAGGTTCCCCGTGTAATGAGTCATGAGAGAAAAAACACACACACACAAAAAAAAAGGGATTAAAAAAGAAAGTTGAAAAGTTACTTTTTGAACACTTTTAGCTAAAGAGATCATGGTTTGGGGTACCTGCAAACAGGTATTTCTAATCCAGTTGGCTTTTAGCAACAGAGCATTGTTCTGAAATGTTCAGCCTCTAGTCACCTTTACTTTCTTTATTCTCTTTCTTTCAGATAATTTTCGTCAGATTAGTTGAGTTGAATGGATGTATTTCATTTATATTTCTGTCCTAAGTCTTCTCTTCCTCTCTCTCTTTCATTCTGTGTCTCTTCCTACTTTGTTCCAAATTCCCAGACTTGACAGAGACAGTTCTTTTGTTTTCTGAACTCAGCATCTGAGCAGCGTCAGTGTGCTCGTCAAAGTCATTGTGTAGATTTTTGACTGTTCCCAGATAAAACGCGACAGCTGCTGCTTCACACGCTCGGAGCCGTCCGTGTGGTTTCACTGTGACCCTGCTGAGATCTTCGCTCCTTCCTCACTGCTAAGCTTTTTGTCTGTCCTACCCCAAACCTGCTACTTTCCCTCATTTTTGGTTCAAAGGTTTACTTTATTTTTGCCAGTGTTTTGGTCTTTCATCTTCTCTCTATGTATGACTTTGTGAGTTGATTTGCTTCTAGTAGAACTGCTGAGGCCGGTCTCTGTAATCGATCTCAATAACGATGACAACCCTTCACTATCAATCGATATTCTTTAGTTGACAAAGTTGTTTTATTACAAACTGTCATCGCCTTTCAGGAATGCGTTGCAGTTTAACTAAAAATTCACATTTGCTGTAATTTTGTCCTTAATGCACATTATATTTTTTAGTCATTTTTGTAAGGACGTCACTTACTTTTACTCGTTCTTTTATTTTGTTCAGTAAAATAACAGATTTGGCATAAGATGTAATGATTTTGGCTTGTCTGATTATTTTCTTTTTCATCCTAAATTATTCTGAGAATATTGGCGAAGAACATCCTCAATACAAAAATAAAATACTTTGCCCACATGTATCTGCTACAGAAAATAAAGAAACGTAAAGGCTTGTGGGATTTTATGGTTGAAAAAAAAAAAACAAAAAAAAACAAGAGGTGAGGCTTTTAGAAAGTAATGCGAATAAGAAAGAATAAAGAACCGGTACCATTAACACTTACCAGCATTTTAACATCAACCCTATTTTTTATTTTTTTAAACATTCAATAGCTTGTATTAAAGACACAACACTGATATAAAAAAAAAAAAACAAAACAAACAGAGACATGTTATGTTTGGTAGCTCTGTCAGAGCAGAGGACACACAGAGGAGATAAATCCAGACACCATCTGTAGGTGACAGCAAATCAGGAGAGCAAGCTGAGGCAAGTTGCTCCGGTGACACTTGTGGCGACTGAGAGGAGAAGCGAGTAGCTGCCCTTTAATTAAGAGACATAGAGAAGTTGCCTGCTTCAGAGCAAAGGGACACATCCAGGCCGAAACCCGGCTGGAGGTAAACGGGCCGTCACCAGACCGAAGATACCGCTCTCTCTCTCCACAGTGGACTTCACAAGAACGTCGACTCCAGAGGCAACATAAAAGGTTTTTGACACACTGCTGTGGTTACTAAAACTAGCTAGCAGTAAAATGAGCAGGAGTTGTAAGGAAATTAAAATGCGGTGAAATCATTTCAAACCAAAATGTAGAGAAAACAAACATTCAAAAGTATTAAGAGTATAAAGTTGTGATGAAGCGGCGGGTGATTTATTTTGCTTCAATTAAATTCCCGGTCAGTCCAGTTGATTGGTCGATGACGCACAGATGAATCCGACTGAATGAATATTTCAAGAGTATAACGTTACGAAGCTGTGAGTTCATGTTTATTTATTTTCTTGGTTTGTTTGCTTATGCTTGAATTACATCGTCAACAGTCCGGTTAGTCGGTGTGATCGGTTGATGATGCACAGATAAATCCCATAGTTTCCTGGATTTGAGCAAAGCTTCGGAGATTTGAAAAGCGAAGTTTGGGAAAGGTGTAAACATTGAAGATGAGCCTGCGTCCATAATACCAAACAATGAGCTTCATGTAAGGCAGGAGTGTCACTCTTCAGTCCTGAATTTTTCTTTTATGTGTTCCTGCTTCAAAGCACTTGAACGCAGAGGCTTAATTAGTCGTTCGTTGTGCGATCAGCGTCTCAAGTGGGCTGATTGTGGCTCCTTCGTTTGTTTTCTATATGTTGAAGCAGGAAAACACAGGAAAGTCGCATCAACACCCATCACACCCTGCTTACTGGCTGGTGAAGTTTTATTCCTATTAGAAGATGCAGTGTATAAAGTTTAATAAAGTAATAACGAGTTCACCAGTGTAGGGCTTTGAGCAAAAGTCACTGAATGGATACGCAGCCCATTCAGGGAAATTAAAGAGACAGAAAGTAGCATGGTTATTATAAGATGTTGTGTCATGCCCTACATTTTCCATTGTTGCAAGATTTGAACTTGTCAGTGACAATTTAAACTGAATTGCAGTCATCACAAAACCAGATCTGGGGCAACAAATAGTCCTTTGACCAGACTTTTGACATTCCTGCTTCACAACACCACGAAACGCTAAGGCTGCCTTCTCCGTCGTGACTTGGAGGGAAATTTCGTCTCATGGATTTAACATCGCGGCGTCTTACCTCATTTACAAACACCCAGTGACTGTCCTTGGAGGCCAAATTTGTTTCCACAGCCTGCAGACACAAACAGAGGGAGAGAGAGGGGGAGAGAGAGAGAGAAACGGGAAAAGTTTAGATCAATTACTCCGGCTTCATGTAAACTTTCTGGGTCCTCAGATCCTCCTATTTGGCCTCAGAGCTGCTCTATCACACCAAAGACACGTTGCTTTGCTCCACTCCTATTTGCTCAGCCTCTGCTGTTTTCCGATGATGGGTTGCTCTGCCAAATGTCAACCAATAAAAGTTTTCCACAGAGACCCGGCCGAGTGCTGAAAACTCTTATCAAAGCGCTGCGAGCTCGTCTGGTTCGGTGTAGCTGTGTGATAATCCTAGCAGCATCCATCCGGCTTCCGACTGATGATAACGAAGAGCCGAGGCGAGCCGAGCCGATAAGGTCTGCGCTTTATTCTGAGTCCAGAAGGGAACTTTTGGTACCAGCTCGTCACCTTCTGCAACCGGCAGACAAGAATGCAGAATGCAGAAATGATACGTTCGTATAAACTGATCACTAACAGGTGATACAGAGGCTTCCTTTTCTAGTAAATTAATTTCCCTCCACTCAAACTACACACTCAATAACAAAAATAAAAAAAATAAAAATGCCATGACAAGACAAAACACGTATCAAAGCATATGGACTGAACAACGAGCCATGTGGGTGTTCGGCCTCAGGGCGTCACGCAAAAACGCGCAGTTATTAAAAAGAACACTGTAACCACGTCTGTATCTAATGATCTGGGCGACATGAAGCGAAACGCCGTCATTTAACATGATAATAGGAAAACAGAGAGGCGGGAGCATCTGGTCCGTGTGGGGAGGGAACACAGTAACAGTCATGGAGCCTGGTAGCAAAGAGCTGAAACTGGGTTTACCGTAACCAAGCTACTCAACACACGGAGCCATGGAGAGGAAGACTGGACCCAGACACGCATCCAAACTGCTTTTTTAGGCCAGATAAAACAAGACTAAGCTTCTGGAAATGACTTCTCAAAGCACAGACACTGTTTCTGCTCTCTGGGTTCTGTTTCACAGTCATTTCTATGTCAGGAACCCAGACAATTTGAATAAACACTTTTCCAGTTTTCCTAAAAACTCAACCAGTATCAGAAGCTTGATAACGGCTACAAAAAAAGCACACGGCTAAAGCTAGTGACATTGCTCAAATGTCACTCGCTTTATATTTCACCAAATATTATGGGAAACAGATGTATATATAGAGGACATATTGGAATCAGGTAAGGCTTTTGCAAAATGCACTTTACACAGTTTACAATACGTTTCTGTATATTTATGTGGAAACTAATATTTGGCATTTTAAATCCCACTTGTTACATGCTAGCTGCTAAGAGTTACTCCTTTGGGAATCGCCAGACGTATACCAAAAAAAGTGTTTGGCATATACAGTAAAAGATGTTTCCCCACCAGAGATTCAAAACTGGGTTTTAAGACATATCAGTTTTTCAATATTAATATCTTTTCCCTCCTTTTCGGGCTCCATGTTTGGTTTCTGCTCCATCCAACTCACTCGCCCAGGAAGCCCAACAGAGATGTAATAATGTTCTTCGCAGTTTGATCGTTTAATCTGTGTGTCCTGGGGAGCTGTGGAAGAAGGGTGAGAGGTGAGGATTAGGGACGTATTAATAACAGCAGTTGGGACCAAAATGTCAGTGAATGTGAAGGTTTGTGATGAGGTCCAGTTTTTTTTTGTGTGTGTGTGTGTGAGTTGATGATGTTGTTAGAGATCTGGTTAACCTATCGTTAAAGGCCAAGACCCCACTTTCTGGAGATACTTCACAAGACATCTCCCATTCGAAAATATTACACCTGTCACTGTAACCTTTAACATGCCAAGAGCAGCACACACACGCGCACACGCACGCACACCCACACACACACACACACACACACACACACACACACACACACACACACATAACAGCAGAGAGACTGCCCTCTAAGATAGATGTGCTATTCTGAGCCAATTTTACTGTGATCTATGTTGAGGATTTTCTATCCTGAGTTTATTCTCTGTCTGTTTGAAACCTGGTTACTTGTTTGGTTTTTTTGCACATGTGGATACAGAAACTGTTGTTTTTTTTTTTTATTTTTGTTTGTTTTTAGAAACCTTTGACATTTTGTTGCATTTAATGAAACAAGCTGAAGTAAAATGATGAAAAGTTCTTATATATAAAAATTATCTATCTATCTATCTATCTATATATATATATATATAATTATATATATATATATATTTTTTTTTTTTTTTTTTTTTACAGTAAGAACTGGCAGAACATTAAGACCTCGTTCCAGACATACATCTTTCTTGAATGAGTTTGGCTGCGCTCATTCGGCCAGATGGACATTCCTTTAACCAATTAGTTGCATTCAGCTAATTAAATTTGGGAAGAATCAGTTCTAACATGCACAACCAAGATTCAAAATCAAAGTTTGGATAATTCTGTTGTAAAATGTAGACATTTCAAGGAAGAAATATTTTTAAAATGGCACAATTTTATTTCGATAAAACTTTTTTTTTTTCGCACAGTTTTTAAAAAAAAAAATAATTAATTTTACTGTGTTTGATGCAGTGATATTGATTTGTGTGAACACCCATATGCTAAAGTGTTTTGTAAGCACTTTTTGATTACGTCTCCCTGATAGGATTAGCGTCCCACATTTGGGCTTGGTATTGCTTGCCCACGCAGTCATGCAAACAAGTTCTCCAAATATGTCAGATTGAGAGGTCGTCTCCTGTTGACAGAGCGTGGGCTCACAGATTTTTAATTAAATTTAGTTCTGACTGTAAGTTTTCCTCTATTGAAGAAAAAAAATTGTTGCTTTATTGATTTAAATGTAGGAGATCACACTTGAAGTTGTTGGACACAAACTGATTGTCATTCAGATTTTTTAAATTATTTCAGACGTCAAGAAAGAAAAAAGTTAAGGAAGAAGGAAGAAGGAAAATCCCACCCCATCCATTAAATATCACTGAGTGCATATTGTGTTTATCTCATGTTACATAAAACTGTTGTATAACAGAGAACTCCCACACATGCATGTTTAATTTCAAGAGGAACATTTAATCAAACAATTTCATATGAAAGCTGCTATAAATTCCATTGAGACAAGAAAATTACAAAATTCACTGTTTCTACACCTGTTTTATTAAACCGTACTCCATTTTAATTCAGTCAGTATTTTTAAATGTATAAATAATGTGCAGAAAAATGTAAGTGTAAGTGGGTCTTTTTTTTTTTTTTTTGTTTCCATTCACAGCTCAGTCACCTCCACCCGTTGTGACCGGGCTGCAGTCTGCTCGCAGGTCATTGGGCCGGCCAGAGTTGGGTTGACCGCAGTGATCACTAGATCAGCAAGATGGGGTCTCTGGGCAGGTCTGTGTGCAGAATGGATGATGGGACAGATCAAAAAGTGATTGCGTCAACAGCCTGCAGCTAGTTCAGCAGCGGGCAGCCGGTGCAACACTCTCGTCTGCTGCTGAAATCCTCCATTTGGATCTGCACTAACTTTCCTTCATGTAGAGAAATTCAGTTGTAGCCGAACATTCAGCTGCCAGGACAAACAACTTCAATGTAGTCTGCTAATTAATTAAAAAAAAAAAAAAATTAAAAAAGCCTTCAGGGTTAGTTAGTTGCAGAGCTACACGTTTGCTTTTGAAATGTGGCTTAGCAGGACATTCATATCAGAACTGGAGAAAGAGACGTATGTGTATTTCACTTGGATTTGCGCAAACCAATCAGATAAATCGAAGACCAGGGAGGTGATCTGGAAAGAGATTGTGCATCCAAGATGCATTTAGAAGCTCAGATATTCTGCAAACAGACATGATGCAACCAGAAATAAAACAAACACTGCATCTTCATTCCATCTGCATGTCTGCACGCTGCTGTCAGGCTGAGAATAAATATTTAAAAGCAGAAACAACAAAACAGAGAATGTTTTGTTGAGCTGTATTTTTTTATTTTTTTTTTTTGCTCCCCACCGACTTCAGCTCAACCTTGCGAGGAAATGATGAGGTATCGATCAGGTAGGCCAATCCGAGCTGCATCAAAGTTTCATGAAAGAGTCAGGGTCGCGCTGCTAAGTATCGAGTGGTGGGAGGCCTCTGCGGAAAGACGGAAACTTTCCGCAGCGGCGGAAACATGTTTCGCTTTCATTCTCGGTTGAACGGGATCAAGCAGGACTTGGGGAGCGGAACTACATGCCAGAGGAGCTCTAAATGATTTAGATGTTCGGGAGCGAAAGGCTGCCAACATAATATTACGGGAGTAAGAAAGTGCAGAGAAAACACTTTACTCTCTTCACGGGACTTGGGACTTGTTGACATTGAGAAAAAATCTTAGGCATTAGCAGCCGAGACTTTTCCATTTTTTAAGACCCAAAAAAGAGGAAATTGTTTCTATTTAAAATTCAGAGTGGGCGACATGTTTGCTGAAATTCTGAAAAACGGCTTGTCCTTGTTGAAATGCGGGAAAGCCAAGCATATTTTGGGGGAAACGCTCTTCTGCTTCCATCAGCAGTTCTCAGGGGAGGCAAAGGGTTCTGGTGAAGGGGTTGGGGGTTTGTTAGGTGGAGGTGGTGGCGTGTTAGAGAGTTAGCCGGTTTATATTTTTGCTCGACTGCCTCCATCGTGACCACCTCTGTGGGTTTAATAGTTCTGACAACAAGCATTTTAACAGGCTGCTGGGCGGGCAGCAAGCGAGGATGTTACACCAGAGACAGACTGCTTTTAACACCATGCTAATGGAGGAGACAGGGATGAGTCCCATGAGGACGCCGCTGACCAGGAAATCCGCCATGCGTGGGGTCAGAGAAGAAACAAAAACTAAGTTAAGTTAGACGTTCCTCTGATTTTGTCACAGAAACACAGTTCAGTTCTTTGTTTAGCTGTGGGGCATTGTTTCTTTGTAGCTCGCACAAAACAAAGACGATACACAAAGACAAAGCCGGCAGTAGCCATTTTGGCGCCATCGGTCTACGATACATCTGCAGTGGGTAACTTTTATAAAACCGCCGATCTCGACACTGTTTGCGCTGTTAGAGTTCCCTCTTTAAAACAAAGCCGCCCCGTCTCAAAGTGAGACCGCTTTCCACTTCGCCTTTATCAAATTACGAGCAACAATGCGACACACAAAGCAACTCCAGAGAGCAAGCAGCCTCTGACCAGGCCTCGCTGCAACACCAAGCCCCCCGTTTCAGGCCACTGAGACTCGCTCTGAACTTGATTATGTCATAGCTGAGATGCTTCCTCTCCATCTTCTGTGCTCCTCAGTTTTTTTTTTTGTTTTTTTTTTGTTTTTTTTTTTCAGAGAGGTGGGCAGAGGGGGGCTGCCGCCATGAGGCTCCGTCTGGATGCTGATGTGAGTGAAAGCTGTGCTAAAAGCAACACTTCGCACAAAGATAAACTGAGAGCTGAGAGGCTTTGGTAAACATGGTACTCTACTACGAACAAGAGCTTATTTATATGGAATCAGTTTGAAAAGGCTGAAACTTGCCAATTTACTTAGATCTTAAGGATCAGTTGAATGATTAAGGCTCACTGTATCTTGACCGTAATATTAATTTGCTTTGTTTGCGTTGCTTTTTCCTGGTTGTCTGTGTACAGCACGTTTGGCAAATTGCATTGCTTTTAAAGTGCCTTGTGGTTAAGGGTGGACTCGATGGGATGTAGCACATCCTATGATGAATAGTAAATTGCACTAAGCAGCTGACGGATTTCAGGTGAGGAGAAACCACAGGAAATCTCTCATAGACTTTCAGCAACCCAGCAGAGAAAGGAGACCAAAGCTGCTCCCAGTGAGCTGCTGGTGACTGGTTTCCATGTCTTCGTGTGGAAAAGCTCTCAAGAGGTGTTTTAGAAGGGGACGTTCAAACCTTCAGCAACCACAATAGATCCAGAAGAGATTCTCAAATATAAACATAGAAAATCCAACTGGATCCTCTAAAGCAGAAAACTGCCAAAACCCTCTTTATTAATTAAATAACCACATCGATGATGATTGGTCAGTGGAAGGACTTCAAAGGCATTAAAACGGCTTTTTTTTTTTTTTTTTTTTTTTTTTTTTAAAAAAAAAAAAAAAAGGTTAAACACTCCTAGCTATTTTGTTTTCAGTTTTCATATGCTCTTTTTCGTCCTATGAATAAAATGTTTGCCAAATGTTTCTGAGTCGTATCTGAAACAGAATCGCAGTGCTGTCACCTGCAGGTGTTTCACTTTCGTCCCTCTTGACATTTAACTTTTGTCTCCTGATGTGTCATTAGGAAAACTGCCCTCTGTGCGCTCGGCTATTATTTCCCATTTCTTGACTCTGATGCCGTCTCGGTGCAACCAGGGACTTTAAAATCCCTAAACGTTCTCTGTTTCAACAATATGAACAGACATATGGAGGATAATTATACCGTTGGTCTGCATATTATAATTTATCCACATTCAAAGCGTAGATTGCCTTACTTTTCAGCCCGACTGAGCGGCCCTTGCTGTGTGTCTTACGTCTCCGGCTGACAGGACGAGCTGGGCTTTAGATCCCCCAGTCGTGACTCTTCCCCTATCTATTCTGCTGCTTTATTGTCCACCACTGTCACTCAGCCTATTATAAGTGCCCCCCAAAGAGGAATGGAGCGAGACGGAGACATCGGATGGAGAAAGAGATTGAAGAGGGACTGAAGTGTCCCATTTTAAAGAGCAGGTAAAGGTGTCTCGTTGCATGATAATAGAGTTGAAAAAGGCAGGGGGAAGCCATCATGTCTCACAATAAATTGCGAGTCGTGATAAAAGTGGTAAATAATGGAATCTGTGTTGATGAAATATTTGGTAAGTTTGATAAAACATGAACCGATTCCTGAGAAGCAGTTAAGTTGAAGGCTCAGAATATCCTAAAAGTTTACACATTGAAATAGAGAAAGAAAGGCCGAGGTGTTGGAGCGTCGTTACATAAGACACTTGTATCCGTGGCAACGGCAAGTTTGCCAATGGTTTTCCCAGCATCCATTTATCCTGATGGAATGGACGCAAAGTATAATTCGTAAAACACTTTGGACTTTCTGTGGTGTATGAACATGGTTTTGTCTTTTGGAGGTCGGTTTGACAGAGTTCCTGTTGACAGCCAAACGAGTCTTGTCGTCTCAAACGCTTGATTTGTTTAGATGCTTTTGTGTCCCCTTGTGTTTATTTCTGTGTTTATAGCTCTACCAAACTGTACGGCATTTTCTTGATTAGTCTGACCTGATCTGGTTCTTATGCCACGTAATAAAAGCCTGTCGGTTCTTCACCCAAGAAGTTCCAATTTGACACTTGGGTCGAAAACCTATCTGAAGATAAATATTCACATCTATGAAATTTGAACCTACATTCATCAGAAATGCTTTTATTTAAGATTGAATTCAGAGTAATTTTAAAGGATATTACAATGCACAGCTCTAACAAACAACTAATTAGTATTGTAAACACAAAGGTCCAATAGTTTGTGTACATTCATTTTTTTTTTTTTTTTTAGCAAGCTGTTACTTTGCTGCTTTTCCTTTGTATTTGTAAACATTAAAACTCTATTTTATTACCTTTTCTTCAAGTCCCATTCTGGTGTTTTCGCCCTTTTGAACGCCAAAGGGGTGTTAATTGAGCCTTGTGGACTTCAATTGAATATATAAGATGTAAAAAGCAGGTGAAATCTGAGGATAAGGATCAGACAGATGGCTGGATGCTGGACAGGCGAGGCGAGAGCTAAAGCCCGTTACAGGTTTTGGGTGGACTGAGGCGGCTCAGTCCAGGAAAAACAATCTGCTCTGTAGAACCGCTGCCTCGGAGGTTAGCACAACGTTGGCTGCTGGGAGGTGAGGAGTCAGAAATTAGGAAGCCAATGAAACTCTCAGCTAAGAGCTATCCAAGCTAACAGTAAAACCAAGTTCTGTCGTCCATTAAAAGTGGAGTACGGGCTGCTGCTTGCGTAAGAGACTTGAAGCACGGGGTCAAAAGTAAATTTACTGAGCAGCAAGAAAACGTCTGATCCATGTGCATATCACTAAAGACAACTCCCAACAAGAACACCAGAAAGAGAACTGAGATAGGTCAAGTGATGTGGCATTAAAATGGACAAATGCAGTCCAGAGTGGATCCTCCCGCATTCAAAACATTCAACAAGCTCACGCTGACTCTTTCTCGTTCAATCATGGCCTCAGAGTCACGGAGACATCCGTCAAGGTCAATTCATTGGCCGGAGCGCAGTGGAGACAGAAAAGGTGGTTTCGGTGAGTGTCATTACCAAACATCTCAGTCTGACACAGATGGCATGATTCAGCATCAAGGCAGTTGATCTTCTGATCTCTCTAAGATAAAATCCTAAGCAACAACAAGGGGCTCGCCCACGTCTTGTTTGCCTTCATGGTGGAAACATGAACACAAGTAAAAAATATTTTCGACCTCGGTTTTTTTATAACATGTGAACAGCATACTAGCAGAGAAACAGAAAAGCTCAAGAAGGAGAAAAAGTGTTGGTTTCACACACATAAAGCTGAAGAAAAAAAATACATTTTTGAACTTTAGAAGACGCAAATAAAATAAAAGGAACAATTTCGATAAGAGATAGAAAACTACAGGAAGCATCCCTCAGCTAATCTGGTTGACAAGCCGAACTTACTCATTAATATCACAAATTAGTACAAACAAGTCATGTACAGTGAACACTCACCTATTTGCATTCATTTTCAAAATTATTTGTGGAAAACTTGGCCATTTGTGGGTTTTTGTTTCTAAAGCAGATCTAAAACGTTTGAAAGAAAATGCAGCTTGAGAAGTTGGCGCGCAACGGTGCAGTGCAACTCGATGTTTGCAGATCAGCCTATTGCGTGACATCATTGATGTTCCTTGGTTGTACCCACAAGAGTGGAGGTAATGGAGACTGTGGATGTGAACTTCTGAGAAGTGATGAGACTGTTTCCCCTGTCTGTATCAATGCATATTAAGATCTGTGTGATATTCCGGCAGTTATGTGCGTTTTTAGATTCAATCTCAAGATTCAGTGACTGTAGCTCTCTGAGGAAGACTGCAGTTTGTCTGCAGATGTTCCTGACTTACACCTGCTGAGTCACTTTCCACTTTCTAACTAGAGTTTTCGACTGTTACAACCAATATGATTCATAATTTGCAACTGGGAAATATTAAAAAAAATCAATTTCAGCCATAAAATAGAATACAATGTTTAGGAGTGTATTTTCTCCTTGTGTCAGAAGGAGAAGTTCAACTTGAAATCTGCAATATTTAGTCACAGAGAGAAAAGGTTTTTTGTCTTTTTGTTGGAATTGCATTAGATGATATGTCGCTTTGAATGAGGAACTGCATTATTATGTCATATTAGCGCCCTGGAAGGGCGCAGTGCCACTGCAGGGGTGCAAGGGAAAGCCGTATGGATGAATGAAAAACAAAGAAAAAAGCAGCTCCACAAAAGTGTTTCACTGTAAAGATAGATTGTAGTGTGTTTTGTTGAAACCTGTAGTGTGAAATAAACATCAGTGGAGTTCGAAAACAAAACATGCGTCTGGTTGAAGGACGTGTGTGCCCAGTTGATTTATCTATTTTCGTTCTTTTTTGGGGATTTCATTGTAATCCATGGGGAGGCCCAGAAAATCTCTGGGAACCACACTGTATTAGCAGAAGAGCGCCTGCGGTTTTATCAATAAAATAGTCAGGCGAGGTTATTTGTTCGTGGCCTTTGAATGTTTTCTGGGCATTTGTCCCGATGGGAAAGCAGACCGAGAACTCCGTGCAGAGACTGAATATTCCTTCCGGCTTATGGATGCCCTGGGGAACTCTGGGAGAAGCTGCAGGGTTTGTTTCCGAGTTGGTCCGAAAGATGGACACAATGTGGGAATTAAGAGACACAGAATAAGACATGCAAAATGTCAAAACCCTTAATAAAACTGTATTTTAGAGACACGTGACAACTGAAGCGGCACTGAAATGAAACATATTAAAGTATTTAAAATTCTCATGTTTGAAACTGAAGGACAAACAAAGTGCACGTCTGATGGCCTCGTAAAACGCTTTGATGGATTTCTAAAGATGAGTGGGGTTGCAGAAGGGGACTGTATGTGATTTCCATCAGTGGACCTTGTGCATTCACTGTGAAGAGCCATTTTCTCGCAAGGCCTCACGTGAATGACGTCCGATACTCGCAGGCCAGCACTGGCGGTTCAACCTTCATGTCAATTTTTTCCGTTTTCTAAAAAAAATACATTGTTCAAATGATGCAACCGATTTTGAGCATTAATGGAAATACGGTTTAAAACTACATTTAATTTTGCTCGAGTTCTGACGTTCAAATGAAAGGGAATGAGTTTAGACGTTCAAAGACCCAGAAACCCAGACTCAAATTTGTCACGCATTTTAACCTGGTAGAAAACATATCCCTGTTATGACAGTGAAGCAAATATAACGTCGACTTGAGCCGACGTGCCGTTGGAAAACTGAAATTCCAGTTTAAGAAAAAGACGGCCCAAAATAAGTTGGGATTGAGAACGGATGGGCTTGTGCCTCGGAAAAGAGACGCCTCGGGCATGAATTTAATCAACGCCCGCAACGCTGGCCGCTTGTGCCTCTTCAATGCCACGTGATGTGAATACAGAACCGAACCTGTTGAATTAAAGAGGCCATTTGCATGCATTGTGCTCCTTTACGCTAAGCCTCCATCAATCAGCGGGGAGACAAAGACATCTGGGATGGAGCGGGAACTACCTGGAGATAAGCTCACTCTGCATCACATTAAATGTGGAGCTTTGCCTCTCAGCCTAGATGCTGTTCTGCTCCGCGCCTCCCAACGAAACCAACATCTGAGAATGTGAGCTTACAGGAAGAGAGATATACCTCTGTTATGAACATCGCCAGTCCCTTCACTGATGCCCGTTAAAAACCGGACTCAGTTGCTAGGAGATCTGTAACACAACTGCAGAGTCTCTGCACACATTTGTATGCAACACCATGTGTTGCTGCTTTAATTTTAGGCTGTTCTGCTTTTCCTACAATCCTGCTGATGCTTCTCTTTGCTTCAGTCCTCAGGTGTTTTTGTCTCATGGCCCTTCTTGTTTTCCTTTGAAAGTGTTTTCGTGTGTGTGTGCGTGTGTTTGCGTGGGCGTGCGCGTTTATGTGTGCACTCAGATATCCCCCCGTAATGAGGCCTGGGTGGCTGATTAGCTCTTAGACACAATATGGCCAGAAACAGAATGGGCCATTGATTCCCTGAGCGGAGCCAAAATGGCTACTTTGGTCCAACTTGACACCATCTGAGAGGAGGTGTTCCCTGGTGTGTTTGTGCGTGAGATGAAAGCAATAACGTGGGCAGGCAAGGGTGGAAAAAGCTCAACGACTCTCCGATTTCTGTGCTCGCGAGCCAAGTTCAGCTCCGATCTTGAGCTGCAGCAAAGGGTAAGCATAATAAAAGTGTTGTTATTGAGATATTTAGTCTGCTTAAGCAAAAGCAAAGCAGCAACCTAATAACTGAAGCATCTTGTTTCACAAACTGGAAAAAAAGAAAATCAGGGGGGGATTTTATTTTATTTATTTATTTTTTTGCACTCTTAGAGATTAGCAGAGTAGAAATCCTCTGACTCTTGGCATAATTTTAGGAACTCATTGGATAAATAAAAACAGAAAATGTTCGATCTACAACTTTATTTTTTTTACATGTTGGCGTCAGTAAAGTCACACCTTGGCAGAGGTGTTTCCATGATTTCCAGCGATTTGAACCATTTTGACCAGCTGAAATAAAGACCTCTCTGTTGGTTTGACAGAAAATGTCTATGTTCTGAAAACCAGAATGCAAGGCTTTTATTAACCATAAGACATAATCACTTTGGAATAAATCGAGCTGAAATTAATTTCTTGAGATCAGTCAGTGAAATTAATGAACTTTTCATTGAGATACGGGTCACAAAACTTGGTGCAAATTTATCCAGAAACTGGATTTTTAAAGTTTTGCTGTCGAATGAAGTGATGATCACTAAAGCCATGACCAAAACCAATAAGCCTATTTGGAATAATTGTTGATTTTCCATTTTAAATAATCCTAATTGATCATTTTACACATTTTTTGTGTATTTTTTTTTTTTCACTTTTTTTAATAGAAATTGTTACACCAGCACATGCCTAAGATACAGAAAAATAGCAAGTAAGACCATCCAAAGAGGTTCAGACCGTTGAGCAGAGGACGAAGAGGAAACATGATTACAGTCTCTATTTCCGATCACTTACTTTTCCATTAGGGAGATTAATGATGGCACGTACAGGTAGGTGGTCGCCATCTCTGATGTGAAAAATTGTGCCATTACCTGTTCAGGATGAACAAAAAGTGAGTACATGCAAGTGTGTCTGGTTTGGAAACTCTCCGTGCTCCAATTTTCACGCCTGCTGCCGCTGTGGCTGCTGCAGAGACCTAAATTCACATCGTGTTTGTGTGCTTTGATTTTTGTTTTTTCCTCCATTGTGTGAGGTGAAGCTACAAAGAGGCGGTTGGGGGTGGAGCGAGCAGTCAGTCTACCCACTGGGATTCTGACAGATAATCTTAAAGGAAAACTCGCGTCAGTGTAACGGAGCCGAGAGGAAAGTACGTGCTTAGGCGGGGAGTTCATCTGAAGTTAACTCATAAAACAAAGAGAACGGTGAACGTTCTGAAAAGATTCAGCTTGAAGGAAAACAAGATTTTCCCCTCAGGCATCTCAGCTTTATCCAGTTCCACATCAGTATTGTGCGAGCCACTGTAGAGAGACAAAACATGTCTAAAGCTGAATAATTTCAAGTATTTAAGGTGTTCGGCTACAGAAACACAAAGCACAACTTGGTTAAAATGCGTAGAAGTGTTTAGTGGTTGAAGCAAGTCATTTGCAAGAAACTTAAGAGAGTAAACTCAGTGAATTGAGAGGAGTTGTCTGGCTCAAATTTTCAAGAGGGATGATGCTTTGGCGAAATCATTTCAATATCAACCTATGTTATCAATTTGCAGTTATATATATATATATATATATATATATATATTTCTTGTTTGTGTTGTTGCAAAGGCTAATATGAATAAAACACATTGCGCTCTGTGGCTACTTTGAATATAAAATGTTGGCAAAATGATTTGAAAAGTCACCGTATTAAATGACAAAATCCATTCAGTTTTTATGATGTGAATGAGCAATTTGGGTCAGTTGCTATCAGATTACATAGCTGCCATTTTTGCTTCAATGCAGGAGCAGTGGCTACTAAGCCGACTACAGCAACTCCCTGTACAGATTTTTAAATACAATGGTTATGAATTTCCATTGAACCGTTTAACACTTCCAAACTACATTTTTTATTCCGTGTTGGGATTTAAGCAAATAAATGTCTGATGTCACAACTGCTCAACGGCAGTAAATATGAGCTATGCAAAATATTTGTTCTAGTAATTATTTAAGTTGTTTCTAAATTTTTAATCAACTGTTTGTAATTAATTTTTATTTTTAGCTGAGGTACTTCATGCCAAGTGGACAACATCACCTTTATTGGGTTGCGACAAACCTGCAGGCTGATTTAGTGAAACTTATGAAATGGGAAAGAAAATATGTATTTATCGCAAGGTGACAAAAAGAAAAACAAAACTAACGAAAGGCAAATGTGAAACAATTCATTTATTATTTCTAATGGCAGTGGTTGGCTCAAATATTCATATAAAGAGACATAACCAGTAATTTTTTATCATTATTATTATTATTATTATTATTATTATTATTATTAGACTAATCTAGCAAATATAGAAAAGGTCTGAAACTGGTGCACAAGTAAACTCAATCAAGTTTAAATTTAATTTCAGGCTGGTTTCGAGCAACTTTTCTCTAAAAAGAAAAAGAAAAATGCATTACTGCAAACTTCAGAAAACCATGTAGAAATTAAACAAGATCAAAAACGTAGTTTGAAATTTAACCAGATTTAGAGAACAGGAGATTAAAAATCAACAGCAGTGACTGTGAGGACAGACTGCATATGTGCAAATCAATGAAGTGAGTGCATGCTGCAGGTGACCTTGTCAGCCCTTCTGCTGCTCAGCTCTTTATATTCAGAGACCCGGGGCTCAAAACTGAACAGGCAGGTGTTTTTAAAAGTCTAAATCAACCTGATCCCCAAAGCCTCCCTTCACAGAAACAACAGGAGTGGCTTTGTTTATTTTTCACGGATAAAATTTGAGTTGTTGGGTAGATTTAAAATGGCTTGCCGAAAGCCGAAATTCAAGAGCCATCTCTGCCAGGATAATTAAATGTTCCAAATTAAGTGTTGCGATTAGAACAGCAAAATTTCTAGTTCCCGCCGACTTCCAGATGAGTTCAGGTAAAAAAAAAACATCACAAAATGCTTTCAGAGCAGAAAATCGCCTCATCCTACTGACGACAAATCAGCCGCTCGCACGTCGAGCATGTAACGCGTATTACCCAATCGCAGAGACGCACGCCGGTTTCACCGCGAGAACGCTCAAGGTGAGAAAATACGAGCCTAATTTGCCTAACGGCAGTAAATATGAGAGGATATTATAGCTGCGGCTCAAAAGTGCATTTCACATGTTCCTGCACACGGCAGGGGTTGTACGGGTTGTACGAAAACCAATGAAATGTGAGTGGCAAAGTTGTATTGACGGAAAGGGAAAAAGAAGCAGAGACGAAGTAAACAGGGGCTCAGCTCCTTTCAGGAGAGAGAACTCATGGACAAACCAGGACGGGTTCTTTCAACTCATCGGCGAGTGCTCTGCTCTTCATCGAACAACAGAGGAGAGCTTATTTCAAGAGATCAAAAAGCTTCTTTCTGCTTGACACCAAAGTTACGGTTCAAAATGTTGACAGTTGTTACGGCATCGGCCACTGATCATCGTCACCTTTGCGATCTGAGTGTTCAGAACACAAGGACGCATTTTGGACGTCTGCCTTCATCTGTGTCCTTGTTTCTCAGAACTGAACAGCAGGGAAGATGTCCCGGCGAGGGACCCATTGAGGGGTAGGAGAGGCCTATCCTTTAAATAAACAGCGGGAGGATAAAGACGTGTTAGATGTGCTGAGGTTTATCATGACACAAACGTTCAACAAACCCAGCCACTATTTGTCAGAATTCCTGCAGGAAAAAAAGTTTTCACTGAAATGAAAACACAGAACGAAATGAGTTCCTTGAAGCCATAGATCAGATACGTAATGTTCAATGTGGATGTGCTTGATGTTCAGTACATCCACAGGATCAGCAGGAATAGAGGGATAGATGTATGAAAAGTGAAATAGTGACATGAAATATATATTTGCTAATGGTCGATTGTTTTAAAAGAATCCAACTGGAAATAGAAAGAAGAGGAGGATGCGGAAAACATAAAAAATAAGTGCTGGGATAACAAATAGAGATTTAACATGTGGAGGATGTCAGGAAGGCTAACTTTATCTGCGATGCTGGTCTTCGTTTCTGATCCCTTAATAAATAAAACACAGACACTGTGAGAATTACGTAATCAGAAGAACAATAACGGAGGGGGAAAAGGGAAGCTAACCGCAGGGACAAAATAAAGCTCAGAACAAAACATGTCACACTTCCGTTTCCTGTTTCAAAAATAAAAGCATTTCAATCAATTCATTCTCAATATAATCAACTCACTAAACTGATTGCCCAAAGTTATCTCAGTCTTATAATTTGCACGAACTCATTCCCTATGAAGTCTTTTTTATTGTCGTTCAACTTAAACATTTAACAACAGTGACCATACCAGCTTCCATTTACACAATCAAGAAAGTGAGACCAGTCATTCATTATGCTCCAGAAATTTAGTCTAATCTACTTAAATCTTAAATTCACACTTGTTAAGCTTTTTAGCACACCACGTAGAGTGCATAATAAAAACTAATTAAACCATAGCCAGAAAAGATTAGTATAATAATCCTGAGAAAATGATCCGTTTCATCTTCATTCCACTCAGGTAGCCTAATTGTCCCAGTATGCACATCCAACTGTGCATACAGACAAACTTTACAGACCCTTGATTTTTTAATACAAACTGGAGAAATTAAGACCAGATCAAATACAATTTTGGTATAGTGAAACAGATTTCTGCTGGAATTGTTTGAACAAAATCCAGAAAGATGTGATCCAAAAAATGGATATGCTTCTGTTTAAGTGAACTGATTTCAGAGCATTTAATACCAGTGAAACCCTAATACACCCCATCACACTGGATGAAGACCTCGCTACATTATTATCAATAATTTATTTGAGATCTTTATAATAGTAAATGTTTGAGGTCTTTGGCCAAATACTAGTTCCTACAGGTGTAGCGGGGCTTTTAGTTGTTTTTTAGGGAAAGCAAAACATCTTTACAGCAGGTTTGCCGGTGTTATCATGGTTGCTGTGTATACATCATGTGTGGATGCATTGGGGATCCGCGCAGAAATGAACACTGCAAATGTCCATAAATAATTACGAAACAAATGTCCGAGCAAACTGCTATGATGCATCGCCAAATTAAACTCTGTAATAGATTCGCCGCTCCAATTGGTGGTGCTGTGAAACAGGCCCAGAGCGACACAAAAAAACAAGGAACAGTGTGGAGAGATAGAGCTACAAAGTCATCATTTCAAAAGAAAGACTTGGTGTGCACAAAATGTTTTTTTTTTTTTTTTTTTTTTTTTTTTACTTTTCCACTCGGGGACCCGTTTTCAGAAACGTTTGTTTCTGGTCTCCCAAAATGACAGACGCACAACCTAAACAACAAAAAGACCTTTGCAGATAAAGCTAATCCAGTCTCTGTGTGGACGATGTCCTAAACCATTAAAAGCCATGCTTGCCTTTAACCAATACCAGTACGTCACCATTACCACAATATGCTGACAGTCCTGTTTCTGCAGCTAATTAATAATCACCCCACAAGTCTTCATCGCCTCAGCATGTCTCAGTGGTCTATCACCATCACCTAATGAACGAGGTGAGGTGGAGCACACTCTGGACAGGTCATTGATTCATCACAGAAAAACGTCTCCACGGCGACATCTATTGACGTCCACTGTAGTTGAATAGGACCCGGTTAATGCTCAAACCGTTATTGATGAAACCTGATGTTTTCCAAATGAGGTGTCTTCCTGGTGATTCTTCAAAGACTCGCTGCTGCAGCACCCAATCACCGGGAACATTAGCCGGGAATGCCATCGCGAAAGGTTCAAAACTGGAAACGTAGACTGCAGTGGTTGGGTCACATGTGCAGAAAGACAGCTCATTGAGTTCGCAACCTGCGCAGCGCAGAGTCCAAAGAGATCAGCGGGGAAACAACAAAAAAAGACTTTACATTTTTATGTTTTGACCTTATTCAAACAAAGGCAGCAGTTTTTATTTTTCCATTTAGTTCTAATCAGCACAGGGAGGAAAAAAGGGAAGCCAATACCTTATTTATTTTTTTTTTTTTCTCACAAATAAGACATGAGAGAGAGGCATTGTCATTGTGTGAATTTAAGACACCAGAGCCGCAGCCATCTGGCTGATGGGTAAACAAAGGAAATGATTAGAGTCCTGCTAACATCACTAATGACTGAGACACTCAGCATGCTGCTGCACATGTGTGTGTTGGATAAGGCTTTTAAAAACACACTCACACACACACACACACACACACACACACACACACACACACACACAC
>VMRN01000009.1:10614749-10794344 GCA_010277015.1 Poeciliopsis turrubarensis | reverse complement strand
ACACACACACACACACACACACACACACACACACACACACACACACATAATAAAGAAGAGATAAAGAAAATGCAACACAGCAGGGACGTAAGATATTCAGGTGCAAAACAAAAATCCATTAAAAAGCCTCATCATAGGGATAAAATGTTTACCAGTTGGCAAACAGCAATCCTATAGAGATTTGGTCGGCGTGTGTGTGCGTGTGTGTCTGTGTTAATGCTTGACCATCACAATTCAGGTTAAATATACATTTGACCCTGTTTAAAAAAGAATGATTGTAGTTCAAAATCATCTTGGTGTAGAAAACAGTATAAGTACCAGCGCTAAGAGGAAAAAAACCATCAAAAACTGTAGCCTAGTTTAAAAACAAAGCCTCGTGGTCCACCTGCCAGTGAGGAACAGATTAAGTTGACTTCTCAAAACATTTATGGAAGTGCTGAGCCCCCATTTCAGATCCACTCAGCTCAAAACCCTTACAGCAGTTGTCAGATTTTTTATGAGAAATCTGTGGCGTGTGCAGATTTTAAACATAGTTATTGTCAGAAGCTGTAGTGTTGAGAAATGTAATATAAAATATTGTATTAAATCGATTTTTTTTTCCAAATGCTAGAATACAAAAGCCCTTGAAAAGATAAGTAAGTTCTGCATTGATGGCTAAGCTGGGACAAAATATCTTTTTACAGCTCCAACCACATAGTAACTTATTCCCACCTGTCTCCCTGTGTGTGTACCTTAAGGGAGGTCTTTAGCTCTTTGACAGATCCTCCTTTTTGGTGTGTATGTGCAGTTGTTGTAGACATTTGTGACCACCGCGGCATGCTGCTGGTTGCTGTGTGGTTTAAGTGTCGGTTTTGGGGTCAAGGTTTTATTTCGTCATCAATCTGTTTCCCTCCAGCTCGTATCTGCGTCCTCGTTTCACCAAAAAGAAAAACAAACCCCGTCTATGTAAGTGCAGACAAAGGCCGCAGAAACTGCCTTTTCTTCTTTGACAATAACTCTGGAACAAAGAGTTGGGATGAAAAGACGTCGAGGAATTCAGACCTGCACAGACAACCTGTTTGTCGGTTTGTGCAAAAACATGATCAAGAACTGAACTGACATGGAAAAGTGTGTGAGGAAAGAGGTAAGTACAATGTTGCCATTTTTTTCGGGATGGAGGAATCTGAGTGGCAACCATTTGTCAACGATGGAATAAATGAACTAATAACCATCAATGTGAACATCTCGAGGCCAACGGGAATTTGACAAGTTTGGCATCTGTTTTAGTGTGAGCCAAAAAAGAGAAGACGTCAACATCAACCTCAGAAAAGCAGCTGTTGCTGCCCGTCAACCTGGGAAGGGTTGCCTCGCTGCTTCCAAACTATCTGAAAAACTTCATCTGATGACGTCACAAGACGTTTGGAACGATGTCTCCCAAAGCAGAGAAGACTCATGTGGAGAAGTTTGGTCATGACCTTATTGTGATATTAACGTCAGAGCAAAAATATTTCAGAGATAACGTTTTAATCCACAAGGTCTAAAGTTGGTTAAAAATACTCAAATTGAAAGGATGCTTAAAAATTGCCCTAAATCTGACAAAAAAAATAAATAAATAAGAGGTAAGTTATTAAAGAGCTTTGACACCAAATGTAAAATCTGACCAAAAAAAAAAAAAAAAAGAACTCAAATTCTTCCAGAGTCTGGCCTCTGTAAAAGCCTGGAGCTTGTCTCTCACCAGCCAGCTGTGGAGACATCAGTTCCTTCTGATGAGACGGAGCAGAGGTGCAGAGCCAGCCGGACGAACTGAGCTGGAAGCAGATTAGCAGAGCTGCTGTCAGCCAGCACAAAACCATCAGAGGGATTTACGCCGATGGAGAGATAGCAGGAATTCACCTCCAGTGGAGGAGATTTTGGACCCTCACTGGACTTGGAAGGCGATAAGCATGTGGAGAGGTGGGGAACATGTGACTCAGAAAGAGCCAGCAAAAAAAGATTCGCAGTTTGGAATAAAACGCCTCAAACCTTTTTTGGCCAGCTTAAAAAACTGTGACTGGGGAGGTTGCAGTTGGTTATTTTTATTATTTTTTTTTTTTTGTTGTGATGTTCGGGTACCGAAGAAAACCTACGCTTTTGGGTTTTAAAAGGAAAGTTTTGGTTAGACATGTAAAACGTGTACATTTGTATCAAAGCATTTACAACCTGCTTCCATGGGGGCCTGGTTATTTTAGAGAATTCTGCCTAAAAACGGGATAAATGAGATCATCAAACAAGGAGAGCAATTGGCACGATAAGCAAAATCCAGTGACGCAAGCTATTTCAGAGAACAAATTATTGTAGTTCTGAACAGCATTACTTGTCTGCGTCTAATTTCTCTCTGCCACCTCGTGTAAAGTCGCTGTAAATCTTTGGGGAGCGCACAGGGAATTAAGCTCGGAAGGAGGAATTGCTCACAGCTGCCGAGTGCACCCATCGCCGAGCTGCAGGAGTTTTTACTAGTTTCATGCACGGCTGCTTTTAATAGCCGCTGCTTGACCAGTTACCCACTGGGACAAATACAAGTTGCACTTCAAAAAGCAAGAGGGTAAAACAGAGACGCGCGGATTTAGAGATGGAGACAAGAAAAAGAAGAAGAAAAGGGAGAGACAGACGGAATTCCCAAGTGTGGAGTTGATTTGAATATCAGTGAGCTGAGGACCTGAAGGGATTACAATTCCCCAAACCAGCCCCTCACTGTCTTACCATAGATGTAGAGGCAAAATCTAGGAAAAGTTGGTAAAAGTCATTATTACAAGTTATTGGTGTCTTACAAACTTTTGCACAGATTTCTGTTGGTAACCTCAAAAGTGGCGTTTGATCAGTGGTGAACTCTCTGTGCCGTCCATGGTGCCTATAAGGGCCTAAACCATGGGTCTTCATAGAGCCAAAAATGTTACCTCACCTTTTGAAAAACAAAAACAAAAAAAAACACAATCTATGTGTTTTTTCTAAGTTTTAAAAATGAAGGAAACTTTTGTTGAAAAAGGAGGGATGCCTGCGACAGACTGGCGACCTGTCCAGGGTGTACCCCGCCTCTCGCCCGGAACGCAGCTGGAGATAGGCACCGGCAACTCCCGACCCCGTTAGGGAGAAGGGTGACGGAAAATGGATGGATGGATGGATGGATGGATGCATTTTCCTCGAAGCTTTCCTTTTGGAAAAATTCTGATGAGCTTCATAGTGGATGTCAAACAAACAAAAAAAAACAATCGGTCATGCCGTTCCTCTACGTGGGCAGGTTTGGGAATCACAACATTCGTGGTAACGTCTGTTTTCTGTGGAGTCCTCCAATCACAGCTGAGCCTGTGTGTGTTTTCTTTTTTCTTTTTTTTTTTTTTTCCTCTGAGTTAGCAGAGTTCACTCAGGGGCCAAGAAGATGCTGGCTGGTGTTTCTGAAACACCAGCCAGCATCAACTCAGAAGGATGTTGGAGCTGTCTAACTGTCAATGTTACCTTTCCACACAAAACTGGATTGTATCACCAAAAAGAAGACTTTCATGAGGTATGGATGAAAGATGTATTTTTCTCTAGGTGTGCTCATGACCAAGTATTGATAGAGTCAAAGGACACAGTGCCTATTACTTACAGAGCACAACATACAAGCACTGAACCCTGCCAGACCAGTGATGGGACCGGACTTTTTGTTCACTTGACACCACAGTGGAGGACGAAAACAGAAGTGTGACTTCTCGTTATGATCTGCAAAGTCGTCAGTCATCAAAACTGTGTGTTACTTTTATTTTTTTTCTCTGAACTGCTGTGAATCACTTATCTATTCAAGTCAGCTGTGTGCCATAAGTGAAAGGCCTAAAACATGTAGTGGAGTGGTCCATTGGGCCTGGAAATGAGAACCACTTCTTTAGACCAAATGGCTTTTTGGTTTGATTAACCTTCAGAAGGTTTAACAGTGAATTTACAAATTATTTTTTACCCATCAATCCTTTAAAATACTATGAAAGGAGATGATCTGGAGAGCTTTTTCTCAAAGTCACTGTCTGCTACTGTATGAGACAGACTTCAAGACCTGCAATTTAAGGGCACAAGAGCCTTTGAATTGTGATCTTCAAGGACTTCTGAAGGTCCTGGTTGAACTGAATGAAATGAAGGCTGGTCTAACACCTGCTGCAATACTCTCAACTCTACAGCCAAAGGACAATGTCGTTTTGTTCAGTCAAGTTCAGACGCAAAACTCTGGGTTTCTGCATACTTCAGAGACTCCCAGTCTGTCAAGGATGATGCCACCTCCAGCCAAGCAGAACCGCACAGACAGAAGACAAAGATGTCATCACTCACACTCAAAGCGCAAACCTTCTCGCCAATCCCAAATCTGGACATTTTCTCTTCTCCTGCACATCTTGTACAGAAGAAGAGGGGGGATGAATCACTCGAATGCTGCATTTGCAGTTTTATTTTAGATACAGAAATCTTCAGTGCAAATCTGAATCATACCATCTGCCTGGTTTCCATCTGTGTGTTCAACAACTGACCTGCCTTCACACATTTCGTACCTTTATGACCTGCCATTCTTTTAATCCACGGGATTCAACAGCATCTTGACTCACCCTTCGTAGCAACAGCAACTTTAACTCTCCTGAGAGTCATGAGGTTTAAGTGTTTACTTATGTAAACATAAGCAAACACAAATGAACGTTCCTCTAGACGTTCATTGCCAGGTTAGGCACCACTGTTAGAGGAATGCAAAAAGATGGCAGCCTTTGCTCACTAGTTACCGTCACATCTGCTGAAACCATCATTAAGATTTCATATTGTTGAAGATGTAGTTTAGTAAGTGTTGCTAGACTGAGGAATATGGTTGATTGGAACTGCCACAATCAGTTCCCATTGTTGCTTGACAAAAATTGCATCATTTTGTTCATGTCATTCACTCCTTCTTTTGACGAGCCTGCTGGCTAACCTTTTGCCCCCTATCTATGCAAAACTATTGTGTGACCAGCCAGAACGCCATGGGTGTGTTTATTTTTAAGCAGGGATCAGCCCCTGCTTAAAAAGCAGACCATTTTTCAACCAGAGGGCAGGACGAATAGTTTTGGGGAGACTTTGAAGAGTTGCTGTCTGTTTCACTGAAACACTAAACTCTCCCTGCTCAGTTACTGGTCCAATTCAGTAGACAAGCTTCTCTGTGACGCCTTGTCTTTTTTTTTCCCGATTACATGGAAAATATAATGAGATGTTGCAGCTTATTAATCATTATTTCCTCCTCCTTTAAACTCGCAATAGCCGTTGTTGTAAACCGCCCATGACGAAACACCATGCCACATACCGCAGCGGGAGGGGTTTCACGGGAGCTCGGCTCGGTGTGTCTTGTGGACCATGAAGGGCACATGTGAAAATAAATGTCCCGAAATGTGACGGTGTGTTGACACTTTGACTTCAGTCTGGCTAAGCAGGGCCCTCAGGTGGAGGAGAGGAAATGTTTACAACTGCACTTACTGCACAAGTAGCATCCTTTCATGGCACATCGCTGGGGATCAATAAGCTCCTAAAAGTGGCTGTTGTTTTTCCTGAAACTATTTCTAGAAGCAGTCTGGATAACCAGGTCCTTGATTTTATACTCCATCTATGGTTATAGAAAAAGCTAATCATTTGAAGCAGTGACCAAACACCTTGTCCCCTTATTGGTCTTAAAAGACATGATGGATGTCTTTATGTAATTAAAGTAAGAAAGAGAAAACGTCAGTTCACAAATATGGGCAACAGCATTGGATACGAGAATCAAAAACCTTTGACTGAGTGATCCCTGGCAAATATCTGAATAAAACATTTTTTTTTCACTGTATTTTATCCTTTTGAAGTCAAGTCGTTTTTTATGAGAATATTCAAAAACACAAAGAGTCTTGTGTGTAACTCATCCGCCCGTCACAGTGGGTACAAATTCACCTGCAGGTAGGAGTATTTTTCTTTCTTTTGTATTCTATCAGCAACACATGTGGTCATTTGAGACGGTCGGGGGCTGATTTGCTTGTTAAACAGGGTTGTATACAAAGAAGTTTAATTCGTGGAGTGAAGTTTCTGGACATTGTGTTTATTCTCTGAAGAGCTTTGAAATTGCAAACAATTCCTGTTGAGGGCAAGATTTTGGTGACCGGATGCATCGCTATTGTTCAGGCTCTCGCACTCACAAACTTTGCACGCCAGCGGCCGGTTATTGAACAAATGAATGCGTCCCCTCTTCTTTACCCCTCACTAATTGATGACATGTTGTCCCTGCCTGGTGTTTCCGTAGCTACTGGCGGAGGCAGGGTGCGAGAAAACTGAGGCGTTCCAAGTAGAGCTAAGAGAATCCGAGAAAACGTTCATTCACTCACTTTTCATTCTGGCTAATTTATATGCGATTTTAAAATGCAGGCCTAATATTTAAGACACAGAACCCAACAGAGACGGTTGAGTTTTTCAGCAGCTTCAGAAACAAGGACACAGACGAGAGACCAATCTGTAGGTGACCATGGAGCTGCAGAGAGAACTGAAGGGTTGGGGTCATGTTGCTAAGGCGACAGCCGCTGTAACTGAGAGGAGTAGGGGAAGGAGGCACATTTTCTTTACACTAAATTGAGAAAGTGCCTTTCTGACCCAGACTGGAGGGTCGGATTCAGGCCGTGTCGCCACCGGTGACTGGAGGTTGGCTGCTCATCAATAACACGTACGTGCTGCTCTACAGAGAGAATAAACTCGCCAAGAGACTGAACTTCAAAAGTAGCTAAAGACAGATTTGGAACATTGCATTTGAAACTCATGTTGTGTCATGCCAGCTGAAGCTGAAAACATGTGCAACCCTCAGCATGTGGGGTAAGGAAGGCAAAAAGTGCCACATATGAAAATGAAAATGAAGAATAATGCATTTAATTTATCTACACTTATCCTAAGTAAATAAATAAAAATGGATTTTTCTTTATTTCAATAGTTTCAGCTAGCAATTGCAGCATTGTTATTTAAAGTCATGCTCATGTGCCACAGAACACAATCATTTTTTTGTTTTTCATGTTACAGCCTTAGAAATTTCTAAATGAAAAGGTTGGCAGCTAAGATGCTCTGCAGGTTAACCAATCAGATCTCGAGTTTCATTAAGTGACACGCAGAAGCACTTTCAATCATTTTTGTGATGAACTTTAGCACAGGAAATAAGTTCATACCAAATAACACCAAAGTATACATGAATATTTGAACTATTTAACTGGATTTCTTAATTTAATAATAATCTCAGAGAATGGCTGCTATTGGCTGAATCCTCGAAGATTCTTTGCACAGGGTCACTGGTGGACATAACATTTTTTTCCCAAAAGAAGATCCGTTACTTGTGAACGTCACAATAGATGCAGCCAAACACATAAAAGCTTTGTACAAATCAACAAATCTTTGCGCAAAAGTTCTTGTTTGTCCTATTAGGTTCAGATAAATGCCTCTAAAAAAATTTTTAAAAACATTTTATGACAAAGTGAATGGATGGATTCTTAAGCTGCTACCCCCGTGACCCGACCCCGGATAAGCGGCAGAAGATGGATGGATGGATGGATGGTGAATGGATGTTGAAGCTGTAAAGGCTAAAAAAAAGAAAAAAAAATCAATAAAATCTAAAATGCTCACACCAAACACCAAAAACCCTAAGTGAACCATAAAAGTATAATGACTGGTGTTAATCATCACTTCACACCGAGATTCAAAGATCATTTCACTCGTCATCTCTCCGATTCATCCTTTGTGGTTTTTGTTCCTTTCTCCATCCCGCATTATATCTCCCCTGTCTCTGTGTACTCACTTCCCGATGCTCCGTCTGACATGTGGGCCTTCCATATTGTGTCCTTTATCTTCTTTCCTGGTGATATCTTTTACCTGCTCCAGCTCTACTGTGCCTTCTTTTGTCCTCAGACGTCCATTCTCCTTCAAAACACTGCAGGTTCTTAAAATTCAGTCCTTTACTTCCTCCGTTCTTTGTTTGCTGTCCTCAATTTTTATTTTTTTTTTAACTTGATTATATCCCTGTCCGACCTCCGTTATTGTTTTATTGTAAATACATTTAACTGGCTCCCATTTCCTTCTGTTTACTTATCTTTTTTTTATTGTTTTTGCCCACTAATGCTTGAATTGTCCCTTTTATATTCACTTGAAAGCCTCTCTTTCATTTGTCCTGTTATCGTTGATGTTATAGTGCTTTTTCTGCTACGAGGCTGTTATGCAGATAGAGGCATGTTGAAGATTTATAGATGGATAGATTTCAAGTTCTTTTATTGGACATTTTCTGTTAAGCTTTAAGTTCTTCCTTTAATCTTTAATTTTTTCAGAAAATCCATCACAAAGTTATTCACGGCCATTGAACTTTCCACATGTTGACATGTTCAGATTTCTATGGTTTTTATTCAGCTTTTATGGTAGGTTTTTAAAATACAAAATAGCAAATGATGATCATGGAATGAAAGAAAACCCATCCATCACTTTCAAATTGTAAAATACAGCTACTGCAGAATGCATTTCGCGTCTCAAATTGAATCAAGGGAAGATCCAGCAATTTTCTCGGTCTGGACTTTGACTTTGCCATTCTAACACATGAACATACTTTGATCTGAGCTACTCCACTAAACTGTTGGTCCACCAATATGCTCAGAAAAACCTCTGAAGAATTTAAAGAACATGGGAATTTAAAATTAAACTGCACAAAAATGTATCTCCATTTTCTAATTATGTGACGTCGGTACGTGGTTGCATTCTGATTAGGGGTGCCAGAATTAAGGGGTAAAAGCAACAATTTTTAAATTTTCATTTTTCAAAAAAATTTCAAGCCGTGTAACATTTTCCTGACAGAAATAGGACGAAAACTTTGTCCTAGTGGCAGCTTGACTCTGTTGCTACTAATCTTGCCAACTTTAAGTTGAACTGGGTAAAGACGAAACTCACGCATAACCGAAATGAAAATGCAAACACCAGCGCTGAGGGTGAAAATGTGAGAGTTACCATTATTTCCAGCAATTATTATTTCACGTCACTCGGTATGTGGTGATTTACAGATTGCACTGTCGAAAACACCTCGTCTTACGTAGCCAGAGGGACGTGAATGCAGGTAAAATGTTTGCTGTTCAGATATAACCTCTCTTCTGTTCTTCTGTTAGCATGAGGACATCTAGTCCTAAACCGTTTCCAGATTTACTGTTCTCAGCCTTTCCTCTCTGCTCTCTCCACCCATCGCCCACTCTCTTTTTGTTCATCACAACACAAGCCTTCCTGGAGTCATGTCTCCACATCTATCTCGGTGCCGATGTTTGCGCTGAGGGCTACGGATAGCGGGCGGGGAACGGGGCAGCCGGCAGGTGAATCAGCTGGGAACCACAGCTGTGGAGCAAAGGAAGGAAGAAGGCCATCCTGGTTTGCACATCGAACTGCCGTAAATGCGCAGAAATTAAGGAAATACATCTTTCCTTTTCTCTCTTTTTCACTGAAATAATTCCAAATACCACGTTGACCAGTCAATCCTGGTGCATCATATGCTCCCACAGATGTTTATACACATCTAAAAAACAAATGTTTTGTGTGAAAAATGTTTTTTTTTTTTTTTTGGTACTTTACATATTCAGCGTTCACCTTTTTACTGACCTTAGCAACATAACAATCAGCCGCCAAAACAGACTCAGTACCGATGTGCGAAACAAATCCTTCACTTTGGGCTAAAAAAGCGATTAAGCTGAAGGTTGAAGTGTTTAAAATACCTCAGGATAATAATTTAATTCACACTGGTGATAGAATTTGAAAGCCGGAGCAAAAACATCAAGCAGTCAAGCTCATGATAATCTCAAACGTACAAACGACTGAAAGATGTTGAAGTTTTGCATCTGCTTCCATCCAGCACTGGACTTCAAGGCTATTTTGCTGTTTTTTAATAAATCTGGAGCTCATTTGATCATCTGTGGCTTGCAGTAGAAAAGATTACCTGATCAATTTGATTCAAAATTGTTTCAAGCAATTTGGTTTGGCACCAAATCCCAAACAAAAAAAAAAAAACGGCTGCATTGGGATATTAACTGAAGTTCAACACCTTTCAGCTCTTAAACAGGGCAAAAATTACGATGAAGAATTATTGAAAAGTTATATGAGATATCATATTTCAGAATCCTTTCCTTTCAAATGTATTTTTCAAATATGATGACACGGTTCCACATTTACATAGTCATAATTTCCGAACGTTTCTGGCTCGTTGCTTCACAAATGGGGGGATATTTGATGTCTTCCATTCATGGAGGGATTAGCATGTGGATAATCTGGAACATTACAGATGAGTGGCAAAATCCCACCTCTGTTTCTAACCCTGGGCTTGTAACGGCAGAGTTTTGGAGCTGTTTCCTACGGAGACGGAGCTCCAGAGGACTCAGAGCTGCATCTGTTTTTCCCAAGCACTGAAAAGTCGAAGCTGCCTGAGAGAAGCCTGAATGCTTCGTAATGAGGCGCAGATTATGACAATAATAATAATAATAATAAACAGATTCGGAATGGGTCCATTTCAAAGACAGCGCTTCATCCTTTATCACTTTCAGACTGTGCTCTGATGCAGGCCAGAACATGTCAGCAACACACTCTCAGCAGCCGCAGGGCCCTTCTCCGTGCTCGCTGTGAGACGCTCGCGCACGGTGTGGGACAGAGAAGCCTGGCGCAATGACAGCCGCCACACATCAGCGCGTGGAGTGGGAGAAAAGTGAGACATGTTTGTGTGCTCTCTGCTTTTTCCTTGTGTGTGTGTGCGTGTGTGTGTGTGTGTGTGTGTGTGTAAGGATACAAGCATGTATGGCATGCAGTAGTTTTGCTGATTATTGATGCATCACAAACCTGGTATAGAAGAATGTGACGTAGCGACAGCAGAATAATACGTTGTTATGTCTGCAAATACGCTGCTGTAAATGTAATTCACCCCGAGATAACATTTTCATCCATGAATTCTTACTTGGATGTCTGCTCTTCTTTTTAGCTTCTTTGCATGCTCTTATTTCCATCACCTTACTCTTTAGTTCCTTCTGCATATTTTCTACTTTGAACACTTTGACTGGGATGCCTCCAAAATGTTACTTCTCGTCAGAGGAAATGTTCAAATGTAAGATCACTGTAGGTTTTCAGTCTTTGTTCCCAAGACCCAGAGTACTTCATATTTTAGATTTTTCTCTGCTCCAACACACACGAACTAAATAACTGCAGTACCTGCTCAGGCCATTCATCATCCATTTATTTAAGGAAGGTGCGTGGAGACGACGCCTGACGACAAGCAAAACCTCTGCTCTAAACCTAGATCTCCCAGGCGTATGAATAATTTAGAATCTAATCATCTGTGTAACACTTCAATTTATCAAGGAATAATTTTATAAAGTACTTAATTTGTAATATATTCAAAAGCCACAGTTCTACGACTTGGAGAACGGAAGGGTAACTTCTAAAATTACGCTGGCAAGGAATAAATTGTACTTTTAAAAACTTTCCAAAGAACTGAAAGTCGTTTTACTTTTGCTCAAGTTTGCCTGGACATGCCATGAAATCTTAGGGTGAGATTTTATTGTTGATTTTATTGGTGAGACAAACAGGTCTAACTTCGTCTACCAGAATTTACACATTGCAACGCTGTGTCATCAGGATAACAAGATAACGTCAACAGGCTCACAAACACCCAGTTATGCTTTCTAAAATCCCCCTTTTTGACCAAGCACACCTGACATTCACACCGTCAGACGTGGTGAAAGAGGCTGTGGTTGTGCTTCCAACCTCTGCCTTATCAGCGCTTCGGCAGACATTCGTCATTCGGCTCAACACCCCGACTTCCATCGCCACTCCCGACGTGTTTGTGTGTCATCTCCCCGGGCAGGAAGCTGCGCGCTTGGCTGCGTCAAAGTCGCATGTTTTAGGGCAAAACTCTTAACTCACATTCAGTGAAGCTGCTTGGGTGACAACTCTGCAGGAACGTTTTTTTTTTGTTGTTGTTGTTAAGTGCGGAAACCAAGAGGTCAGGGATGAGTCATGTGGGTTGCTGGGGCGTTAGGGATGTTCCGCTAAACACGCGGCGACGACGGCGGCGACCGGAGAAGGTCGGGACTGAGTCATGTCAAATTTTTTTGCTTGAAAAAAAGGTTTTCTTCTGAAAACATCTATTGATGTCAAGAGTAAAAAAAAAAAAAAAAAAAAAAAAAAAAAAGGTATCGCCTGTGATTAACAGCGGGACCCTGAAAATTGCAAACACATTTCTGACAGTTCAAGGAGAACCTTTTCAGTTCATTTTTTATTTATAAATATAAATGCAACACCTTAGTGTTAAAAAGGATGGATGGGGGTCTCGGAGAGAGTCATGTGCTTCAGAGAGGCAAATAAAATGTTGATGAATTATTACTAAATAAACACTATGTACCGATTGCGAGTGGTCAAGTTGGAGGCGCTCGCCATTTTAAATGTCGTCCAACCACAAATTCACCTTTTTTCATTATTCAGCTTGCTTTTGTGTTGTTTTCGGCTCTGACATACCTGCGTTATGTTTGAATTTCTGTGAGACGAAATAAAATATCTGGATTCAGTCGAGTCCATCAGAACCCCAACATTAAGGTTCTACATCGCTGAGTTTCGCTGCCAACGTCATCGGACAGAAGATCGTCAAGAGTTAGTTTGTGTCAGACATTTCAGTGCTGATGAAACCCAGTTTTGTTGCATTCGTTGATGACAAAGCACTGGGTCGCCATGGTGACTCATATGACTAGAGATGTCACCTTGACCTATCCGATGTCCGCCCAGCTGCGTTGGCTCTCTACAATCAGAATACAACAGCAGAGGCGCTCCATGACATTTTAACTGGTTTTGCTATTTTCGGAAATAAAACGCTGCCCCGTCCAAAAACAATTTATTCCTAAAGGTACGAAGAAAAACATTCATCAGGTGTTGCAGAAGCGCCTCATTTATTTACAGAAAACGGAGCCTGTGTGCTATCTCCTCAGCACCAGCAGGTTTTTCTTTCAGTCCGACTAAAACTGGTTTTGTTTCTCTCAGCTGTCAGCAAAGAAAGAAAAGAAAAATCTTCCGCACATAAATATATTAGGGTCTTCTCGTGAAAAACCTTCCTGCTGTTCCTGTTGAGAACGTGGCAGATGGGAAAGAACTGTTCGATTTTACTCATTAACAAGTTTGCATGGCTTGCAATGAAAAATCCATTTGCCTGCTGAGGGTAAAGATGAGTCACATTCAACCATCGACAAACTAATACTCCAAACAATCTAACCCAACTTAAAAAAAAAAAAAAAAAAAAAAAGCCAACAAACCCTCAACTCACCATTTAACAAAAACACCCCAAAGGCCTCCTAGTGGCAAACCGAGGCAACTTCAGTTTTGTTCTGTATTTTGTATGACTCGGGTCAAACGTTTTTAGTGTCTTTTAACAAGTTTGTCACAGTCGCTTGCTAAATATTGTCCAGTCGTTCTGTCAGAACTAGTATAACTGAGTCACATTGGTTGGCCACATTGCTCAGGTAATTGTACCCAAAGATGAATCTGAAAGAAAGGGATCCGCGTTTTTCTTCAATATTATTTCTGGTTTCCACTGTTTTCCCGTGATATCTAGAAACACATAGGCGTGTACTCTTTTCTGCCATATATTGTGTATTAACCTTTCAGGAGCTAACACTTTAATTTATATGATTACGACAGCCCACATTAATCATCATTACCAATATTCATGGCGGTGCAAATACGCAGGAATTAGCACAATGGCTAATTTTCATCCTTTGTCTGAAGAGAAACACAAAAAAGCAAAAACCCCACACTATGCAACTCACAGGACAGAACGCAGTGCATCCAGTTCTATTAAAGGAAGCAAAAAAAATAAAATAAAAAATACACAGGAAATTACTACAGCAGGCAGAAATGATGTAAGTACAAGACATGAGATCCTAAACAATGAACAATAGCAGGCATACATTCAACCAATGCTTACATTTCTTTTTAAAAATTGCGCCGTTTTCACTCTTTCAGGTTGCTGGTAATTGCATTCCGTGAATGTGCGCCTCAGGTAGACGCCACCTTCTGGCTAAACTGTGTTCTGCACCTCAGTATGTTGCCAATTCTTTGCCAATTTGGCTTGTATGCTTCTGTTTTAGCTAATTCTAAATCTGGAAAAGCTTCATCTGGTTTCAGTGAGACTTTGAAAGCAAAAACAAGGTAAAGGGTATAGGTTCCTAATTAATGAAGCCATAAGCTTGACGCTCTCCGTCTTTCCCCTTCATCTCACAAAAAACAAAAAAAACTAAACGAAAAACAGACTGAATCCTCTTGATAAGTTAAACTGTTCACTTCAGAAATAAAAACAGTACAAAATGTTACATTCCACACTGATAAAGAGTAAAAGAGAAAGAGAAAGAAAAAGCGAGGTCAAAAAACTGTGTGGCTCCACTTCAACGGCCCAACTCCCTGTCTTTAGCCACACCCCAAATCTTCAACAGCAATTGGACATGCAAATCCACAAGATGTCCCCCAGAAACTGAATTTAGGCTTCTACAAAGGGTGAGTACAGAATTTAGATGTACAAACTGAGAGGACAGCTTCATATTGTAACCCGAGTAACCCGAGCATTACTGCAGACGACAGATCCATCTCTGAGCGCAAGACACCGAGACACATCAAGTCCGCTACTCAAATCAGAGATCCCTCCCCCCCCCCTACCCCCACCATCCCCATGAGTCCTATTAATCCACCTATTCCCACTTTCAGAATAACAGAGTCAGATTTAGAGGAATTAACCCTCGTTCCTGCTGCTTCACTACACACAGAACCTCTCTGCTGCTCTCTCAGACGGAGAGGAGTCTGCGAGGAGCCAAACTGGTTCCAGAACCCGGATACACATTTGGCTAATTAAAACATCCTAAAGAAATACACTGGGACATTAGTTACATCTGGATTTATTAGCGAGACTTCTGAAAGCTTTTCACATCTGTACAGACAGAGGCGGCTCTATTTTCAGCTGTCTCTTTTCCTTTCTGTGTTGATGGATAGCACTCCCTGTAGGCTTGTTACAGACTCAAACAGCTCCAGGGCTGCTCAATACACGGAGAATATATCATTGCGGTGGAGGGGCTTGCAATATCAACATCACAAATAATAAATTGGGATGTAATTATTAATGACTAGCGATTTCCATGAGTGTAATTTCATGCTGCACACAAGTAGAAATCTTGGATACACTTTATTTGAAGGGATGTGCAGAAGAGTGATATGACACTGCCATGTCATAACTTTCCCATGTGGGAACTTTTAGAGCAGCTTTGCATTAAAAGTGTCATTTTTTTTTTTTTTTTTAACCGAATGACTCTTCATAACAGCAGCTGCAAACATTCATGAAGACTCCTTCATGTTCATGACCGTTGTTATGACATGTTTATGACAGCGTCACGTCAGTTTTATGCACACCTTTTGGATTTGCAGCCCCAAATGCTAAAGGTCGCAGATTATTGAGGAAGATGTGGCTTTGTCATGATCACATGCTGCATTTAATCAGTTTTAACATACATTTGTTCAAATATGTGCAACGTGTTTGATTACATCAGAATGGGATTCAGACAGAATCCACTTCCAGTCATTTATGATGCAATGAAGTGCAGTTCATCGTATGATTTCGTAAAAAGATAGCTTGACAGATCCAGATATCCTCTGAAAGGAACCGTCTTCAGTCAGTGCAGAGTTGAAAGATCTTGAGGAACTCCCGCTCCCCTTATACGTTCTTTATGACTCTTTGATTTTGAAGTCTGAGCTTGAAAAAGACTTGTATAAAAAAAAAAAAAAAAAAAAAAAATGTGGGTGGTACCGTGGTCACATCCAACAGCTTCTTCTGAGTGATCATGATGTATACCCAGGTCGAGTATGGCATACGATCCCCCCAGACAGCTCCAGGTGAGCCCTCGGGCCTCTTTTCAGTTAAACAGGCAAACGTCCTAGGAGACTCAGATCACATGATGAAAAACATCAGCTGCCTTCTTCAGAAACAGAAGAGCAGGAGATGTCTGAGGGTGAGCTGTCAAGAGGAATCATTATTTTAGTCACTGAAGCTCTCAGACACTGCAGAGGGATGGAAATCTGATCGGCTGTTTTTTTTTTGTTTTTTTTTTGCTCGTGTTTTTTTGTGTGTGTGCTTGTTTTCTTCACGACTATCTGCAGCTGTTTAGTTTAAATGTTAAAATGACAAAACATGCTGAAAGTTGTTTGGGATGTCAATCTGCTGGATGTGCACAAACTGTTGAATTACAAGTAGAAGATTTAAAAAAATAAAAAAAAACAAAAAAAAAAACAGTGGAGCAGCTGGATGTGGATTTCAAGTTGGATATGTCGCAAAAAACGAAAAAGAATATCAGAGTCAAGCTCGTGACAGTCTTTAAGCTAACACAAAAAAAAAAAAAAATACACAAACAGGATTTAATCCAGAGTTTGTAATCCAGAAGCACACTGGATGATCTTTTCACTGAAAAGCTCACCTGGCCGTCCACTCAAATGTAACAGCCATCAAACATCATTCAAAAATATTTAAATAAAATCTGCACAGTGCTTCATGCCATCTGGTGTCTGCAGCTGCAGTAATTATCAAAGACACTGTAGATCAGCAGGAAATGTAACACAGAACAGCTTGAGATGTTTTAACACTTTTTAGCTTCCAAAGAAGGTAAATCTGAAGTCCACGTTGGTTTGGTAAAGTAAACTCAATTTCAATAACCTCTGGTTTTATCTTTACTACACAATAAAGGATTTCGTCAGAAGGAGGAGGAATGCTTCCTCTGCGTCAGGGGGAAGCTTAAGCTCACGTGACTTGATTGTAAAGCAAATTCCACTTTAACTGGTCCAATCAGATGCTCTCCACTATCATAGTGCCTGTCCTTTTCTTCTGCTCTCTCTTCAGGGGAAGCACGAGCTCCTTTAAGGTGTGTATTTTGCACCAACAGTTTGATTGACAGCAGGATGCAGTTGTTGATTGCTTGATTTACGTCACTGCATGAGCGACGTCTGGACCTCGGAAACTCCAAAATAGCAACATCTCAACCTACACGGTGGATTGGCAGACATGCCATCAGGAACATAAACGTGAACTTTTGGAGTGAAATGACCGTTATTCATAAGTCCTGCAAGAAGCACGTCTCGCAGTGAAGAGGAGATGAAGCGCTGCAGCTCTAGTCTACGTTCTGTCAGAGCTTCAGCTTTGCGCCAGCTGGGCTGAGACCAACGATAGCAAGGAACAGACTGCAAAGGAGACGCTAGAATTGAATCAGACATTAACTGGATACAAGGAGACTTAAAAAAGGGACAAGTGGCTTAAGTGATACCAGAGAGGAGCAAGAGATGGATAACTATAATTATCCACAAGGACAACAATCTGTTGAGATGAAAAAGAAGCTGAACTGAAACACGAAGCTCTGGATTTGCTTCTCCATTTGTACTCTAGTGTGTGGTCAATGGACATGGATTGTAACTAAAAAGAAAACGAGCAAAATGGATAAAGTTTCCACTGGTGGGTGACCTTTCTCTGCCCAAAAGATAAAAGTGAGGAGCTCCAACCAATACAGGTAAATTCACTGCTCTTAAACACCTGGTGTCATAATTTGGAAGTTTCCTGGAAATCGCATGGCAGACCCAGAGTTCACTGGAATGACGGAGCAGAGAGATAATCTGGTTTTATCGTCAATAAACACAACCATCCAACCGAATGCCCAGATGAATTCAATAGCGCAAATGTTCCGCCTGAAGACCTATCCAGAATATAACACAAGATTCCCACCTAAACCTTTGGATCATCAATTGTCGACAGCTTTGGTTCCAGTCATTCACACTCCCTAAACTCTTCCGTCCACTAACAACACACTTCCCTTTTGTTTATGAGACTAAAACGTGGCACAAAGACCCTGCTCACACCTTCTGCTAACACTTTCCGTGAGCAACCGTATCACGTCCGAACCACGTTGGATGAGGGTGTGAATGCACTCAAAACCTTTTAAGGATTTTTTTTTGTTCTTCACACCACGTGTAGAGGAGCAACGGGGAAGCTGTGCGACACAACTAATGGGCAACAAACTCTGGGCTCCGTAATTCAGCTCAGCGTTTTCATATTGTAGCGAATAACTAAAAAAAAAAAAAAAAGAATAAAAAAAAAATGTAACTCTTGTGAATCTCAGCCCCTTTGATAGCTGAATGTGAAGAAAGAGAACGTCTCTGTGGAGACATTAGCTCTGCTTGCCGCAGCCCCGCTCTGTGACGAAATGTTTATTTGCATGTAAAGCAGGAGGATGATCTGATTGCTCAGGACAGATATTAAGGCCAGCCGTGAATGGTCGTTGTTCCTCTGACCTATTTACGTCTGAATCAGCCCGAAGGCTTTATCAATAACGGGCCTGAACGGGACCTAACTTTCAGCTTAATGTGAGCCAGTTACTGGCTGAGGGGTGGATAAAAAAAAAAAAAAGGTTTTGTAGCTGTAGTTGTGAGCAGAATTTACATTTAAATTAAGATAAACTAGCTGTTGTGGCGTTTGCTGCGTTTTCCTGCTCTTCAGACAATATCGACCCCCAACCAGAATTATGAAGAAACAACTATTTCCTTTTGAGCTTCTCTGTTCTTGCAAAAATAACCACCTACTCAAAACAACCACGAAGAAAATCTTCAAAAATTGAAAGAGTTAAGACTAACCTGGGGGGGACACAAAAAAAAAAAAGCAAAAAAATTAAAAAATAAAATGTAGAAAATACAGGCTTTTTTTTTTTTTTTTTTTTTTTTTAATAACTAAGTTGGAGTTGGAATAGAAAAGAAATCCTGGGAAATCTCATCCATCATCTGCATGGTGGCCTTTAGAAATTCACCCGCTTTAGTGAATCTAGTCCTTGAAGTGGCTGAACTCGCAACCGGCTGACATTCAGTTTATTAATGTGTTCAAACATGAGCGTGACCACCCCCGTCCCGCCTCTCTGAAAGAAACCCAACACAGGTTGTGAGATTGATGTTTTTCTATCAGCAGTCAGGCCTCCTGGAGAGCCACTCCACCCGGCTGAAGCTTTTACCAGTCGGACTCCTGCTGTGGTCTGTGTCACTCTGAGCTGCGGCGTGATCGCTTCATAAACCGGCAGGACCACAGGCGGTTCATCCGCACAACGTGATGTAATGCTCAGTATCTAAACGTAATGTTTCGATAAGGAAGATCATTCCTTTGGAATTATCTCTGCTCTATGTCTCGTTTTTGATCTTTAACCAGCTGAATTTCCCTCTTGTTTTCCCTCCCTTTTTGTTTCCACCTGTCTTTCTGTACGAACAGCGAGTCTGTTGTCACGCCAACTGACGCTCGGCGTTGCATCACGAGCGCTTCATCTCCAGAGTTTTGCGAAGCCTTTGTGAAGCAGAACAAAACAGACAAATCTCCGCTTCTCATAAGGAATACATAATTGATGTCGTATTTGTGTTTTAAACTCGTGTTGAATAAATGATGCTGTGTCGTAAAGACTTTCATGCAGCAGAGACGACCGCTCCAGCAGCAGCTCACGGGGCGTTTAAACTGACCCTTCTGCACAGCCAAAATGCTCTTGTTTCCCCGCCCTCCCCCCCCCAAAAAAAAACTCCCCTGCTGCGACGTTGACCCACAACACGCTGAAGGTTTCCCAACAAATCAGTCCTCAGATCCATCTGGGCACATTCTGTCAGCCAGTTTAGAAGAGAATCTGATTTCTCTGTGCAGGTAAAAGCTTTGATACCAGCATCCCTTCTCGCCGAGTTCACGCAATCCTCAAATGGATCTTTAATGAATCAAACTCAAATTGTCTGGAAAAAAAAAAAGAAGAAATTTTCCACAAAAGAATCCAAGCTGTTGACTGCATATCTAAGTCCTGGGGAGCGCGTCATCATCCTCTGCCTCCTTGCCATGCATGCGCGCTCCACGTCTCTTTGAGTTCAGTGTCGAACGTGCGTCTCCCTGGGTTCTGTGACAATATAGGGAACGTGACTGCGTGAAAAAGCGCTCAGGTTGAACTCAGTTCAACAGGCAGCGGCGATTATGAAAACTAAAGAGATACAAATTAAGGCCGTGAGCAAAAGACGAAAAACCGCATGAGCAAATTACCTGTCTGCAGTTTGCTAAAAATGTTCCAGAGTGTGCAGTTTCAAAATGTTTCCTTTAATAGCTCCCAGGTCTCATACAGAAGTGGGTAAAACTGCATTGACCCCCTTACATTCATTACATATTTGATCATTTTTAAAGGTTAAAAACATTTTTTTTTTTTTTTAGCATTTAACGACAATTCCTCTGTTGAGCACTTGAAAGCTTTGTGTTTCTGAGCTTTGTGTTTTCCATGCATGAATATTTTTGCTGCTCAGTTTCAGCAAGAGTCCCAGCCAGAGTAGATATTTTATCTCAATGGGATTTCATTCAGCTCTTAGTTTTAATAACTGAATAAAGCAGCCAAGAAGAATCCAATCCTTCCAGTCCTGGGATGGATCATATTCTCAAACCAAGGAGGAGGAGTTATGGCATCCATTACCTTCATGTTTCTGTAGGAGGTTTTAGCAGATAGTCGGTTTCCTCCATCATGATTCCTCAACGGCAGAAAATTTACCCACCAAGACCTCTGATGCCCTTCAGCTGACAGAGGTCACATGGACACAGGACAACGGAGAGAATGAAATTTTAATGAGTGAAAATGAGAAATCTGTCCTCCCTTCCAATTATCCTTTTTCTCTGGTTGACATTTTATTATCTTTCATAGTTATTTTGGCCCTGAGGCAACATTAATAACTGACCCGTGTTAGCTGACCAGACTGTTCATTTCCCGTTTCTGGCCAACTTGGTGATTCTTCTCCATCTGAGTCAGGCACCAAACCACTGCATCAGTGAAGACCTCTTTTATTCTTTCTTTGAAGCGCACTTGCACCCACCAAACGTCTGATTCACAAGTCTCGACAAAGGATGAGCTGATTCGACAGTCAACCATCAGTATTTGCAGAGGTTAGGAACTACAGGTGGCTTTGCACAGCTGAAATGTGCTAATAGTTGAGCTCCGATTGTAAAACAGATACTTGGACTATTTTATTAGATCAAACATCAAATATGCTTTCATGTGCTCTGGAAAGTGCTGAAGCTGATATCTCCAGTCATTTCTGTTCTTGGGAGTAAGGCCACTCTACGCCAAGGGAAATGAATGGCGCCACCACCTGTTCAACACACGTCTAGTGATGGCATTTGTTTGATTTCATTAAACAAACAACAAAAATAAAAACCTGAACACGCTGAACTGAAGAATCTTACGTCTGTGGATCACACTGTAGGCCAAAGCTTTTCACTTTTAAAAAAATCTCAATTGTGAATAAACACCATAAACGTCTCATTTTCACTTTGAAACAACGGCTTCAATGTGCTCTGCAATTAAAAGTCCGTCTCCTGAATAGGTATGTCTTTTACTTTGTGACCCAGGTAAAGAAATTGACCATAAATAGTCTCGGTAAGGCTGAAAAATCTTTTATTGAGACTCTGTGTTCTGCCTTGTGTGGAGAAGTCAGGGTTAATAAAGTCCACCCAGGTTCCTGTCTGACTCTTTCTTGGTCTTACTGCCAGTAGGGAGAAACTGTAAGTTTTTATTTATTTTTTTATTTTTTTATTTGTCTAGTCTTACTGATTCTGTAACAAACAGAATCCTCTAAAAAAAAAAAAACAAAAAAAAAACAGACCAGCACAGAGGTTCGGGTAATGCAGCATGAATTATGAGATTTCTATTTCATTCCAAGTACGGCTCCTCATATTTCAGCAACAAAATGAAAGAAAAAATATTATACAAACAAGGAGCCTCCGTAGCGAAATTAAAACACACAGAGGCAACAAAAAAAAACAAACAAAAAAAAAAACAGCAAAACATTGCAATATCTCTGTGGCGTGTTGTTGCCTGAATGATTGCATTCAATGTTTGCCTCCACTTCTTAGCCTTTTTGGAATGGTGTAGAGAGAGAAACAACAAGCCCTACCTCCTGTCAGCCTGAGCTCTCTGCCACCTCTTCTCCTCCACTGTTGTTGGTTTTCCATCTAGCCTTCCTCCCTAACGTCTTGTTTTTCTATACTCTGCACCAGTGGAGGATGAAACGACATAAAGAGAGGGCATAGGTGTTGTTTAGAGGGGAGGTTTAATGAGACTGGGGCAACAAGAGGACTAACTGTAAGCACAAGAGCGGACAAACTCGCAGACATGAAATGGAGAAAAACAGACAGTGGCAAACAGCATTCGGTCTCTGTGTTGGCTACTTGTTTTATTAAACGTCTTTCGACTTAACACCAGAAACTCACTGAAGACGATCTCTGCGTGTCTCATGAAGATTCCGCCTGTTGACGAGAAAATGTTTGCGTATCGTTTGTTGCTTGGATTTGTGGGTGCTAACAAGTTCGCACCTGTTTTTGCACAATGGGGGGGTCCAATGAGTGTGAAGGCTTTCCTACGAACAGCGCATGAGTGTGTGTCAAGTCAAATGGCCCTTTACATATGATGAAGCCGCGTGATCCTGAGGCGAAGTATTGGGAGAAATTAGGAGTCAACTCTGGCAGGGAAAATGTTTGTCTTTGTCCAGAAAAAAACAAAAACAAAAAGCAAACAGAAAGGATTTCATCAACATCAACATCAATAGTCCATAAATCGGTTTTAAAACTATCAGACTTTAATGCTGATGAATAGCAGTTGGAAGATAACGTTATAAAGAAAAATCTAACACTACTTAAAGATGTATTTTAGATTCATTGGCATTGTAAACTGCTTCTTTGGGGTCTAGACCACCTCTCAGCCATCAATTGGACACATTTAGCATGCATAACAGGTCAACAGATGGTAGATAGATTTTCTGTGCAATGAAGACTGATAAAAAAGCTTCTGCTGATCCAATACAAGTGTTTCTGAACAAACGGCAATAATGGCCACTTTCAGATTAAAAATGTGCCAAGGTTGTTCCACGGGAGTCCTCCTTGCGCCCCTAAAAATATGAGATTCAATTTTAAAACTCCAGCAGGAGACAGTCCAGCTCTTGTCCTGGAGGACGGCTGAGCAGGCGGATGCCTCAGCTGCCCTCAGTCACCCTCCTCTCATCCTGCCGCCCTGCTGCTTCCACCTCCAGCAGCGCTGCACTCAACCGAGTGTGCCGTGGTAATTAGAGGGTCTTATTTCTGCTGGTGGCTGTCAACTCCTGCTGAACTGCAGCGAGCGGGACCCTGCTCACCCCCAACCAACAAAAAACACACAAACAGCCAGAGGTTCTGTAGTAATAATTACATGTAATCAAACTCGGTTGCTTCTGTTGTGACTGCATATTAAACGGAGGAGTTGGGGAAAAAAAAAACAACAACAAAAAAAAAAAAAAAAAACGCAAAAGCACTTAACACTGATTATCTAAACCCATTTTGGTTCAACTCCGCACATTAACACACAAAGGCTTTTAGCTTGAAAATCTGCAGATTGCGAAGAAACGCAGAGCGTGATGAACCGCCTGGAGGTGAGCTCCGCTTGCGAGGTCGCGTTCCGCAGCGTCCGTACGGGGGGGGGATCCTCTGAGGACGGACGTCCTGACACAGCACAGCAGATTGTGTCAAACGCAGAGCTGCGGCTCTCATTTATAAAGACTCCATGTAGAGGAAAGAGGTGAGCAGAAGGCTGGAAATGACTGCCTCACAGAGGGAGGGATTTACTGTGCGCGGAGTAAAAAGGGTTGTGATGGAACCTCTGTCTTTGAGTCGGTTTCGCTTCCTCTGTCCGGCTTCGCCCACTTTTCTTCGGCCAAAAACACAAGGTCTTTTAGGCCGTTTTGATCCCCTTTATACACTTCAAAGGGTGACAACTGCTTAAAAGGCCTATTTATTTTCTGCTGTAAGTCAGACTACTGCCACAAATCTGCCAGCAGCTCAAGAGAGCAGGCACGCCGGTAATTCTTCGGAGAGAAGGTGAACCAGTTTTTTTTTTTTTTTTTTTTCCTCCTGTTTTTAAAGCTGTGATATTACTGTTTGAACAGTGAAATGCCTTCTGCCCTGCTGGGAGTAGAGTAAACTTTCTGCTCCAAGCCAATACAGGCTGTGTTTATACATCCTGAATTTGGAAACAGCTGCTTCTGACTTCGTTCATAAAACGTACAAACAGGCGATCAAAGTTCGCACTGAATCTGATATTTTCCTGCGTCAGCTGCAAAGAAACACCACCAGGTCCAACAGGAGACAAAAACGTGATGCCGCCGGCACAACAGCTGCAACGTTGACACAAGCTGGTCAAGATTTTGGAATGGCCTAGTCAAAACCCTAACCTCAAAGGTGCCATAGACCATGTAAAAAGTGGCTCTCTCACATCTTATCAAACCACGAGACAGCTGTGATAAAACTGACTTGTCAAAGAAGTCACAGTAAATAAATATTTTAAGCACATCCTCCATCCTTTGCAGAGTTACAGTGACAGGATGCAAGGAGAAGTGGACAAAATATGTGCAGGGAACAGGTAGGTTTCTACAAATGATTACAAAGTGGATTTTCTTTATTGATCTCTGTCTTTGGACACTGGGAATCAAATGCTTGTTAGGTTTGAGATTAGTGAGAGGGTGCAAACTCTGAATTCAAGGCAAAATGTCTTCTCTGATGGAGGTCAGAAGGGCAGAAATGAACAGCAACGCATTTGAACTGTGATCAATAGGAGTCGGGGAGAAACACGAACTTTAAACGGGAGGAGAAACGAATCGCGGACGGATCTTAAACAAGACTTGGCATCAGACAGTCGGGGACGTCCGAGCGGCCTTTTATTTTTTAACAAACGGTTTAGGTGGGCAGGATTGTTCCAGGCTGAACGGAAGAAATAATCCTGGATGTATTTGATTCTGGATTCATTCTCAGTTCTTTAAAAAAAAAAAAAGTAAATAAATCCGCGGGGTTATGAGGAGCAGGGCTCATGCCGCTTACAGAACATCTTCATTCATCAGCTTTGGTTCATACAATAAATCCAATCAAAGTTCTCATGTAAGATGAATGGAGACACCTTGTCCCTAACAGGCACAAATAATAACTCCTAATTTCATTCAGACAGAATGAATATTTGATAAACTCTTGTTTCAAGGAACAAAAGCTCCCTAATTTGGAAGCTGCAGACTATTTAAAGACTTGTCAAAAAGATATTCAGGTGCAAAATTACCTTCATTTGTTGCTAAGTTTTATTTTTGTTTTTCACGCTTGCGCTCAAGCTTGCCTCTTGGTTGCCCGGGGCTCCTCAGAGGAATGTTTAGCTCTTAGGCATTCAGACTCAGCGCATTATGCTGAAACGCTCCCTTGTTTAATACATGCCCAATTCAGAAGTGAGCACTTAAAAGACGAATGTGTCCCCACTCTTTTCTTTTAGCCCCAGCAGGAGAAAGTGTTAATAACGTCCAGCGGGACAGCGAGGCTTTTGATCATGTCAAGTCTAATTTGTACACAAGCAGAGTGTGTACAGGCTCTGCACACCCAGCAGAGCCTGCTGAGACACAGAGTGCACACAGGAAAAAAAAACAAAACAACAACAACAAAAAAAAACAACAAGAAACCTGATGACAACAGCAGAAAGCATCCCAGCCTGACTCAGAGTATGACCCATCACCTCTTCTCCTTTTATTTTATTACTCCTGCTCCGACTCCCTGAGATCCCTTCGTTTTTGCTATTTTCTTCTGTCGCCCTGTCTTTTCTTCCGTCCTCTAATGCTTTCGCCCTATTTGACGCCAAGAAAAATCCACAATGAAGCAGCAAATACTGGAGAAAAGGCTCAGAGTAGGAGAACGAGCGGTACGTAATCTGAATAGTTCAACATATCAAAAGCGGCTCATTTGTAACACAGAGATTAACATGCGTTGACAGTTAAGTAGCAACCGAAAGGAGCTCCGCATATCGAAAATTTGACATTTCCAAGAGACAAAAAGATATCTAAGAATTTAAACAGAGCAAAATGAAAGCTAACAGTGCTACTCTTTTGACTGCTCTGATTATATTTGAAGAGACTGAGCTCCAAAAGCCGACAATCATGGTTTGATTTTGCTCTGAAGATGTTCTGGATGAAAACTACAAAAATAAATAGAAGAAGAAATGATCAGAAGAAACTGCCATATCAGGGATTTTGGAAACAAAGGAATGTCAATGTGAATGAGCCCTACTTGAAGGAACATTTTCCAGAAGAACTGCTGGAAATTTTTTACATTCATTCAAAGATGTGAATCTTTAATTCGCGTGTAAAGCAGTGTGAAATTTTCGCTTCATTTGTCGAGAATGATTTCATTTTTATGTGGATTCTGGAGCTGAATCCACGTACAGATTGGTGCAATTTGAACTGTAGTGTAAGAAATGAAGCGAGCACAGAGCGGCTCGTGTATCTTTAGCCAATGTTTGACTAGCGGTGTGGCGTGTGGTTCATGACCGGTCAGGCCCTGACTTACAAACACAAAACACACAAGAGGGGATTCCACATTTACATTTTTATCTTCATTGAAACATTTAGTTTTAAAGGTTTTTATGTTTTAATCAATGGCATTCGCTACAATAATATGAAGGCAAGAAAAATAAAGTCCAATTCGTTTTCATTTTTTGTTTTGTTGATCTCTCCCTCTCTCTCTCTATCTATCAAAATTAAAATCATTTGTAGTCTTACATTAATTTGCATATGAAGTTCATGCACCTATTCCATTTCCATAATTATCTCTAACACGCTTTTGTAAAAACAGAGTACTTGTTGGTCACTAATTTCCCTTTCCTTTCATTTTTAAAAGTCCGGCAGCTTTATTGAAAATGATTGCTAAGAAGAAAAGCCATCCTGAATTTATTTTATTGTCACGATCTCTGATTGTTTTCTGTCTTTTCCCCAGTTGCCTTTTGTTTCTGTGGGGCTCAATACTGCCCCCTTGAGAGCGGAGCTGTACTTTCAGCCTCACCATGAATATCTTTACCGCTCAAATAGAAGGATTAAGTATGTGATTCAGTCGAACGTTAACATGTGTATCAAACGTGTAACCAAACATGTATACTGGGTATATAAACAAAAAGATAGGGACGTTATTGCTCCTTTAATGTGTGGGACACAGCGCCACCACAGGCGAGATACAGATACTTCTTCCATGTTTTTCAACAGGCTGTACATAAATTCAACAGTATTGACCATAATGTCAAAATCATCTAAAAAAAAAAAAGAAGACATTTCTAGAACACAGAGGTGGACAAGCTGCTTTTCTCTTATTGTTAGAACCCATTTTAGTCGTCATGAAAACAGGTGACTGCACACCACAGTGTTTGACAAAACTGCCAAAGCGTCACAGTGGTTCTTATTTCAATCCATTTCACAATCTTTGTATAAAAATAAAAAAAGAAAATAAAAAAAAAGAGCAAAGTGTGGTGTAAACAGTGACTCATCTCACTGCTGTGACACTTTCCCTCATTGGAGAATAAATGAATATTTATAAAACTTCTGCTGTGTTCATGGAAATAGCTTACTATTTGTCCATGTTACGTGTTTCGCATAACATTTGCCCCTTTCTTCTCTCTCTCTTTTTTTAAGTGCTTGTCCAACTCTTTTATAAGACCAAGATTCCTTTTGCAATGATTCCGATTCCAAATGTGGCTTTGAATGCAATCTTACTGCAATTACGTAATCTTGTATTGAAATCCATTTAAAAATGTCATTTTTTTTTATTAGCATCCACATGGTGAATATATTGTTATATATATTATTCAAGACTCTGGTTCTGCCTTCCTCTGACTTTCAGATCAGCAAACTCAGCGTCTTACTTTAAAGGTCAGCTAAAACTTATCTTTTAAAATCAGATTTTTTTTTTCTTTTGGCATAATATGTTTTTCTGTTTGTTGAAGCACTTTGTGATTTTTTTTTTTTTTTATCTTGAAGAGTGTTTTGGTTTCATGAACTGCAAACTCTGGCAATTTGCATAAATTGTACGGGGGAAATCAGTCTTTCCAATAAAAAAAAAAAGAAAAAATAATAATCACAAGAAAAATTCCAGCTAATGTTGGTGCTTTTTCTTAGAAAAATAAAAACACTCCTAGAACTGGGATTAAATGACAAAAAATTTTTTTTTTTTTACATATTGGAAATATTTTTTTGTAAAGTTACTTTAAAGTTCCCTCCTCCCGCTTCTGTTCCACTTGTTAAATAACTTTTAGGTGGAAGCAGCATCTGAAGTGTTTTGACTCCGGAGATCATTGAATCAGCTTTCTGTCTATTATTTTCTGCTCTCAGGCGTCAGGGTTTCAAAACTACAATTAAAAGCAAAAAGCCTTTATCAACAGCTCTTTGGCAATCAGCATGCAATCACTTTGCTTGTTGAAAATGATAAAAAGAGCAACTTCTGCATCGGCTTGAAGAAGAGAATTGATGAGAAATAACAAAAAGCTGCAGCTGCCTTCAACTGACAAAAAAAAAAACAAAAAACAAAGACTTCGGCGTTCTGCAGATAAGCAGCAGAAATTACAAAGCTGATACAAGTCGAGGTACTTGAAGACAGTTGTTTGTGTATTAACTAAACTATTTTTCCAAGTTGCTGCGATTAAACTCTGTTGACTCAGAGAAACATGATGCTCTGGGCTTTCGCTTAAGCAGCAATTGATAGAACCATGAGATCCCATACCAAAGACTGGAACATTTGAAAATCACCCCAAATAAGCTGAATCACAATAATTTGGTTCTATTTGTTCGGTATGGAAATTTGATGAATTAAAAACGTAGGCGTGACAAAAGCGTACACACAGCAAATACCGTTGCATTGCCCTTGTTCTGCTTAAGCAGTAGTAGAGGCCTGGCATAGCAAGTCAGTCACTGTCACTCATGCAATGCATGGCAGGCACCTAATGTTCTACTTTTGTTGGCATTTCGAGTAACTGTGGAGGATGCAGTAAATGCACACATATTCATTGAGTGCATTGCAGCTTACTTTAGCATTGATGCTAATTTGTAGCATCAGAACACTGGGTTCCAACCGATGGGCACACTTTGGCAAGCCCCGTTTAAATTCCTGCAAAAAATGTTCTAGTTTATCTCAATAGTTGTGTCTTATACATTAACATGGAGGTTTGTTTACCAGAAAAAAACAAAAAAAAGAACTTCAATTTTTATCAAAAGCTGTACAGAGACAACTGCTTGAAGGGCAACTCAGATCAACCCTACAAAACAAATAATTGCTGGGACAACGTCACTGCGCGCAAACGGAGCGTTTTGCGCACGTCTCCGTGTGTTCAGATGTAAGAAACAGAGAAATACGCCGCTCTAAGAACTCTGCCGGCTAATCAGGTGTGAACAGTCTTTGGAGAGTTATTAAAGTGTCAGGGTCACATTCAGGAGAGATGCGGCCCTGATACAGCGCTTGGAGCCATTGCAGTCCGTCGCTTTCAGTATTCTCTCCGCGGCGGTATATGCTGTCGGACGGCATTACATTGTGATGAGAACGAGCGCCGCTTCCAAGAAGCTGATTGTTGCAGCGTTGTTTGGCCTGAACCGAATCAAAAGTCAAACAGGACAAACGCGAAGCTTCCAAATATTTGAACAAGACTGTATTTTATGTTTTGAGTGACACAATGTGAAGTTCTGATATTATCTGTCAGGTCAGAGACATATCGCCACGTCTGCTTGGTCAGGACCACAACATTAGATTTAAATATCTTGAATCTCTCTGTTGTTTTCATATCTGTTGCTATATTCAACATACACTCTATGATTATATTCTTCACATAGATACAAGACTGGTACTCTTTGTTATGTGATAAGCAAAGAGTCGAAAATCAGCTCAGCTCAACTTCCAACTGCAATCGTCGCTTCACCTTGTCTGACAGAAACATGTCTTCTTGGCTTGGTGGGGGGGGGGGGTGGAAATTCCCAGTTCATGTCAGTATTCCAGTTCTTACTCTGAGTGTTCACGCTTGTGTCTGAAAAGTGTGACTCAGCCGCTCTCTGCCGTAAGACGGATGGGAAAAAATAAGCTGCACAGTGGATGTCTGTGCTCTCCTGAGCAACATGACAGATGGATCATGACAAAGGAGAGCAGGAGAAGAGAGAGGGAAGGTGGAGTGGGCAGCAGCTAGAGCGAGTATAACACGACAAGGCACAAAGTGGGCGAATTCGGTTAAAAAAAAAGGGAATGTGTTTGTGGGGGGTGGGGGGGTGGCTGGATGAGAAGAGGCTGATATAAGAAGTGAGACAGAGATTAATGGCCGAACCATTCGGCTTGAAAAGCATGAAGAAAACGGCTGAAATAAACACAAGAGGGCACGAGGAAAATATTTTTTTTTTTTTCATAACGCAGAAATATCACGAGACTTGAACGTCAGGGTCTGAATCTTGTGGTTTGAAAAATAGATCATCTTCGTGCATCTACTCAGGTTATCTGCTACTTTTTATTCATTTTAAATGTAGCAAAAAAAAGATGTTCTGCATGTGGTTCATTTAACCTAAAGTCAGTCCACGCAACCCGTGTCATGACGAATGTGCTGGAACCAGGAGGGCAGAATGAATAAGGTCACGGAAAGAATTGGATTTGCTTTATGAAACAGTCTTCGGCAGTGGATTTTCGACAACACAGCTCCTCTGGACTCCGGCTGCTGCACAGGTGTGTGCTCACAGCTTGTTCCTGAAAGATGATTTGATATTTTGTCCTGTGCGTCACCGCCCTGGGCACCGCGTTGTTTCTCCTCGGCTCTCTGGTCCGATATCAGATTAGCCCTGTCAGACTGCTGCTTTATCAGCCACGCTGTCCGCCAGCCAAACAAATGACAGCGGCACCTCCACACCCACCGCCGCCGCTCCCTCCGTGACAAACGACACGTCAGCCCGTCTCCTATCCATCTCCCGTCCACCTCATATTGCTGCCAGGAGGGGAGATTGCCATGCGGATGCCCTTCCACCAGCTGCTGGGACCGCGGGCGGAGCAGGTCATCGCTGATGCAGCTTCATAAGCTCTGCTGTTATTTTAGGAGCTAAACAATGATTCTCCTCACTGCAAACTACCTACTCTAGTTTCTATGTTGAACCCATCTGGCAAAGCAGAATCTTTCCAGTATTTTTAATTAAGCACGAAAGAAAGAAACAAATAAATAAATACACAGATGAAAGTTTGACCTTCCGCTCTGAAATCTCTGGCAGTATGAAGACGTTAACCCGACCAGCCGAAGGTGGCGTCTCCTGTGCCGATCCCCAATCAGCGTTAATGCTCTTCAAGTGCTCTCCATCCCCGCCTCTTTCTAGGCAATTAGACAGCGTCCAGAGCATTTCCACCAAAGAGCTACAATTATAGCAGAAAGGGTCTGCAGGGGCTGAGATCAATTATCAGACAAGCTAGTTCTATTCTGGACCGTCTTGCATTCTGCGCTCTCGTGGCTTGTGCTCAGCTATGGTGGCACTTTGACAAAACCCCTTGGTCAAAGAACCGTACATTAGCCATGTCGCAGCACTCAAAGTGTGTGAAAAACGTAGAGCCTGACAGTTCAGAAATTACATAATGTGTTATTTTTATTTCTTTGGAAAGTGCTGAGCTTAGTGAGATTATTGAAGATAAGCTCTTGGTTGTCAGCGCCGTACTGCAAAACTACAATATGTTTTTATTTTTACAAGTACAGGTATGGAAATTTTCAGAGGTAAGATTTGACAGAAAGTAGGATTTTGGTTCCCCTATGGTGAAAACCCAGTGCACAGTAGACGCCACTGACTATTTTTAACGCTGAAATTTTTTTTCCCCTCATGTTGTCGTCAGCTGGAGGAAGTCCTCTTTCATTTTGAAGCAGCTAAGTCTGTCTTCCAGAAAACAAAAACAGCCCAACGATTTATTTGTCGCTGACTGAATCGAGTGTTTTTTGATTTCAGTCACCAAGACCACCACCACTGTAACTCTACACCATAATAAATTGACTTTGCAACAGGCGGCGCATGTTCAAGCTTGTCTTCTACGTTTTCCCCGCGAACACATAAGTGATTCAGAGAAGATCTTAGAGTAAGTGCTGTTGTCAGAAAAAAAGAGCAAAGTCAAGATTCTTGCCATAAACTTGATTTGCTGTGTTTTGAGGAGGAGAAATGCTGAGTATGGAGCAAAGAGTACCGTGCCCACACAAGCACTGAGGTCAAAGCTGTTTTCTACTAGAATGACTTTAGCATATTGTGGAGGAGACGCGGAGGGTCGTTTACCATAATGAATTCTGATGAGATTCGTCTGTCAGATTAAAAGAACCTTTTGATAAATGACCCTTTTAGCAGGTATTGAACTTACCTTTTAATAACCCAACATTTCTGTACATATATCTTTTTATTGGTCTGATGTCATATTCTAATCAGAACCTGTGTGTTCTCATTAGCCGTAAGAGGAAATTCTTCATAATTAACAGAACAAAAAAAAAAAAAAAAAAAAAAAGCTTAAAAAGAAGCATGTCAATTTTTATAATGTGTTTCACTTAGTGAAATGAGTTTCTAAAATAAATTCAGTTTAATGATATTGTAATGTATTAACTGAGTCACTCCAATTCTTAAGATAGGAGGGGATTTCTAGCATGACTGTAAAGTGGTGTGAAAAGTGTTTGCAACCTTTTTTTCTTTTTTTTTGCATATTTTTCACACTCAAGTTTTTCAGAAAATCAAATCTTTTCTAAGATATTTCCCCAAGACAACACAAGCAAACACAAAATGCAGTTTGCACTTTGCTCTTAAGGGAGGAAAAAAAAAAAAAAAAAATCCAAACCTACATGGTCCTGTGTGAAAAGGCTATTGCCCCCTGATAAACCTGATAACTGCAATCAAGTGTTTTCAATAACCAGCAATGATTTTTGGCCCACTCGTCTTTGCAGAACTGTTGTGATTCAGCCACAATCAGCCACACCGGAAGGTTTTTCAAGGTCTGAATCTCAATAGGACTCAGATTAGAATAGGCTGCTCCAAGGTCTATTCAGTAGCGTGCTTGCTAGTTTTTGGAACGTTGTCTACGGATTGAAAAATCTTGGTATTATTCACCTGGAACGAAGCACAAACAAAATCCCAGTGATGCGGGGCACCGACAGTGAAAAAGATTAGATTTTCAGCCACATTCGTCAGGGAGCATCATGAGAAATCTTTCTGACAAAAGGTTCAGTAGTACACAGATTTGTGAATGACACCAGTCCATTGTTTCAGGTCCTGGATTCAAAAACGGCGAGATAACCTAATTAAAGAGCTAAACGAGCAAACATCTACTTACAAGCAATACTTACTGCATAACATTGTATTTGGCTTTATTTTGCTCCTTGTGTGATACACCATAAAGTGGGACATTTTAATCATCACTTGTTTATATAGTCAAGAAAATCTGCTTAAGAGTATAAGCCGCCGCATAAATTATTACTATTCCAGTGTATAATATATGTGTTTTTTTTTTTTTTTTTGACTGAAATTGACCAAAATACCATGTCAAATCATAAAGGAAAAAAAAAATGGACCCAAAATGCAGACAGCGTTTCACCAGGAGGCCTAAAGTGAGGAGCAAGGGGGCGGCGCTCCTCAGACAGAGTTTGAGGAAGAAGACGTTCCTTCATTCACTGAAGCTATTCAATTGTTTCGACCCAGCTGAGACGTGTAACACCTGCACAACATGTCTTATAAGTTAGAGCATCTTTTTGTGCAGCATACTGGTGAATAAATTCAAATATACTGTGAAAAGAAGCAAAAGCCAAGTAGTTTTGTGGGTTTTTCACAAACTAAACTTGTTAACACCCGACTACAGAACTGTGTGAATTTCACTAACAGTTTAACTAATACTCTTCTTCATGTACTGTTCAACATTTTTGTGTTGTATGATTTTCTCAGTTCCTGTTGCAATTAAACGTCTATCCTTTTTTGCCTTAATCTTGAAACATTTCATAGTTGGTGTCTGTCACAGCAAATTAATTAGTTTCTATTAGCAAAATACAAAAGAAATAGAACCCTCCGATATTTCTTTTCTGGGGTTATTAAGAAAGATTAAGAAACATGCTGCCAAAGTGTGACACATCCATGTGGGACCATGACCCTCATCTTTAAAGTCTCTGAGGTCAAAGATTTTACAAGCCCAACACATGGGGTGGCATTTATATCTAAATCTCGTCCCGAGCAGATTTATCCCAAGAAAAGCCATTAAAGTGCACCGCTTTCCCTCCGACTCCGACTCTAAAGGTCAACGTGAAGCTGGTGGATCAGCTGGGAAAAATGTTTCTTTGTCACAAACCTTTTAGCTTTCTATTTAAAAAGTCACAGTAATTAGGAACAACTTGGTCACGAAGATACTGTGAGTTGGAAGCGTCTATTCATGAAAGGCTCCCCCGAAGGAAGAGGTCGAGGTAAAATCGATGTTTATGTGTTTATATTCCGATGCGTTTATTACGCAAATTGAATCAGAAAGCTATCTTGAAACGATGTAAAATGAGCCACAGGAAACAACTGAAAAGATTGAAGCAATTTCAAACAGCAAGCATAAAGGAAGTCATTTTTCACCTTTATATCAATGACACTTTTTTAGTTTTTCAAACCAGAACACTGATCAAGTTTTCAATTATGACAGAACATATGGGGTCAGCATTTGTGAGTCATCAAACAGTAACCCTGGAACTTCAAGCATTTCCATAAGTTTTCTGGACAAGATCCACTGGGCACACCATAAGTAGGGATTTATGTTATCATCTAATATGCATCGTCATGGGAACAACAAGGCTCAAAGTACATTAACAGTCCCTCAAAGTGTGTTATGCAAATGAAAGCTCGCAAACTTAAATCCTGGAGGATCGCCTTGAACCGTGCGAAAGGACAAAGCGATCTGCAACGGCGGCAATTTGGTTGCATGTTTCTGGCAGAGGAATGACATGAAAGGGTCGAGGGAGGCTGAAAGGAAGTTCATAGTAATTCTGGGAGGGAAGCTACAAAGATCCACAGGTTAGATGGGAGGATCTCCTGTCAAGATAATTAGCAACGCGCTCCACAAGTCTGAACACGATGGTGGAAGAGAGGCAGGAACGTTGGCTGTTCTGGTGAGACGAGGTCAAAACTGAACTGGTTGTCTTCCGCTGTCTTAAAGTGGGGTGTGAGGTGGTGAGGCAGAGCGCAGCCTCACCAGCATTTATTTTCCACGACCTGTCCACTGACAGGTCGTGGAAAATAAATGCTGATCTAATGGTGAACACACAAATGCAGGGGAAGACTGGACAACACGGAGGCTCAGAAGACACAGAAACTAAAAATAAACACACAGAAAAACCCAAATCCTGACATCCGCTTCACAATGTTGCACTACTTTGTCTTGGCCTATGTGAAAACACAATAAAAGAAAATTAACCCTGTGTTGAGAACGTGGCAAAAATATAAATAATTAATAATTTTACGGCGTAATTTTGTTTCAGTGGCTTTGAGTTTTTAACTATGCAAGTCAAAGCTAGCATACTAGTGAGGAGCGTTATGAGACGCTTCTGTAAACCCAATAGGAAATGTGATTCAATTGATAGAAGAGAGTGAGAGGAGAGAGAATCCGAGTATGTGTTTATTGGGGTCACTTTCAATTTGCTGTTGGAAATTCTTTTTTTCTGCCCCCCGGCTGTGATAAATGCACACGCACACACACACACACACACGCACGCACACGCACACACACAGAGCCGTGGGTTTGTGAGGAACTGCCAATCATCACTGCTCAGCGGACTTGTGGGATCCTGTCAGTCAGGGCTTTTCCTGCAGTCAAACCAAAACCTCCACTCCTCCGGTGACTTTTCTTCTAACCTTTCTTCTATTTTTTTTTTTTTTAAGTCAAATAAAAGTCAAAAAGTTTGGAGAGAAACAGGGGAGATGAGGATGGCAGTGGGAAGATGCTGAGAAAGATAATAGTGGAAAGTGATGCAGATCAGGTCACTGTTAAGCCCTTCTGCGGGGGAGTTTGACCGAAATGACACGGAAATTAATTCTTCTGTAATTCACACTTAATGAAGAAAGTTTAGCAGCCAGACAGAGAGACAAAGTGAAAATTAAATTGCATCTGTTCAAAATTTTTGTGCGACCTCATTGCAGCAACTACGACACTGCATCAAATGGATAATAGAGTTGGATGTGGAGACACACTGACATTTTGTTCTTTGTCAGTGGGATTCTGCAGCTTGGTGCATAGTGCATTCATTCACCTCCCGCAGCCGGTTGGACAACAATCGCTTTGCCAGACATTCAAGACTCCGAATACCATAGGTACACTTAATGTATCTGACTTTTGTCACTGGACAAAAAGTGAGAAAAAAACCAAAACAAACAAAAAACTAAAACACAAATTCAAATGGGCAGCGATTCTAGATGAGAAAGGTAATACGTTGATTGACGTAACGCTGTGTTTGGCTGCACCCCATTTTGCTTTAATGTTTAAAAGAAGAAGAAATGCACTATTAGGTTACTATATTTTATTAATAATGAAGTAATTTCAGATTTTTTTAAAATTTTACCTTGAAGTAAGCATGGCTAATTTGCAATGTTCGTAAGCTAAAGCTATGCTAACAAACATTGCAAACTGGTCAGCAATTTGCCACATAAATATAGCAAATTGTTATGAACTGTATATTTCAGTTTACAATGGCCAAAGCGAAGGCAGTGGTCAGAGGCCATTCTTAAAGAATGTAAAAGTAAAAAGAAAGAGCCGTTTGGTTATTGTAACGTTGTTATCTTGGTATCCAGCTGGTGAAAAATTGAAAACTCAGGACGAGGACGGCACACAAATTGTTTGCAATTAGTCACATACTCTGTTTTGATCTCCATTTCATTTTATACCAAGGGTGGTCTAGACAGTAAAGAACTTTGTCCATTATTATTTTTGTGAGAACTCTCAATCTGAGCTGTCACCAGTGTGAAGTTTGCATTTCCATGAAGTAGGAGGAGGAGGATGGACGAAAGGAAATCTGGAAAAAAAGAAGAAAATGAAAATGAACATTACAAAAAGAGTTTAGAAAGAAGAGAAGCGGTGAGAAAAGTGTGGAGAGGGGAGGGAGATGGGAGAAAAACCCATAATAGCCAGCCAGGAAGCGTGGAAGGAGATTATGCCTGGAGTTGGAGGAGATGTGGAATGGTATGGGAGGAAGCAGAGAGTCCGATACCCGCGACTGATGACAGAAATACTCCCGCAAACACGGCAAAGTGTAAAGACACCCGACCACGCGTGTGTCTGTGGGTGTTTGTGTCTGATGTTAATTTCCCAGCATGGATTCACACACACACACGCACACACACATGCGCACGCAATAATGATCCACACAGTCACTGACAGCTAAATGTGTTTCACGTTGAGGCGCCAACACAGAGACAAATAGGTGGAAGTTTCTAAACGCTTCACAGGCAGCTTAGCTGGGTGAAAGAACAGGATGAACTCTAACCTGTAAATAATGACACTTTAATACAAAGTTGGTACTTTTAAGGGACTTTCAATACAACTTTTAGAGCAATTTTGCATTAAAAGTGTCATTATTTAGTGAATGACACTTCATGACAGCAGTCATAGACATTCATAAAGACTCCTTCACGTTCATAACAGATGTTATATAATGTGTATAACCGTCATGCCAGTCTTATGCACGTCAAATAAAGTGTTACCAGAAAAGAAAAATACATAGTTGAAATGTATTTTTCATTTATATGGAATAAATGAATGCATTGAGATTTGAAGCCTTGAGGATGTGTTTTTTGTTTCTAAATTATAACAGGCTCAAGTAGCCTTTATTCATCAGTGAATGGACAGGAAATAGCGAGGAGAGAAGGGGAAAAAACATGCAGAAAAGAGGTCTGCGCTCTTTCAAACAGTCGACAGTAAACAATGACTCAGATCACTGCTTGCACACTAGACGCAGATGACTTTGTTTTGTGGTTTGGCAATATCAACACTCCATCAACATGATCTCTGCTGAAAAGGGAACACGTTTTAAGATGGTATGTTTAATGACAAAACTGAACATACCTTCGCAACGCATGAAAGTCGTCTCTGGAGTCAAAAAGTGAAATCGACCCGAATGGCTCCAAGTTAAGAACAAATCAAGATCAAGATAAAGTTTATATCTATAATCTGACCCCAGTTGGATTTTTTTTTTTACCTAATTTAAACTCTAACGAAGACGCTGTAGGTAGCTACCTGTGTGTGTGTGTGTGTGTGTGTAGCGGCTGTGTGTGTGAGTTTATGGGTGTGAAAACTTGCCAGAGCTTTTAACAGGTTTCCATGACATTACTAAAGAGTGCAACTTTCATTGAGCCTGATCTCACCCTCCCACGCCCGACATGTCCTAGTGCTAATGAATGTCTCGGCTTGGAAACACACACACACTCACACAAGCCGATTGTTTCTGTGCTAAAGCCTCCCACTCTGTGGTAGACAGTTGCATTCAGGGCATTGACACTATTAGAAAAGGTGTATGTGCTAAGAGCATCTATGTGAGCACACAGACGCAATGCTGGAAGTGTTAGGCAAAAGATTTTGCTCGTCCTCAGGTGAAATGAAAAGACTCCACCAACATTCATTCATCAAAATTCACAAGTGGTCTGCTTAGGGTTTGTGATATTTCTGATTCATGAAACAATTGTACCAAGATGACAGCACCATTGAATAAATAAACCTAGTTGGTGCTTCCCACAGCATTAAATTGAGAGCAATGCAGTGTGGCTAGTGCTAATGTAAGAATTGTAGCTAATTATTTAACATAATATGCCATTTGGCAAATTGGTGAACAGGGATAGAGACAAGTTGATCTTGGTTCTTCCAAGACCAAGACCAAGAGCAGTAAATTACTAAATCAAAACCATGTCTTGGTATCCAACTAATTATTGCCATAATCTTACCAATATGTGGATTATTAAATGAAGCTGCACAGACCTTTGGAACAGACGCCACATTGGCCGAAAGATTTATTTAGTGGTTCAGTGCCTTTAGTCGCCTCTTCACCTGACTTCTCGAGACAGGCAGCAGGAGTGAACCATTATAACCTGATTTGCCCGAAGAAACGGATGTGGAGGCAAAAAAATAAAAAATAAAATCAAAGATACAACATTTGAGTTGTGATCGGAAAGTACGGGCGGATTGGATGCCAAGAGCATATTTCTGAACCCTAAAGCTCTCACACTGCTCAGCTGGAGGTTCCTGTACCTCTTCCTTCCTGTCTTCAATCTGGATTTTTGTGTACTCGTGTGTTAAGATAGGACATTTTGGTTAGATTAGCATTACTGATGAGTTTCACACAGATTAACGTTGACCTTTATTAGGTAATATACTAATTATAGCAGTTGGTTGACATGCTATTGGTTGGATGTCAGCTAAAGCAAGTATGTGGAATTAACTAAGGCAAGAATGATTTCCATCTTTAATGCAATAAACTATTTCCCATCAACAGCAACGCTATAATGCTAACCAGCACGAGCTCAAAGTCTTTCTTTTTCATAATTGAATTATTACAAACAAACTGTTCTGTGTTATCTTTGGGTTTTAAAGCCCAAACCTGATCCATTTTGGGCCTAGCTTAGCGACAACACCTTTAGGAAGGTGCTGATTTTTTTCAAAGCAAATGGAGGGCAACATGAACATTTATTCCTGAGTTTCTTTTTCTGGATACCAGCCACCAGAGTTCTCCTTTGTTCTCTGTTGCATTGTTGTTTCACAATCCTGTGATGGGAGTGGATTCCAAGAAATGGTACAGCTGGACAAAAGTTAGAGAATGGTGACCAATCATTATGGTTGAAGTCTACTCGTGGGAAGTTTAAAGTGAGTTTTGACAGTGTCTTCTTGTTCAAATCACTTATCAATGAAGCGAACAACCACTGGTTTCTGGGGCTCTGAGTGAACAAAGGGCATCTGGGGTTGCAGGAACACTTTACTGTTGCTTTGTACATCACAGTTGCTCAAATTACCTTCCCATAATGCAATGTCCTGTGATGTTGGTTACAGCTTCAGTGGAGGGTCTTATTCTTGTTACTTTTTTTGTTCTTTGGAGGGCAAAAAGCTATGGAAGGCTCCTTTTTTTATTTGAATGATTCCTGCTTTCTGATTAGGGCCTCAGCTGTGACCCTAATTATTCTCCTCTGTAGAGTCTGGTCACTTCCAAGCTGATCATTGAAAAAACAGTGCTGAGGGAACTTTAGAAGAAATCCACACTGCTACATTCAGAAATAATGGAAATAATATATATATATTTTTTTTCATAGCAGCGCCTTTGTTCCTGTGATTATGCCTAAGAGTGACAGATGTTCAAATCCAAAATCAATATACATTTAGAGGTTGTGGAGAAAAAACAACAACATTTCTTTGAGTTTTGTGGATAAGCAAATCATTTCAAACGTGTTGAGGTCTGGACTTTGACTGGATCTTTGGCTCAAACATCCCCTCCCTACAGCCGCTGTTTCTGCTACATATTTCCAAATCATCATTCCGTCTCCGTCATAATGGACGGCGGCTATGAGCTGTTGTTGCTGTCAGCTGTGACTGGTTGTCCTCAAGCATGGTCATGCACATAATGAGTCAGCAGACGTTTATAGACAGCAGACGTTCTCCTCCAACTCTTTAAAAAAAAAAAAAAAAAAAAAAATCACTTGTTCAGTGTTTTTGTGTTGGTAATATCAGGAGTTTTACTATGTAGGGTTTGCACTGAGAGTCGAGGATTTATTAAGCAACTGTCACAAAAAAAAAAAAAAACATTCACTCTGAAAAACTGTTACTGAGGTTCTGGGTGCTTTTAAGCTAATGCAAACTGCTTCCACGGTTTAAAATATCTTGCTTAAAAGGCCAGCAATCAAGTCCAATTCAGAAGCCATCTTGTTTATATTAGGTATTTTGTATCGCTAATAACAAAAAATAAATCGTTTTTCTTTGTCCTTTCATGTGAAACTACCAAAGCAAAATAATTCAAATGGCCATCAGCTAATCACGGTAACAGGAGTGTGTGGGCAATATCAACTCAATTCTTTATTTACTCTAAACGAAAACTGCCATAGAGAATATATGTTCGCTAAATGTAAAGTGAGAAACAAGGTAACAACGTATATGTCATCTAATTTCAGCCCGTGTTTAGTTCATACATTTATACAGATCATTCATATTTTAATAGAAATAAGAAGCTGTCAACACGCCAGAGTTAAACATCTCCTCCTACAGTTAGCTCGCCCACAATGCAGTACTCTGAGACTCCTACAAAACAGCGTAAATAATTAAAAGCCACACACTTCAGTTTGATCCACAGACAGAAGTTCCACTAAAAAATGAAACGGGTCATAAATGTTGAGCAAAACACAGCAGCTCATTTGCAAAAGCTTCTGGAAAGGTGTCTGTGGCAAAACCAGCTCCATCTGCCACTGCAGGTGGCCTTCACACACATGCACACGCAGGCAAACAGGCACACTAACTGGGCAGGTGAACAAATGATTACTGATGCGAGATGTGCAAAGCAGAAAAAAAAACATGGGACGGATATGCTAGACAAACAGCAATTTTTCATGCACGCTCTCTTGATCTCCTTAAACACTCATTTATTCCCTGCTGAGAGTTTTTCTTCCCACTACAAGCACTCACTTTTGGTTTATTGATGTACCTTGTTGTACATTTTACACTCTTATTTCCTTCTTATAGATTTATTCCATGCTTGTGCCTTTAAAATACCTTAAGCTCCTTTTTCAGACTCTTTGCTGCTCCCACTAAAATCTCATTGTTGCTTTTTGTAAATGTCAGGGAGGAGAAAGAACCTCAAAATAGATAAATATTTCATTAAATCCATTACTATGAGTTAAAGTGAAGTAGTAACACTGCCTAGACATATAACAAATAGTGTTTCATTTTTTTTTTCCTTTTGGAATACTAATTAAGTCACAGAACTATTTATTTAATGATGTTCTCCATTTAAATTTTGGCAGTGCTAGTCCTACTGAGAAATCAGGGTTTGGATCTATTTTCTGAAGAGAACCTGTTTGTTTCACATCTCTATCATTCTCGTACACACAGGCTCACTTTATCCTTTAATCTCGGCTTTTCCCGATTTCCTCCGCTACAGTTTATACCCTAAGTGCTTTACTCCATCACTTCTTAAGATTTTGTGTAATTATTGCATAATGATTTTGATTACAAAAAAGACATAACCAAACACACGGAATGACTCAAAAACAAACACTAATGTTGCAAGCAGTGGTCAATACAGATAGCGAAGACGAGAACTACGGCCAGAATAATGTAGCAATGTCTTACTAATTTTATTTATTTATTTTTTTTTACGTTGTTTCATTTTCTGCTTTCTCCATGTTTTGGGGACTTATTAATTTAATTGACAAGCAATCATTGTGTGCTAATGTACACAGACAGCAGGGGTCAGATGGAGGAGCAGTGGTATTTGCATCATGTAAAGCCAATGAGCAGAAGCGAGCTGCTCTTAAATTGTGATAATGAATGAAAAGACCATAATCAGATCCACTGCAGAACAGCAGCGGTGTTAGGAGCGGGAAAACGACAGCAGCACTGTTATGGCGCTTGTGTGACTCTATTTCCACTCACCCTTTTGTCTCTTCCTACTTCATGTTTAATGCTCGTTCCAGGAACAGGACGGATCGTTTCTGCCTGCAGACATGCATGCAGGCCGTTTGACCGCTTGACGAGGATTGCTGGTGCACTGCTGAGCTAAAATTGGAAGGGACACTGCAAGCTGAGGGGCGCCGCTTCGGCGATATGACAGATACTGATTAGCTCATGTGTATTCACACTATTCTGTCGTACCTGTTGTGTTCCCACAAAACGCTGCAGCACAACATTTCGACACTTTTCCAAGATGACGAACATCCAAGGAACATTTTTGGGGATGCTGATGGAAAAAATCAAATCGCAACTCCTCCATAGATCACTTGCAGCAGCAAAGTGGGTTTCGCCACCTTGCAAGTGTCATTCATCATGTGGTAGGGATGAACGTTTTCACCATTCAGCTCAAAATGCTGTGAAATATTTGTTCTTGACATATTTATCTTTGTTCAATTCATGAGATATCCAATAAATCTCCTTTTTGATTGTTTGTGATCAGTTATATTTGTCGATCCACAAAAAACTATGTTGTTTTCCATTTTGCATGTGGATGCTGTCAAACACATACAAGAACAGAAGGTTGCATGTTTCACCTTCGTGAACGTTTTGCTGTTAACACACTAGCATAACCGGAAGTATTCTGTCCACTCACACATTCAGCTCATATAAATCCATACAAACGTGGAGGAAAATGGAGACAACTTGAAGACATCGACTTGTCTTCAAGAACACGGCATCTTTTAAAGAAGACTAAAGTGGAAGACCGACCTGCTGGATGAACGTGTGCGCCCCCTGCGGGCTGAGCAGAAGGATGGCTCTGCGCAACGTGTCCCGGTACCGATTCAGCTCCTCCGTCCTCATGGTGGTGAACAGGTTGGTGAAGACTTTACTGATGTTCCTGTCCACCCTCTGTAACGCAACGTCAACGCCCTGACGAGACGTCTGATCAAGGAAGCCCTGCAAGCCACGGATATCTGGGGAGACAACGAAGAGTCGACCAAATGAGAATGTCGTTAGAAGAGAGAATCGAGGCAGTAAACAGCTTTTTTTCTTTTTTTTTTCTTCACAGTGGAACATTTTACGGTGAACATGAGGCGTAAAAAGAAGGAAAAAAAAGATCAATATCAATATCAAAAACTTATGAGCCCAGAAGCGAGTCAGAAAGCTGTTCATATCTCAAGACAATCTTTACATTCGCATTTTAAAACTTAATATGGGGGTATGATAAAGGTCTTGACCTTGTCATAAAAAAACATATCCTCTATACACACAAAACTGAAAATAAAAACATGCAGTCAGTGCAATGCAAACCTTTCCTGCCAGCAGCCATCACGATCCTCAATAACTCTGTGAAGAATCTAAATTAATGAGTTACAACTTTTGATTTCCCTCTGGGATTAATAAAGTATATTTGAACTGACTTTGACTTTCAATAAGACTTGTGTGGTTAGGTTTGGAATAGCCAATCCAACAGGAGGATGACCAGTATCTCTCTAATGGTATTTCTTCAAACCCAGCCTTGAATATTAGCTATCAACCCATTGAAATGGTGACAACTGACCACAATCCATGCAACAGCAGTTTGGTGAATTAGCAGCATTTACTGAATTGACTGCGACTCACTTACCCGGCCCACAGCCAGCGAAAAAACAGACAACTCAAAGAAAAACCGACTCGTACAAAAGCGACTCTTGTTTTTGTAGCTATTGAAGGTGACTGAACCCCTGAGAAAGCATCGGTTCAATCTCTACTCTATCTGCGTCTGAACATGACAGCATGCCTTCTTTTTTTTTTTTTTTTTTTTTTTTTTTGGAGGCATCTTTCAAACTCTTTCTCAGATACGTTTCTTTCTCATTCTGCTCAAAAAATGGCAGCTGAGCTGGTTTTTGTACTGCTGGAGAAGCTGACAGGTTGTTTGGCCCGAATATCTCTCACTTTTTGTAGCCTCCCTCCATCTTTTTTAGTCTATTAGCACTGACAGCCGGCTTGTTCCGAGCACCCACTGCCACACTATACTGCTGAAAACCATTTTTTTTTTTTTTTTTCAGCTGGGCCATTTCATCTACCCTGCCCCACCCTCCCCACCCCCCTACGCCACATCTCCGGCCCGACAATAACCACCATTTCTGTTCTCCCTTAAATTTTCTTTCCATCGATCCAACTGTCACTCAAAGCCTGCCTCCCACTCCTTCCCAGAAAATCGGCAGGGACGTTTACTCCCGGAGAACAAACGAGAAACTGTTTTATGAAATTTGAAAGTCGGCCCTGTGACTCACCCTTCCCCGCTGATTACAAAGGCAATACCTGAAGGCAGGCCCTGTGGAAAGCAATATTTTATCTAACTTTAGAACTTTTATATCTCTTATCCAATAAGCGCTTCAACATTCTATATAAACAAAGCAATCCTTTTGCCCTCTTATGAGAAGAAATAACCCAAAATAAGAAAATAAGCATGACATTTTTCCCACTCCTTCAAATTACGTTTCGCTGACCATAGCAGCAACATGTTGAAAGGTAAAGCACTCAGTGAAATAAGATAGATGGCGTTTGCATCCACAGCCTAAATCAACATACTGCAACTAATTCAGCACTCAACAGTTTCTGTCTTCACTTCCCAAAAAAAAAAAAAAAAAAAAAAAAAAAAAAAGAATTGCTGCTGAAAAGAGAGAAAGAACAAAACATAGCCGCCCTTTTCTTGAGCTCAAGCACTGGAACACCACAAGTGGAGCGCCTTGAAAGCAATTTAAAGAGCCGCTGCTCGTCAGCCACAGTTCAATTTCTCTTCAGCCACTTTGAGCAAGGCACGGTGGGGGAGGCGGGGGGAACGCGCTGCTCTCCCAGCAGAAATGCCAACACTTATCTCTGCTCATCAGCGTCACGCTGACCTCTCCCGGCTGAAGACCCAGCGAAGACCCGGAGCAGATGAAGCTTCAATTTGGATTCACACGACACAACTGTTGTCGTTCACGTACAGCGCAAGTACCTTAAAGGCCAGCGGTGCCTAATATTTGCATCATGTCCGGATGCAGCAAACATTGCTGATATTTGCAAGCCCTGCAGAAGGAATGTCGATAAATTTTTCAGCATGAATTTTTATCAGGCGGGAATCCTTGCCAGCTGAGGTTGAACGGCCCTCAGGCTTTAAGAGACAAGAAGAAGAAAAAAAGAAAAATCTTGGGAACCAAAGCTTGTTAAGTTTTCCCTAACATAATTTCATCAAATAAATATTTGTAGAAGAGACTAAATAGTCTCTTCTACAAAGAGACTAGGGCAGCTATTTTCTTTTCTGTTGCTATTTTTGTTTTGTGATCATGCCACATTTTAATTGTTAAATTCTAGCGACTGTTCGTGCAACCTTATGTAACATGCCAAATAAGGAGATGTTTGTGTTTCTCGAGCAAAAATCAGATGAAATCAATGGCTGCCTGGACAGAGGCTAAAATTACACACGCAATCGTTAAACTCCAAGGGTGAAAACAACCTTAACTTGTTGCAGAACAAAATTTTGTTGCAGACCGAACAGACAGAAATGTTCTCTTGTTCAGCTTATTTTTATTGTTTTTTTTTTACAATTAAATTATTTAAAGGGCCTTTTTGATGGAAAAACTGGAAATGTTTGGGATGAATGTTCTTAAAGTTGTAAAAAAAAAAAATCTGTCTACATTTCCCTAAATCACATGTGTGAAACTGTCCTGCAGTAGCTTTTTATGTGGCCCGCTAGCCTCCCAATTACGCCAATAAGTCCCTACACTTTTTTGAAAAATTCATGCTACATTCACACAAAAAAAAAAAAATCAAATTTTTTCTCTGATTTTTCTGCAATTTGTTTTTTTCCTCAAATTTGGCCAAAACCATATTTAAGTGTCTGCTTCCTCAGCTTTACTTGACATCAACACGTAGCACGTGATGGATACGGCGAAATTTCTAAAACAACCTTACAAATATGTCTAATTTAGCGCCACAAAAACAATCAAGATGTTCTGGACAGACTGAAAAGGTCTTCAATTATTATTTCATCTGAAGGAACACTTATGGAATACTGAAACCAGAAGATACTTATCCATATTTGACCATCAATATATACTGGCAGAACTGGCCCTTTAAGAACATTCAGATTTTTGATATGGCCCAAAATGAAAACGAGTTTGATGCCTCTGCATGTCTGAATCTGTTGGATAAGGGCAGCTATTTTCACTTTTCTAACAGATGCCTTGGTTGAGGTTTAAAAAAAAAAAAACAGCCGGTGACATCATTCCCTTTTGCTGTGATGCCAAATATATTAAGATCTGCAGTTGAATGTGTCTACTAGCCAGCCAAGCTCAACAGACTGTGGACCCGGTTAATTAACTGCACGGATGTGAAAATGCTGGAAGGAGCAAAGTGAGGGCAGAGAGACGAGAAAACAGAAGAAACACGGGGAATGAAAGGATGAAAAGGATGAGTGGTGGGTGTATTAGGAGGAATAATTGAGCCTTCTTATCCGCACAGGCAATGACAGGTGTGACATTTTAGCTTTGGAAAGCCTCTCTGTATTGGATATCCATGGAACACACACAGGAAATCATTTTTCTGTGTGGTGTGGCCACTTTTGCAGCACTTGTGAGGAATCATTTTAAAATGAAACATCTCTCGACTTCAGTTTATTTCCAACCTTCGTCTACTATAAAAATGGACAGAGTTTTCACCTGCTTTAAAATGAAATGCTGTGGTTTTCCACGTCTTGAGAGCAAGTTCGGTGTCGTATTACACCACCTGAATTCTCTCTTTACACTCACTGGTGACTTTGTGTTAGGTAGACATTGCCGATTACACTGCGGTATTCAAAGTCAAACCTAAAGGGTGGTCATTCTGTTTTACATGTTCATCTGGTTTAGCAAACTGAATTATATAGTCTGTGGTAGAAACACCTAATTTAATCGTTTTGCAACAGAAATCTGTGTTTTTGAACGTTTGCTTGGATTTCTGATCAGTATTGACCAGTAAAAGAGCTGCTTGTAGATAATGACACACAGAGGTTTATTTATTTAAGGAATATGTCATTTCATAAATTATGATTATGATCATTTTCAGCCTCAGAAACCAGAAGTCAACACACTACGTCAGTCACACTGACCTACTTAAACTCTCCGAAGGGTCAACATTAAAATACTAAAAATACAGCAGTGTTGGGCTGTTTTACATCCTAATAACGAAGGAAAGAATGGAAAAAATGACTTGAGTGATCCTTGTCATGAATTATTCCATGCATAATTCCATTTTATTGTACATAATTTAACTTACTGACTAATTTCCTTTAACTTCTTCGTATGTGTGTATTAATCATGTTGCTAGCAATATTTGGTTTAAATGTCATTTCAACAGCTGCATTAGAAAGAACATCACTGGTGTGTTCAGTACTTGCTCTATCCCGACTGTAACCAGTGTTTTATGGATAATTTATTTCCGGGGCAACCTTTAGAACATGTAGCTGCTTGTTTCCAAACCATTAGCATTCCTCACCATGAAAAATAGACTCTCCCATATTTTCTCTAAAAAAGGTGCGAATAAAACAGCATTCCTGCAACCACTGGATTTATTGTTATTTACCTTCACAGAGATATATTTCTTCATTACTGTTAGCCACCTCTGCTTTAGGAAGCTATTCCCTCTTGGCAATAAGGCAACATTCCAACCTAAAAACTCTTCCATCAAGGAGCTGCAGGATTCTTGTGGAAGAATAATGGTGTAGGCGTTGGTACAGACTCATGCTTTCCTTGGTTTCGGCTCAGAGAAATGATTTTTATTTTATTTTTTGTCTGACATTGACATTTTCTATCTACAGTTGGCCACTTAGACCTGCATGAAAGCTGATACTACGGTAAATTCACTCCTCTAACACACACACACACACACACACGCACACACACAAAAACAAAATGAGTGATGTGATGATGAGCTGGATAATTCATTCCGTCTCCATAGTCTCTCATATACATGCGGCTTGTCTCTGCGTGTTATCCTCAGAATCCCAACATTCATAAAAAACGAACCAGCGCATCAACAAGTCTCTCGCTAACCAGGATGATGTATAATTTAACTGCCAGGGTGCTGCTCGTGTTAAGAATGCGATGCTGACGCGTGGGGCGTGTGAAATGCTAATGCGGGCCTCACGAACGCCCCTCGCTGCTCGGCTCCTGCTCCCCTGCCAAGGTGCTATGCAAATGAAGCCAATCAAAAGAGCGGGCGTGCACTTTCGCAGGCGCCACCACGAACCCATCAGGCGCCATCTGAGGAGACTGGGACGAGGGCAGAAACGAAAGACAGACTTTGCTCACATTCCCATATGTCGATGCTTAAGAGCTCTCGTGTTTTATTAAGAAGCAGCGCTCCGTGATCATGGACTCGGGAAGCATCTGTGAGCAGAGCCGCCGATTCTTTCGACAGCCATAAACAGCGTGAGGGCAGAGCTATATGTGAATTAAATATGCCCACTTCATTATTCATACTAAACAATTTCTTCGGAGGACATTAATCCTTATGACGAGAACATGATGTGCGCGCGGTCCTGATTATCAAACTGCTGAAACGCGTCGTTATTGAGACACGAAGGCCCTTCCTGCTGGTCAATTACAGTTTGGGGCTGATGAAACTGAGACTATTACTTCATATGACTCACGAGGCTTATCGTAATGCTGCTGGTGTACGGTTATATTGATGCACTATTTAGGAGTTCAGGCCTTTATTGCTGCTGATCAAAATTCTTCCTCCGGCAGCAGAAAGGTAAACGTGACTTCCCTTCTGCCTCACTATGCATCGCCGTCCAAAGTTTACCACGTCGTATCCTCAAAGTTCACTAGTTTTTCCTTCAGGTTTTATGCAATGTACCGACACAACAAAAAGCAAAACTGTGAAATAAAACATCACCGTTAAATATATTTGAAAATGAACGCGTTCTTAGAAAAATGCTGGACATTTGTCCGCCAAAGCTGTGGATCCCTGTTGCCACGGGTCAACTTGACCGCTTCTCTGTTTAAAGCTCTCCCCTCCTGGCTTGCCAGATTAGGCTTTCAGCCATATCTTACGTTGACAGTGGTGCCAACCTCTTTCCATCTTTCACTTTAATGGAATAAACAGCGCTCTGAGATATTCAAAAGCGTGGGACATTTATTTTATAACCCCACCCTGCCAAGTCACACTTTGTTTCCTCTAAAATCCCTGAATTAAAGTGTATCTTGAAGAGACATGCATCATTTATATAGTTTGTTTCTGTCCATGATGAATTGGACCGTTGGCAGTGGATTAAAATAAATACTCTTTTGGCGACAGGCAACCGAAGTATTGGCATGTCGCAGCAAAGATTATCAAATGATAAAAGAGATCCGAGCTCTAAAAGAGAAGATTGAAGTGCTGGTTAGAAAGACTACATTTTGGCTCCTAATTCACGCACAGATGAATTTGAGAAATTATTTTGCTATAAATGTCTAATTTCCATTTTTCTGACGCTTCGGATTGGCTGTCAACACTTTTCCATCACTTACAGCACAACATTTCACTTCTTTGATGGAGTTTCCGTGATTATGCTGAGTGCAAATGATTGTGTCCACAAAGACAGCTTGGGTTTCAATGTTACCATGACAACTGTAAATAACCAGAGGTTCCTTTTTTATTTATGTACTTATTTACTGGTGCGGTTGGTCAAAAAATATGGACGAGTTTTATTCTTTAAACACAATGTGTCCCTTTTTTTTTTTTTAAATTAAATAAATATTTTCAGTATTTACAAACTTCTGCTTAATGAATGATCAACTTTACACTAGAAAGACAAACAAACATTCAGGTAAGGCAGATGTGTGTTGATCTTTAAAAGCCAGGAAAACGCTCCTGAACTAAACGTACCCGTAGCTACAGATTAAGCAGTAAATTAAAAGGATATAAAGAAAACAAACCACAAAAACCAAGGCAAACATGTGGAGTGGAACATGCCAAATTCAGCTGGGACTTTACCTGGAACTATGCTTTCGTCAGATGAGACCAAAATTGAGATTTTCAGTAACAAATGCTCTACCGAGTTACCGAGTGAAACAAGGCGTGAATATGTGGAAAACCGCCTCTGATAATTATGGTGGAGAAACCTGAGAATGTGTCGTGATGGGGTTATTTAACGAATACAATAAGAAAGTATAACGTCCTTCTCTACAGCATTGTACAATTTAGCACAGAAAAATATTCCGTAACAGATTTGTTTTTTTTTTAATTGAATAAATGTAGTAAAGGTAAATCTAGCCACAATCCATTTTTCAAGTATATCCATTTGTTTTCCATCTCTTTTGTTCTTGTGTGCACAAGCTGTCACACTCCTGACACCTGCTCTGCCGACGCTGGAAGTTGTAACCTAAGAGGAGGACGCCGCTGTAATTGGTCGCAGCAGATGAAGAGCAGTGCCCTTTTCAAACCACACTCATAACAGACAGAGCTGCCAGACTCAGCTTGTTTCCACATTGTTGTTCTGTGGCTCTGCTGTGAAGTTTGACTTTCTCTGCTTTTTTTTAATTTATACGAGACGCTCTCCTGCTGAGCTCGTACATGTCAGGAACGTCACCTGCACAGCAAAAGAAACATTTTGCAGAGGGATTTCGCTCAACCTACATATCCTCCATATCCCTCAATGACTGCATTGTTTAGAGTCATTGCGCAAAGGAGATTGCATGATACGTCGAGGCTCCGACACAACCGATGCGGTCTTTAAATGCAGGAGGTGCACATAGTGAACCAACGTCATTGATTTAGAAAGTGCTGAAAACACAGATGTCTGTAGCCAGAACAAAGGAAGATGAAGTTCAGTGCACACAGTAAAACATGAGAAACTCATTACAAAGCAATGCGACGCGCTTATTTGCTGTAACTGAAGCAAATCTAATAAAAACCCACAGGAATCATGTTTGTGTTATGCTACAAAAAAAAAAAAAAAAAAATCCTGAGCTGATTGCTACAGTAACAAGAACTTGTTCACTCCCTAGGGGTTCACACCATATAAAATGAGAAAAGCATTTAGTTTGAGGAAATAAGTTTTGATTATCTCCGTCCAGGAAACCCAAAAAGAGGAAAGTCTGCAAAATGTTGTAAAACTATGTAAAGCTACCATCTTCCTTCTTCTCTGAATGCTTTTTTTAGCTTCAGTTTTTACTACAAATTCTCACAGAGAAAAGCTAATTATGATCATTTGCTTACAAAGGAAACACAGACTTCCCTCTATAAAACTACCAATGAGTGTTGTAGTGAACTACCGCCGCTAAAATTCAGAGGGAAATACCATGTGAACTTTATGAGGCCAAATAGAGCTGGTGATCCACCCGTGTTTCTTAACATGATGCCAAGTGGAGAAAAAAAAACAAAACAAAACAAAAAAAACATCCGCATTAATCTGCTACTGCCCATCAATCAGGGAGGGTTATAGGGCCAATTACACACAATATGAAGACCATCATTCTACAGCGAGAAAGAGGACAAGAGTTAAGAGAACTGGCAAAGTTCCCAGTGGTGAACGTCCCAGCAAGTTCACCTCAAGTTCAGAGTATGCGGCGTTTGGAGAAGTTGTGATAAATCCATACATGTTCTCGTGTTTATTTATAATGAGTTGCATTTCCACACATGAAGAAATATTGTGGGAATGTCAAGTCCGCCTAACCCGTAACAAGAGCAAAAAACAAAACAACAACAATAAAAAAGCCTGAGGTATAAAACCTTGTGAAACAAAAGCCACCATTTATTTGCCCCTGTGCTCCTTTTTATCCTAAGAGTTGACTGTCTACCTTCCAGACTTATCTTTCCTGCATTACGAAAAATCTCATGGCCACCTGAAGCTGCTTGCCAGACAGTTGGATTTAAGTTCATGTACCTGAGCATCACTCAGCTTTTTGTTTTCAGGTCCCAGAACCATCTGCGGAGTCACCGATTGTCGATAAAGCCTCGCGTTTGCTCGGCAGATAAAAGCGGGAGGAGAGCGGGTCGACTGCGACTTTCGTGCATTTGTGCAGAGAAGCGAACACGCTCACTTCTTAAAAAACAGAAAACACTGCCGCCCTTTACAGCAGAGCAGTCACAGAGGGCAAAACCCGACGTGTGGCGGTGGCGGAGATGCCGTGAGTGCCGACATTAAACACGGAAGGGTTGAAATCACGAAAGATATAACCTTTAAAGGAAAGGAGAGATGTGACAGAGGAGAGAGGGAAACATCACAACAAACTAGAGCAAGAATTGATCCGTAAAAGTAGTAAGAGGCAAACTCTTTCAGCATGACCTCAACACAGATTTTCACTCTGAGCAATGACTCCGTTTATTTGACTTTCAAAAATGAAAACTTTCACAGACATGTAAGAAAACAAAATACAGCGACTTCCACTACGGGCTTACAAAACTTTGCATTTTTGTGACACTAAAATATGTTTGCAACAAAGAGGATCCTTAGCAGATAGATCTTGAGCTAGAGTAAAGAGTGATGAGTACAAACGCAGGCCACATTTTTCAGATTATTTGGATAGCACTGTGATGTAGGGATGTGAATGCTTTTTCTGGGTTCTACAAGAAGGAGATATCCAGATTTGGATTATATCATTTCTATCACAGTTCTTGTTTGAGAGGTTTACTACAAGCAAAACAAGCGCAAGTTACTCTGTTTTCTTTTCTCTTGAGGAAAAAAAAAAAGATACAAATCTGTCCTCATTAGTACTTTAACTTCAGATCTATAACAGAGAGGCTTAATATTTATGTTGTGAGAGAAGTGGAGCTGCTCATGATGCTGCTGCGGATTATGAGGGAAGGTTGGTAATGTCTAATATTTCTTGCTCACCTTGTTTCTTCCCCACACATCCAAAATTAACCACTGGATGAAAAAGAAAGATATATTAAAAAAAAAAAAAGAATCAATAAAAACAAAGCAAGACCGGTACTTTCAAAAAGAAAAAAAAAAATCCCAGTCATTTTCATTCCAGTTCAAAACATTGTTACTTTTTAAAGTCAAACCCGCGGCTCTCGATCGATCTGTTTGCTGCCTGCCAGAACTAGAAAGCTGAAATAAGACGGGGAAGGGATTAAAATAAGCAGCGAGGAAGAGCGCGACGTCTCGCTAACGAACACTTGGATACTCCGGAGGTGCACTTTATGAATGCTTTTGTGTTTGTGTTCCAGTGTTAATGGAAAAAATAAATAAATAAATAAATAAAGCCGAAGCCTGAGCAGGTGCGGAGGCAAACAATTAAACGGCGGCAAGCATGACGCACAACGCGAGCCGCGCTGCATCTCATTTATCAGGACGAAACCCATTTCGCCATGCGGCAGCTCCCGAAACTTCGTGAACTCTGGGTCAAAAAGATTCAGAACTTGTTTCTTTCCAGTCAGTTCAGTCACGCGGACTGCCGTGCATCTGCGCTCCTCACCTCTGATACACTGTACCCACAAATGCATTTGGCGTTGCCAATCCAGAGCGACTCCTTTAACTAAAGACAGCATCAAATTTGGCTTTTTTTCCTTCAAACTAAATCCGTCAATCAACACATCTAATCTCTGCGGCAAAAACACACACAGACAAGGTTTTGAATGTCTGACTGAACCGGATTGGATTCCCGAGACTTGTTCTTATAGTAGCATGGAGTATGTGATCCGCCGTGGAAGAAAATCATTGAGCTGAATTGAAATAATGTTCCTCAGGAAAGAATGGGAAGATTCTTGCATTTTTCTCCCCCTTTCAGTTCGGATTATAATGAAATCACTCAGGAAACCTGGAGGAAGCCGAAGAAGGAGAGCTATGACCTCCAAACCCTCAGATAGTACTGCTTTAAGAATGACCTTCCTTGAAGTCGATTAAACGATTGTCAAATTCTTCGAAGCTGGATGCAGAAACCAAAAGTATTTTTTTTAGTCCTGACTTAAAGGACCCAACAATCTCCTAAACATCTTATGTTTCCGGGGAGTTTGCTCCAGAGTCGAGGAGCATGCACACTTGACAAGCAACTCAGAATTGTATTTTGAACTTGGACCGCCCAGTGCATTCATAGTCCAATACTTTTAAAATCTAAATTCTAGAATGTTGGTTTTTAAATCTATTCTTTGACGAGCGATGGTCAGACCTAACCCAGATTTTAGCTGCTTCTAACCAAGATCTCGTTCTTTTAAGTTTATGATCCATGTCTCATGACCATGGCTTTGGGCTGGGACATGGATAGACCAGTAAACAATAGTTTTTTGTCGGTTTTTTTTTTCCGGCTCAGTCGTCTATGGGAAGACAGATCAGTGCAGCCCTTACATTATTGAACACTCATCTTCTGCTCTATTCTGTAATCTGCTGTGAATAAGGCAGCATTAAATCTTATCTGCATGTAATTAAAGACAAAGCAAACTGTTTTTAATGACTGAATCGCTTAATGGATTTGCTTCCCCGGTGATAAAGTAGCTTTAAGAATTGACGGAATACATTAGGACCAAAACAGACATGAGATAGAAAGTTTGACCGAAATACCACCTGCAAATACACAATTGGAAGATGAACATTCTCCGAATTAAGAGTTGTGGGTTTTCGTTAAGTGGCAAATAGGAACCAAATTCGGTAACATCGCATTTACACATTTTCTACTTCCTTTCGCCGCCAGTTTGCATTTCTGCCCGTCATTTCTCGTCTCTCCTCAAATTTCAGGCTGATGAGTCAAACAGGCAGTTCTCTAACCAGGTCGGAATGGCCGGGTTGGGATGGAGGGATGCCGTGTCCACGGACAGACCATTACACCCATCAATCAGCCGGTCAGCTGAAGTGCTCACCCAGGACGGAACACGGGGTTTGTGGGGGTGGGGAGGAAGTGCGGAGGGGGAGAGATTGAGACAGATTTAAGAGGCCTCTGCTGGGAAATTCATCACTCCTGGCAGAGTCCTCCATCAGAGACAAGGAGGGAAAAAAAATAACCTCCAATCACTTTGAATGCTGATGCCTCATCCTTACACAGTGGGAAAATGAGTTCTCTGTATCGAACCGCTCTCACAACAGCCAGGAAAATCAGGAACTAAATTTTTGCTTTGATCTATAATTGCATATTTTAAACCAGCACATTAGTTATCAATAAAAAGGTAAACCAAACATGAGACTTGGCCTTGTGTCAAAAGCTTGCAAGCTCGTTAAGGACAATCAGTGAGCTTTTTTCTGCTTCTCTTTCTCACACTTTGCAAGATATACCAAGAGTACCCGGATGACGTCGGTAGTCTTTTCAAGTTGCAAAATTGTCAGATGCACTCTGGGTTTCATGTGCTGCTCCTGCATGACTCCCTGCTGCCGCTGCCAGCCTCTTCCTCCATCTATTCTTTTTAGCTTCCCATCAGTCATTTTACTTCAAATGGCTTCTCAAACTACAATCTGTCTATTTCTGTTCCAGGCCACCTAGGACTCCAACAATGACTTGTAGTCTCCAGGTGAGCGCAATGGCTCAGGTACTGGAACCCTGAAAAGGACGCCTCGCGTTCAGGTTCAGCTCCTAGGTCACTCAGAAAGACTGTCCAGATTTCCTTTGCATCAATACAGCAGATACAACTGGTATACATATAGGTATGATGAACAGTTTTGTGACATTGGGGATCATTGTAATGAAATCCATCATTCACATATTCCAAATTGAGCCAGATGAAGATCTGAGCCACAGGTCGTTTACACCACAAAACCACAAGAGGGAGACGAAGTGCTTGCAGCTCAATCTTTGGTATGCGTACATTATGCATTACTGCTGTGGTTTCCAACCCTGAATGTGATGGTAGAATACTTCCATCACCTGTAAGACATTGATTTAGCTAAAACTGCAGCCAGGAATGACGACTTGGCAGGACTACAATTTTGATTTTTTTTCCTCCTTCTCCTCAGCCAGTGAACAAACCTGGTTAACTGTGCACTCAATGGTTCCTCATTTAAGTCAAACAAAGGATATTGGCTTAGATTAAGTTTCTATTGATGGTTGCAGGTGTGTTAATGTCTCGATCTTGTTTGTCACACAGTGCTCTCGCTGGTACAAAGGCCGGCACATATGAGGTCACCAATTAGTTGGCTCTCCTTCTTGGCACTTGTTGGTGGACAGTCACTTGGTCTGATTTTTTTTCTGCACCTCCAGTACCTTGGTGCCATCATGGTGTCATATATGTTGTGTATCAGAGCAGGACTTGTACAATGTTAATTAGGCTTCTTGTATTTTAGGGGAAACCTATACACCATGACATGTTGAGCAGCAAGGCCATGAAGTGATGGCCAACGCATGCCTATATGTACATATATTTTACTGGCTAATTAAAGATGTGTTGAACAATTACATATGATTTTTCTGATGTCAGGGAATGGGCAAGCTCAGCGTTTCCACGAGGCCAACCACAAACAGGACCAAAATCTGTGTAGCCATGCTTTTTTTCCTTTCTTCATGATGGAATTAATTGAATTTACATCATTTGTATTTACTCAGATTATATGGCGTTGAGATGTAATGGTTTGGAAGTACTTAAGAGTGACAAAAATATTGTAGAGCATTTTATGTTTCTTCTGCAGAGATCAGAGAATGTATAGACGTCACAAAGCGTAACCCGCTGCATTTTCAGGGAGCCAAACTGTTCATCTCTTTCATCTTGTTTATTTCCTCTTCATCTGAAAGTGACACAGAACCTGAAGAGTCACAGCTCGCATTCAACAACTTTAAAAACACAGGCTTAAAATTGGCTTCTGAAAAGGTTGTCAGAGTTCAGCAAAATAATGGACCTGTGGCCCCAAAATACTGTATTTTACTTTAAACCCAGTCATCAGTACACCTTCGATTTTCTTTCCACGCTCAAAGAAGAAGAAGAAAAAAAAAAAAAAGGAGCTGAGGAATGCACAATTTCTGATTAGACCTCTTGAAAACACATCAGATGGTACTGCCAACTTTCCACACTGTGGCACAAGCATAATAATAAAACATAATGATAATGATAATAAATGTTTAATTGAATAATAAGTTTATGATGGACGTTAGCAGCACAGTGCTGACTGGAAAAAAAAAAAAAAAAGCACACTGAAACCTCTTAAGAGTTTTTTTCTGCCTGGTTTGCATTTAAACACTCAATGAGCTTTTTAACAAAAAATAACACAACCACTGAACAGCTATAATTAATAAGCAGACAAAGCAGGTAGCTGTTAATGAAACAATCAAACCAATCGATATGTAATCAGCCATAACATGGCTCATGAACTGACTCCGACAACATGACAAGCTCATATTGTCTTCATCGTTCAAGCAGATCCCACCTGAGCATCTTTGTTGTGTTTTTACAGTGTTTCTTTCTGCTATGGTGGGACAACTTTGGGCCACTTTCTGATAAATGTTTAGGAACGTCCATCTATAGGAAAGGTCACTAGTTCCTAATGCTTCCCCGATCATGTTTTTTTATTTTTTTTTTTAAAAACAGACATCTTTAAATTTTGGCTGATCAGAACGTAAGCAGGCCAGATCTGCAGCTATAGTTTCAGTATTTACTGTGCAATTAAAACATAATATAGGTAATATTTTAAGGCCCCGGTTCACTGAGTCTAAACAGATAAAATCAGTATAAATAAATGCAAAATATTTTAAATCCGACTTCTGCTTCAGCCCATTTCAGTGACTATTTACATTGTTAATTTAAATATCCCAGCAATATCCAATATGCTGGGATATTGTACACCCTACGATCACAGGCGCAAATATAATAATAAAAATAATAATAATAATAATAATAATGGTTCCAATGCTGCAGGAAGGCAAAATTGTGTTTTTAATCTTGAGCGTAACCAGAGACGTTCTAATGCTGCCTTTGCGAAATTTTAGCATAGATCCTGCAAGAGTAATGTGTTTCACTTCTGTTAATGTTAAACATTTTTCCTGAGTTTGAAAGAATTTCCATTTTCATTTAACGTTTTAGCTGCTGTGAAACAATTGGGAGTTATTAATGGCGGCTAGAGAACCCTGGGTTGCACCAGATTAACTGTGAGGGAAGGAAGCCTAAATTTGTGAAATCCAATTAAAACTTAGTTATTACACAATCGCATAGTTTTGAGTCACTTCACTAAAGTTACAGAGAAGATGTGGGAGGATCATCAGTTATAGTTCGATTGATTATTTTCCTTCTCGCTCTCAGCTGAGCTGAGAAAGTCTTCACCAGGATTAGTTTAAAAACCAGGTACAAAGAGTGAAAACGGACAGTGTTTTACTCCTATCTCAGATTGACAAACAGATTAGTGCCCCTTTGTTCTGATTTCACTGTTTCCTTTCACTTCCTGAAGCAGTGAGCTGTGATCTCTGCTGACTTCACAGAAGGCAGAATCTGAATGTTGCATTCGTCTGGTGGTGGGGTGTGGCTGCATCTCAGCTGTAGAGTAGAGGTGATGCAGGGCATCGGGCAGTGGTGGAGAAAGTAGTCAAAAGATTTACTTCAGTAAAAGTACAGTGTACATTTTTTACCAGTGTAAAAAATGTACACTGGTAAACGTAAAAGTACCACATTAACATTTTTACCTGAGTAAAAGTAAAAAAGTACTGCCTTTTAAAAATACTTAAGTATTAAAAGTACTTTCTGAAAGTACTAATACAATGTCATCAAGAGTAACTGTCATACTTAATTTTAATACGTCAGAAATGTGCCATTTTAATGTATACTCAATAAAAACACAATAGTTTCAGATAGTTTATTCACGTATCAAATAAATCCATATATTTATTAATTAAATAAAATAACAATGGCTACTGCAGTGCATGCAGAGCATCACAAGAACAAAGAACAGCTCTCAGTGAGGCTTCAGTTCTATGGGACTTAGTAAAGAACCGTCCAGAAGAATCGGATCGTTCGTGAATGTCATATCACTATTTAGGAGATTTTTGGTCACAGCTTTGTCCCCAATATGAAAGACCTCAGTTAACACCTCCACACAATAATTCAGCGCATGAGACATTTGGGTGGCTTTCACATGACACATATGGGAAAATTCAACATGAGACATTTGGGAGGATTCAATGTTGGACATTTTGGAGGATTTAATATAGGACATATGGGAGGATTTAACATGAGAAATATGGGAGGATTTAACATTGAGTTTTTCTTATACACATATCTGATCTTCATTTTGTCTTCACTTCATACTAAGTGCTTACATCCATGCTGGTACCTGTACAACTTTACTCACTCTGAATAACATTTCTGCATATTTTAAAATTACCCAACTCGGTTGCATATTACCTTTTGACTACAATGTGTTTATGTTGTAATTTTGCCCTTACTGTACCACATTTTTATTATTTATTCTGTTTTACATAGTCTGCATCCTATCCTTATGTGACTAATTTCTTTGATTGGCTGTCACTTTGCTGCTGTTGCTCAGAAACTCCCCCATTGTGGGAGAATAAAGGATATTTCTATTCTCTGATCAACTGAATTTGAGAGCTTTGTAACATTAAAAAAAGACCAAATTGGACTGCAACTTGCTCTGAACCTGCACATGTGATTCAGCTTCGTGTGAATGAACAGGCCATTTAAACTGCTACCATGTAATTTCGCCAAGTTCACCTAAATTGAACCGTGATGGAGAGATTGCCAATCCCAGTTTCAGAAACTCTGTTTAAACCTCACCAACTAATTACCATGCAAATCTCTGCTGGTCTTATCCTATTGTGGATATTTTGTTTTTTTGCTTTTTGTTGTCTTTTTTTCTTTTTTGGAAAAGGGAAAATGAAACGTTTTTAGCGAACGAGGCGCTTGCTTGCGCTAAATAGACATGACAACAGGAAAAGCTCAGGTAAGGCGAGCTGCAACACAGTCAGTCAGGCGGGAACAAGTGAATAAACACCGTCGTGTGTTCTGGCGCATAAACGTCGACGTGGCCTCACTCCATCTGTTGAATGGACCAAGTTGTAGCGGATAACCAGGGAAACGCTGCCGCTTAATCTCCATGAATGTAACTTCTCCACATTAGCAGACGAGCGGCGGAGCGAGCCACTCATTAAGCGAAGGACTGACCAACAAAGCTTGCCGACCATCTGCTCAGCTGACTCGCTGGTATTTCAGGACGAGGTCCGCCGTGTTCCCCGTCAGTGAGTGGGAGTTATTTACCGAGGGTGTTAGCGGAGTCTGAGCTCGCAGCAGCTTCGCTGGATAAATCTGCTTTAAATGCAGCAGAGATGACTCATCACGCGAGCGCGTGCTGCGGCGTGACAGCCGGGCTCGCTTCTTTGTGCGCGTGCGTGCGTGTTTGTTTGGCAGGTGCAGCAGAAGGAGATGAGAGTTGTTGTGGCCCCGTGCCTCGGAGAACTGTTTAATAAACATTTTTATTAGCTCCTTTCACATGGCCGCTGCGAACGAGGCGGGCGGCGGTGCCTGAGCGCAGCCCCGTCGGCTGCAAATCCCCACCGCAGCTGGGGCGCCGCCGAGGAGCGCTGGTCGAGGCTGAGCGACGAGATTTAATAGGCCTCCAAGGCCAAGAGCATTAGGAGATACTAAATGCGCAATGTGCAGAGTTTCTGCCGATGTTCCAAACAGCATGGACAGAATAACCCTCCCCCCTTTCTACAATGAAGCAATTATGCGGAGAGGGCGCAGACGAAACAGGGTCTGAGACACTGCTATTGTCACGATTTTGTAAAGATTATCGTGTGAAACCGTCACAATATGAAGTGAACCTGCGTTGGTGTGTGAATGTCTCAGGGAGAGTTTCAGGCTTTCTGCCAGTCAGCCACTTAAGGTTTAAAGTCTTTCGGACAACATCAGGACAAAAGGTGTTGTCACTTCATTTCATCTTCCTTCAGAATGAGGCTTCATTTTATTTATTTATTTATTTATTTCCCAGGCTTTTTTGTGTCTCTGGAGGACAAAAACGGTGAAAGCGACTTCTTCACGGCTAACTGTCATGCTACAGCCATTTTTAGATTTTTCTAAATTCTATTACATTGCAATCAATTAACTTCAAAGTACTTTATTCATATTCTATGCAGACCAACACAACACTCTGAGGCTCCGTGCCTGCAGTCATGGGAAACTTTCATTCAGTAGTTTTGTGACCCGACACTTTGGGCATTATTGTGTAGCTGATGCTCAGTTTGGCTTAAGGAAGTGTTTGTGTGAACACTAGTATTAAAGTTCTTCCCCAGACTCCTATTGAATTTACGCTTGGGCTTTGACTAGGCCATTCCGTTACATTAATTTGCTTTGATCTACAGAATTACATTTCATCTCTGGTGACGTTTATGCAAGTGTTTTTTTGGCGATGAGATGAATTTCTGTCCGAAGCTCAAGTCTTTTGTAGCCTATTCAAGGTTTGTCCTTTATCAAGCTTTCCCCATCTTATTCTCAACTCTGCAAAACCAACCCCGCTGCGCGATGCTGTCAGTGCCATCTTTCTCAGTGAGGAATGTACGTTCAAGACGCTTTCCTCCTCGAACAAACCTATTAACATGTGATTTCATTTGCATTTCTTATTTAATGGAAACATGTTATTTGAAAAATGGTCAGGTTGTTTTTGTTGCTTTTTTTTTTTTTTTTTAAATTAGTGCAATACAGACAAAGTTTTGTGCAGATTTGTAGCAGGAGTGAAAACTATGCAATTTTTAAAATAGAACCTTAAGAATTTGTTGAAGGCAAGCCAGTTATGTGTCCGTTCATGACGTCTTCCACTGGTTATTGTTGAGGCTCTTGTGTCCTTCTTTCAGATTATTTCTTTCTGTTGGGGAATTATTTCTCATGTAAATGTTCTTTTTGTTTTCTGACTTCATTGAAGATGCGTGCTTTGTTCTGTCCTGTCAATTGTATAGTGAGGGTTTCTTGTGCTTACTTGCCTTAAGACAAAGGATGAAATTGACCTATTGTGCATATTTACACTGTATGCTGACTAATTTGTTCTCTCCTAATCAAATAATCATAAATGAATAAAGCATATATTGTTCTACATTTTATAATTGATGCATTGCTTTTCTAAAGTCAATGATAACTAATCGCTATTAGTTATGATCGAAATATTTTCCCCTGTGACAAAACAGCAACAGTTTCATGTGTGGCGTTTGGATCCAACACCTTCCTAAATGAAGCATTCCCCACTTCTTGGTGGGCCAATCGGCCCCGCAAATGTTCAGCGCCACAACGTGTAAGACCGTTAACAGTCTGTCTGGGTGCTGTTTAACCTGCAATTCCTGCAAACAAATTTAGTCAGGGACTAAACGAGGGTGATGACATTGAAATCACATCTGTTCCTCACTGGGCCAACCGGGCAAATATCAGGGGAAGAGGAGCCAATCAGGAAGAAAAACAGCTGTCGAATGTAGAGGGGATGGGGGGGGGAAAAGAGCAATCAGCAAAGAGGAGTGCTGCTCGGCCATGTTGGAGACAGATTTACCGGCCCCGCCCCCACACCCTCAGTCTATTCATCATCCAACCGGCAGCCATATTGGCATGGAAAGCATCGCGTCGGGTGGCCGCGCCGGTCGGTGTGAAAATCTCCTCAAGCAAATAATTAAACTATCAAGAATCACAAACAATCATTAATTAACCGCCTGAACTTTAAGTGAAGCTTGTTGTTGAACTGAGAGCAGATGGCTCGTAAAGCATAACCTTCAGATAAAGGTCAACGCCGTAAAATATTTTTTCAAAAAAAAAAAAGAAAGAAATCAACCAATTACGATTAATAAGCCATCTCCTGCCGGGTGAAACCGGGCGAGCTGTCATGTTTAAATAAGACTGACAGCATTTAATTACAGCTTTCTGTTGATCTGCTCATTACGTGGCAACTTGCTGATAGTTTTACAGCTCAGACTTAAATCAAAAGGACATAAATTCACGTTAATGCTCGGGGAGATCCACTTCCTCTGGGTTTTCCGTCGGTGGGCAACCAGCTGTCACTCTGAAGCGTTTTATAGATAAACGCACACAAATAAAACACGAGAAGCATAAAGTTAAAATAATGTCAATTCAAAGCTAATTAGTTTGGACAGTGTTTAATTGCGGTAGTATTTTCTGCAACGATAAAAAGTGATCAGAACCTGCTGACTTTGCCTCAAAGCTTGCAAACAAACTGAAACATCTGCACTTTAATTAAGCGTAATGATGTCCAGGCGCCAACCGCGTGACACTTTATGCCGTGCAATCACAACTACGACAACAACTACAGATGTCACAATCAATATTTTATGGGAGTAAACAAAACCAGAGCCAATTTCAGGCCAGCCTACACTGGTGTAAACAAACGGTCTAGACGGAAGGTCTGCCGTCATGATCTTGATCTGTCCTAGCACATAAGGTCAAAAATTCAAATATTTAATTCAACATTTTCAACTTTTTCAGTCTTTACACTCTGTGCTTTGGTCTGCTCCAGTGCGACATACCCAGAGAACCTTTGATGGAAGACGTTCAGGAGTCATCCTCACCTTCTCTGCGGAGAAGCAATGGCTCTCCTTCAATCTCAACCCCAGGACGATTTAAAGGAGGAGTGTCTTCAGTCTCTTGTGCACGTCGTTTTGCACCTTTGGTCACAATCCAGGTCTTATAATGAAAGATCAAGGTATTAAATATGGAGCAGTAAATTCAGTGCTTCACCTTTTGAACCAGGGGATCACGCAGAAGGTAAAAAGTGACCCGTTACCCTAAGATATGTATGGTGGGAACAAGGTCTCTCCAGTGACAATACTTCCCATGATCCCCTCTGCAAATCGAGATGTTTTGGTTCACAAAAATCAGGAGAAAAGCCACTTCTGTTTTCCTGATTCTGCAAACATACCAATCTAAAACATCTTCCGTAAAGTCTGACTCGCCCCTTCCTGCTGACTTTTTTTTTTTGTTAGCTTTTTCTCTTTGGATTTCATGCCATGCGAGTTGATTCTCAGAGTTTTACAGAGTCACAATTAAAGATGCTTCCCATCCACTCAGAGGCAGCCATTTATCTCTACTAACCATAGTAAATGCTTCTGGCTTTAGTCTGCTGATAACCCTTGGTGACGGCTCAACTCTGTTAGACTTTAGCAATTACGATTTAATGTGGTCTCCAGACATCTGATGCATTAATTTATTAACGGATATAAAGATGCATTATACCCCCACAGCTTGGGGGAAGGAGGCCTGGCTCATGTAAACTGATGCTCATTCGTTTAACTAAATGTCATTGTTGTGCATTTCTAGCCTTCAGATTAAGAGCAGAAATTGAAAATTCAGAGCAAACCTTTCAAGGTAAGAGCTGCAAAATGGAGAAAAATAAGTCTGTGTAAGCAAGATTAAGTTTGGTCATTCTATTAATACAGTCCATACTAAAAGTGTTTATGTATTCATTTGATCTTGACATTTACTTAAATTTTTTTATATTCTTATTTCTACATGAGTTCCTGGAATAAATGTCTTCAAATTAAAGGTTGGACTTTTATTTTAGCAAATTTCTAGTCACAAAAAAGGCTAAATATTAAGTCGAAGCCTCAGGTGTTGCAATGTCTAACTCAACTGACTGAAAAAACGTGATCAACCTGATCTTTGTTCAAAGTTTCCTCCAGTCCAGCAGAATTTACTCAATGTAACCCTTGTCAGCTAAAACCAAATCTCAGTAACACTGTATTGTTGAGTCATTGTTAAAACAACATGAGTCCGTTATAATTTCCACCAGGCACCGTTTGATAAACAAAAAAAAAAATTAATAACTTCCAGTACTGACTCAAACACTCCTGTTGTAACACATCTTTAATAATAGCAAGAAGTATTCCTTTTACGGCCATCTTGTTAAAATGTCTGTTGTGGTGTGATTGTTCACATACCTATTTGTGTTGGAAAATAAGTTACGCCACAGATTTTCATCTTTTTCTCTTTTTGAAAACGAGTCGTGGAAAGAGCAATGAAAGTTTTCCAAAAGAATCTGGAGTGAAGGGAACTTCATCAGGAAGCAGAGCGGAACATGAAGCCACGGCGATACGGAAACACTCGCCTCGGCTCAGTGAGCAGAAGAACAAAAACAGAGCTCAGGTTCTGGTCGGTTTGCTGTCTGGGATTATCCCACCTCTCTGTTTCCTCTTCCTCTGTGAAACTTCTGTACTTGATAACAAATGAAGACTAAAAACAACTTATCTGAAGAGATGCGTTTTATTTTTTTCCCCACAAGATCAGAAATCGAGAAGGCAAACAGGTTCGGATGAAGAAATAAATCAATAAAAATATGAAATGTATCCTGTGCCAATATTCTTATTTGTAATCTATATGAAAATGTGTGGAAATGACATGGACTAGAATCAAGTTTTCCAAAATTTGAAAAATACAAATGACTACTGGCACGCTCCCTAACTTTGTCCAGTTGTGTGTCGATGCAAGGGAGTGTTTTTGTTTAAGTATTATCATCAGAGAACATTTCTGGGAGACGCTGCAACTTTTTGCTTCAGAAATGTTGAGGTCATATTAATTATTTTAACTTTATAAGAGTTTTACAGCTTCGGGGTGAGAATGTGTTCAACAGTCTCTGATTTCAAATCTAAGCACAAGGATTTAAAACACGGGACACAAATGTTACAGTTGAACCAAACATCTAGGAAATAACATTTTACTTAGTAGCAATTTTTTTGTCCATTTTTTTGTTAATATTTTAATTTGTCAGAATGTGGTTGAACAATAATATACCAAACCAGAACAAACAAAATGGTAGTGTCAAACAAAACTGCAATGTATTAAAGTAAGTAAAAATCCACATCTAAATATCCATTCATGTACATAATTTAAGCAAAGATTTTATTGATTCAGTCTTTAGAAAATAATTGTCACTAAACAGCAATAATAATTCTGCTTTTGCACTAAAATGTACATGAATGATAATGTAAAATGCCAAAAAATAAAAATAAATCATCCAGGTTTGTAAACGTTTCACTTCATCTACCAAACAGTTTCGTTTCAGAGCTTCTGATTTTGACAACAAACCAACGTCTTGACTGATGTAGGCTCAGCTCAGAGACTTTAAGCTACTTTGAGCATTAGCAGGCTAGCGCTGCAAAAAGGCGACTTTGTAACGCATCACTTAGCGTCACAACACTTCCTTCAAACTTTCAATCAGCGAAGGAAACGAACCATTAAAGTCAACAGAAAAACACAGATTTCCTATCTTTTTTCCGTTCATTCAGCCTTTATATTTCCTCTCTAAAACTCAGTCAAGCACCTCAGCTAAGGCTGATCTTCCACCATTCATCATATTATATTTACAGATCATTTCTGCAGTAAAACCTAGTCAGAGTTCCAGGAAAAATGCAAAATAGGTTCAGCAAATTTCAGATGTAGCGTTAGAGGAAAACAGTTCAGGTTACATTAATTCTTTGGCAAATATGTTGGCTCCCCTCCTTCCTTCTCCTCGCCAGACTTCGGCTAAACTGACATGCTGGACATGCCCAGAGATTTCTTTTTAGGAAATAACTCCTATTTTATGTTTATTTTACCCACATGAAAATCCACATTCATTTGATGAGACTACAAAAAAAATAAATAAATAAATAAATTAAACAGTAGGTTTTGTTTCAATTGATCTGTAGGGGAACATTAGCGTGTCGGTTTATGTGGACAGCAGAAAAACAACAGCACTAAATTTAGCTGATAAGGTCTAACAGCCAATTAAATACTGAAACAAAAATTAGGACAAAAACAAACCACAAATGCTCACTTTTTTTCTCCTATGCTGTCAGCTATAAATGAGAGGATGTAGAACATGATCACACACACTCTCTGACAAAACGACAAACTCAGAGATATGAAGACAAAACAATTGGTAGTGCACTCCATGGCAATGAAACCCATGCACTCACAATCAGAAAATTACATCGTGGGTATGAATTATGCTCATTTTAATCTCATTCACTGATTCACACGAGGTACAAAATAATCGCGGGTTTGGAGTGAACTCCCACTGATACTTTGTTAAAGTCTCTGTGGATGTTTCGTGCGATTCCTGGCACGGATGAGGACTTTAAGCACAAATCTTCCAGTTACTGATCAGAGGTGAGGCTGAAGGATTTGGAGGTAGTCCGTCTTCATTATTCGATCCCCTTTCAGCAGCGCGCCGTTACCGCTGACAGAGAGCAGGACGGACCTGGCATGGATTGAAACCATTTGGCTGGTCCATGTGGGCAGGTGTTTGCTAAGAGACAATTTAGTCATTTATTAATCTATTCATTTATTTGAGTCGTGTAACATTTTGACCATGAGTGCGTTTTGCGTTGCTCACAACAGATTCAAAACTGTGCACTTCTTCTTTTAAAATGTGACGTACTGTATAAAAAATTGTTTCAAACAATCAAACAAACTTGACTGATTGATTTATTTAAGATTTCTGGGGTAAATTTTAATCTTTGTAGCTCTTGATAACAGTTTTTCCTCAACCCTCTTCCCACTAAATGAAAGCCAATTTTTTAAATCAGCATCATTTAACATCAAACAAATCCATATTTTAGATGATTTAATGCATTCATGCACATATAGAAATGGATTTATGGTGGGGGGAAAAAAAACATGTACAAAGAGAAAACATTGTGAGAAGTTCAGGAGTCCTGCAGTACGAAAACCTCCTGTGGTCACACAACCTGTTCCCGACCTGTCTTGTGTTCAGGCTGTTACTGTTAAGCGCTGTGAGATCATAGCTCTCTTTAAGGGCCCATCCTAATCAGAAGGTCAGAGTTGGAGCGCAATGGGAGGTCTCCAAGGAGCCTACGGGAAGATCGGGAATCTTTGCGATTGCAACAGTGTTTTCTCCAGAGAGAGAGAGAGAGAAAGAGACCAAACGGCTGAGCTTCGAGCTCGTCCACAAAGGAAACAAAACAGCTCCTGGATTGTTTCACAGCGATCCATGTCGGAAAATTAATGGACAGGAGCCTGAGCGATTTGTCTTCCATTGATTGGTTATTCTACCCTGTGTTCAGCTCTTGCTTCCCACTCATTCCATTTTACACGTGTTCGCTCAGGCGGAGAGGAGAAACCGGCTCGAATTGCTATGCAAAATGTTGCTGTTTTGATCAATAAAGCGAGCACGGGGCGATCCGTACATGCAGAACCCGGCCGGCCTGGTGCTCAACTAAGGGCCGAGTTATCGCTCCAAATCACTCTAAATCAATAAAACACAATTGTTTCTTTTTTTCTTTTTGCAAATAAATTTAATGTGGGATTTTGAAGATTCACAAAAACCTTTGAACTGCTGGTGAATAAACCACAATCAAACACCTCTGTGTGTGACCCTCTGCAAAAATGTGACCAAATTCTTCCCAAAATACCAAACAAGGAAATAGCAGTCGATAAAACACAGAGAATGTAATCACTAAAATACCTCAAAAATATAATATGAGTCCTGTTCTCTCTCTTCTAGGATCTGAAGACTTGATTTAGCCATCTAAAATAAGTAAAGCTTACTTGAATAGGACATTTCAGCAACAAGGCAGTTCAGAGTGCTTTAAAATTATCATGCAATCATCAATTATGAAACAGGCAACACACGTTTCATTTTGCCAAAAATCCTGATCAAAATCATCGAGGAACTACTCATCAAATATGTTGATTAAGTTTCACTTACGATTTGACGGAACTCAGTGTTTCAGCTTTCATGAACAAATATATAACTAAATAAATGTATTACCTTCTAATGTCTAACATATTCAGGATAACATCAAATTCAACAATCTTGTTTGTTCACAATTTTTTTCTGAACAAAGTTTTATCTGTTGGCTGAAACGGATTATTGAGAGTTGACCCAGAACTCAAATTAAACCAAAGTAACTTCTCAGTTGCCATCTTTATTTTAGATGGCAATTTTGTGAGTTTTATTTTTTAAAGCATAATCAAGATTTTATCAAAAACCAGCAAAAAAAAAAAAAAAAAAAAAAACAGAAAAAAACCCCTCATGGCAGCTTAAGTGTGGTATCAGTTGAAATTCTGTCTCTTTGCCTCTTTTTAGCCTGAACTTCAGACTTGTTTTGCTTTGTTGAGAATTGAAGCAGCTTGAGCATGCCAATAATCCGACTTTATTCCATGAAACAAATGCCAAGATAAAGAACTGGGACACTTGATTGCGGATGGGATTTTAACCCGCGTGTACGTCTTCGCCCCGAACCGCTTCGGCACCGCCAGACAGAAAGCAGGAAGTCTCACCTTCCCGCGTTCCCGTGAAGCAGATTGTTGCTGTTTGTGTTTCCCGGAGCAGGTGTCCTGTGTCACAGACTGTGTGCTGAATCAGAGCACAGCTGACGGGAACATAGTCAGTCGCACAGGAGATGGAGACGCACCAGGTGGTCCTATCACCAATGTGACACACTCCGTCTCCGCTGCAGGACACATCATCTCCCTCGCAGCTCCTATCGTTACAGATAGTTCTTAGTCCCTAGTTCTTTTGTCTGAACTTGGGAATTTACAGCAAGCCGTAAAAAGGCACATGCAAGACTTTATCATTTCTGCAGAAACAATAGTAGTGTTGACTCAAAGATACATTTTAAAATGGTAGAGTTACATCAATGCAACTTCTAGACCTCTGCAACTTCTAGTCTGTTCATCAGTGACTTAATCTGTTGAGGTAAAATCAACTGGATTTTCAACCTGATTCTTATTCTCAGCCTTGTGCTTAAGATGATTACTAACAAGCATTTGACCAAAATATTTAATTTTGGTGATGGCATTCATCAAAATTTAATGTTTGTTCAATTGTTGACTGCATGACGTTTTCCTTAAAACTCTGTAATTTTGTGTTTTTAAAGCGCCTTCCACCGAAACGCCCTGCTTTGTGGAAAAGGAGATTATTGGAAATATGTTGTACATGTTTCAAAGACCAAAAATGCTATTGACGATATTAAAAGAAAAATGTATAATCACATTTAAATATGAGAAGATTTATCTTCTCATATTCGAGTTTATCTGGTGTTTGGAGATTTAAATGTTTAAAAGTTGAGTTTCGAACAGATCAAGTAAAAATGCATGTTTTTTATTTTTATTTTTGTTCTTTCTTGCTTGCTTTCACTTTTGTGTGTTTGAAATAAATACATTTTAAAAAGAACAGGAGTCTCTGTGTGAAAAAGATACATTTTCATCAAATTGAAAAAAAAAAGATACCCAAAGACACATGGTTCTTCTGTGCAAATGTCACTATTCATCATCACTGTTGCTGCCTCAGCAAAAAAAAAAAAATAGGGAGATTTTCTCAGTTCACTATACTGGAGCACACGGTTGGAGGCCATCACAAACATTGTCATCGTCATCTAATCACGACTTGATGTTTAGGGAATGGAAGGCGAATCTGACAAGAATAATTCAAATAAAGAATGTTTTCCCATTTTGCATTAGCTGCATTTGGCCAAAGACCTGACAGAGGCCTCCATCTCGTTTTCCAGCCCAGTTTCAAGATGACTGGAAAGTTCCTGCAGTTTTATGAAGTGTTGTTTTTATAAACAGAGATTTTGAGCCCGGCTCCCATTCATGTCCGCCTGGAGTTTGGCTCCTGCAACTCCGGCTGTCAACAGTTGTCCAAAATCTCTTCCTGTCTCTTGTTAGTTTGTGAATTACAGATTCACTCACTGTCTCGTACATATCTGTCCGTCTTCAGTCAGCTGTCAAACTCAACTTTGCTGCTTCCGCTGCTTTTCTCAGCCACCTCCAGCATGTTCAGCCGGTAAACAGCCTCACAAACACAACATGCCCACTGAGGGTCAGGAACAGGAGAGGTGAGGGAACCTGAGGTCGATGAGCAGGCGAAGAAGACGAGAGAGATGACATGAAATTAAATCAGAGCGAGTCAGTCCATAGAGTGATGTCTTGAATAAATAGAGTGCTTTGAAATCAAAACATTTCGACAAAGTTTCTTTGGGGGCAAAACAAACAAACAAAAAAAAAACCTGCCGGAAGCCCACAGGAATCATTTTGTACAGAAAAAAAAAAAAAAACTGCTGAGGATTCCTTGCAATCGATCAGATTTTTCCTATAATCAAAACTGTTGTGTGATAGTGAAAAATAAAATCCATGCAAAGAATACAAGCACTTGTGAAGGAAACCTTGGAAACAACCAAGTCTAAATTATCTTCAAATTGATCAGTGTTTAATTAGAATGAATTTCTCAAACAATACATCTTCCTACACATCACTGGATGCTGAGAAGCAAACGTGTAATTTGAATGTATCTCTTTAAGACACAAGATGATTTAAGCAAACAAATAGCTTGACTATCTGTTTTAACTTGTGGAGATTGTGGAATCTAATTTTCTTCCCCTCTATTCTTAGTCCTATTAAGAGATTGTTGCTCTTTGTATGACTCTTGAAGCTATAGGAACAGTTCTAAATATCTAAAAACAGATACCTTTTTCATTAAATAAGGAATTTTACTGGAATTCATAAGCATAATGGAATTTTTTTTTTTCACATAAAAATCTATCAAATTTGGCTGAACGTGGTGGAACATAAGCAATGCAAAGTTTGCGCAAAAAATGTTAAAACTACACACCTTCTGAAAAACATGCCTAAGAAGTTGACCAATAACAAATTTTTACAATTTTTAAAAGTTTCACTGTTCGTCTAGGTGTGTACATCCCAGTGAATCATTTGCAGGTTTTCTCTGTGATTAGACTGATCAGTCTTGATTAAATGTTACTGACTGAATTGATGAACTGAACATGGAAAAACTGTATTATCCTTATGGAAAATAATTGAGAAACACTGCATACAAAGATGAAGTACTTTGTGTTGTGTCTGTCATATAAAATCATAATAAAATACATTAAAGGTTGCTGTTATATGTTTAAAGGTTGTAGGGCTGTTGAGAGCAAATACGTGTCCATCAGGGACCGAATGTGGAAAGGCTACACAGATTGTTGATGCTTCCTCGGTTTGTTTTCATGAAAATAGTTCATCATCGTTTCCTTTTTTTTTTTTTTTTTCTGTAGAGATAAAAACCCAAACCTTCCAAGGTCCTGTGGGTGCATTAACCATTCATATCAACACATGCAAATTTATGTGAAAAGAGGCACAGAGGAGCTAATGAAGACAAATGTCGAACCATTTGTTTTCATCTTCTTCGTTTTTTAAAGCCTCCAGAATAACACTGGGGACACCATTGGAGTACTCCATCATCAAGTTCAGCACTGGTTGACTGCAGAGTAAACTTTTAAGTTTGCTACAGTTTTACAACTGCATCTCCGTCTCCAACCAAACTCTGCTTCTGCCTCCTCTGGGGGTGCTGGAAGGGCAGCGCTTCAGACAAACAACACAAATCCAAAAGAAACAGTCCATGAGCTGCAGTCTTTTTTGGAAGCTTTCTCGACGGACAAAATGAGGCTGCGGTGTTTCCAGGGCTCCACCATGAAAATACCGAAGATTTGTTCTCTGTTCAAATTATCGTAAAGCAACCCAGCAGCCGATCAGTGTCCAGGTTGATGGAGAATAATTAAAGATGGAAGTAAGAAAGCGAACGAGTGAATGTAGCTTGAGAAGGCGATTATAGGAAAATGACATTTACTAGTTTAGAAACTCTTGATGCAATGGTGTTCATTAGCCTGGCAGGAACATCACTTTATGTTGCGTGGGTAGTTTCTTGAAGGACATTCTAGGAAACCTCTCTCACCACTCAACCTTGGATTTATTTAATCTCCCCTTGGGATCAATAAAGTATTTTTTTAATTTGAATATTTTGAAGGCGTCTTAGAAACACACAGAGTGATCCCACAGAGGAATGTTGCTCGACTAGAAGAAGTCTTCTGTTGTGAACTGCAGTGATACTGAAATGTTGTGACGCAAACTTATGACCTTCGAGAGGACGACCTCTGCCGACCTCTTCCAGATTAGCCAGCTGTGGTATGACACCCCTCGAGAACTTTGGAGCTCCATCGTTCCACTAAAGCACAAAGTTCTCAAGTCACGATGGAGTCGCATCAAGCGACTCATGTCGAAAACCAGGGAGGCATCTGTTCAGGGAATAAATCTTTCTACGATATTTTTGACGTCCCATGTTTGACGCACTTTTGCAAAGGGCTTTAATTTGGGTCAAGTTTTTGTCCATCTGTATATTCTTGGACGGTCTGGTAGATCTTGAGGCTCAATTCATGTGAATTTCTTTGACAGTCTACATCCAACCTGCAGCAATGGATGGCTGCAAGAGGCAATGCTCATGGACTTCTGTTCCAAACGAGATAGTCTTTTTTTTCTGCCATGTGTGGGGGATGAATGCCTGACAGAAAACAACATGAAACTGATAATTATGCACAATTTTTGAAATTTTCTTCTTTTTTTTTAATGGCTAATAGCCCTAAAATTTGTTCAGCAAACAAACAGCTTCTGCTTATTTGACTATTTTAATATGTTTCTGTCTCTTGCTCTTATTCATTCATTGTGAATAAAGAAGTCCAGGTTACGACCTGACAATGATCCAGCAGCATGAAATTTGAATAATTTTAATTTCTTCGCTGGTCTCAAAATTTTAATGAGGTGATCATTCAAAAGCAGCAGCAATGAAAGTTCCAATTTAATTAAATTGGAACAAAATGAAGGAAAAAAAGGGGGGCTTAGAAAATCTTTAAACAATCATTTGTTTGGGTCAGAAGCTGCAAGTTTAATATTTTAGCGCAAAACATTTTGAGGTAACTACCTCAGTGGTTTACCCAAATCGATAGAGAGAGATTCAAGCAACCAGAGGTGCAGAGGATGAAAAAAATTCAACTCACACAACAGCCACAGCTATAAACCATAACCTGATTTATGAATATTAACATTAACCAAAGAAACCTAGAGTGTACCGTCACTTGGAAAATGGCTGTGTGTCCAAAGCAGTCTGCAGACATGACTGAATAAATAAGAAGAGAAAGGAAGAAGGTGAAATCAGGCATGAAAGCACTTCTGCCATCTGCTTCTTTGCTCTATTCTTGTTCGCTTTTGTCATCTTGTCCCAATGAATTTGTGTCATGCCACCGGGGGGAATCTGCCTCCATTCGCGCAGAAAGGGATTCGTGACGTCGCTTCACAATTCGAGATACCTGAGACATCCCAGAGACGATACCTCTGTGAACTTTGATGGGAGAGTCTGCCGAGATCCCATGCGGGACCTAAACCGATCAGTTTAATAAAGATTTAAAAGCGTTCTCAATCAACCCGATGAACTGTTGGTCACTGCATCCGGCAGCGCTTCAGGAGCTAAGACTGGAGACGTTTTCCTGCGTCTCTTCTTCAAAGACGCAGAAAACTGATGCCATCCGGCACGGATTTGGATTAATAATGTCCACGGACAGAAAACATGGCACTGCGGGACATTATCGCATGCTGCAGTTAATGAAGCAGAACGCTTGGAATTAAAATTTTTATGCTCTGGGTGCAGCTTTTTTTTATTTTCTATTAATAAGTGCTAAAGGGTCAATCATTTCAGGAGATTCTTGAGAAAATGGAGAGATCAGCCAAGAGAAAACCGTATACTCTCAAGGAATATGAACTTGGATTTTATGTTTGTTTTTTTTCTTCTAAAACAGAAAAGTGCTTTGTCTCTGTCTTGTTCTGCCGGCCATAAATAATGGCTGTTTCTTGGCAAATATCAACAGATCCACATTCTTATTTTACAGAAGACTTTAAGAAATTAATTTGAGAAAAGTATCATATGAGACTGATGTGCCAAAAGCGAGATCCAAACATATTCACTCTCCTGAAAAGAAATACTAATTAAATTGATTCAGTCACACCACCTTGCTACTGGTGAGATAAATAACTAAAACAGGACCAGAGAATCCATTTTTAATTTTGGCTGGTGCAACAACATAGAGTTTATTCCAGATTGTTTCAAAGAGTGACTGCAAGTCAAACGAAAATAATAACAAAGAGACCTAATGAAACACGAGCCGGTGAGTTGTAAAACTTCCTGATTTCATGTTCGTTCTATGAAAACTGAACACGAAACCAGTTCTTGTTAGGGAGAGACGGCGGTAACAGAGCCCTATTTGACACCACTCCACTCGTCGTCTCTGTTTTATAAAACCACATCTCCCCTCTTGCAGAAATCCATGGAGACGACCTGTGGCTAACGTACAATAAAAGACACCGACATTTCACTGCCCACTGCTTAGATTCTGCCCTCAACATGAAGCCACTGACAAGAACAGAGGAACTGAAAGCAATTTACATTGACATTTGGCTGAAAATCCTCCTCGAGATACTTTTCGAAGGAAGTAACAGAATTTTTCTAAAAGGTCCACGCAAAACCCCCCCAAAAGAGTTACACGTATAAAATATTCATTAGTATTAGATTTGGGTGGATACTGCAGTCATTTGTGTGAACATGTTGGCATAACAATGATTTATTGTTGGCACCAAGCCTTGTCCGGACATATTTGTCCTAAACAAATGGTGGCGCATGCTGGACCAGGTGCTCATGATGAAGATAAATGTCTTTAATATATATGCAATCTATTTGTCGGTAAATATATTTACTTTGGATTTTGATGGAAAATGTTAAATTAAGTATCACTGAGCATATCTCGACCGGTCCGAGTGCTTCCAGTATGATCCTTGGTATGTGTTGAATATGCATCAACAGGCGTTAGTGGTGCTCTTGCATCGTCTTTGGGTGTGTGGTGGTTAAGGCTCAATTGTGACAGCAGTGTGAGGGGATAAGAGGACTAACAACGTGTTTCTACGTCAGGGTTTTAGGAATTAATTTTCCGAAAGGGAAAATTGAGATTTTAGAGTTTTACAGCAACAACTTAAAACTTCAGCTACCTTCAGCCTGCCGGCTATACAGTTTGGGATGTACAGCTCTGCATTTTCTTACTGATTTTGTTTGCTTCTAGAACAATAGGTAATATTTCAACCAGCTTCTTTGATTTCACCAAAACATTTACATACATAAAATGAATGTCAACAAAAAATGACCACACAGATCTAATATATCAGTTAAATTGTTGTCACTACTCTTTACAAAACAAACACATTCTCTGAATTTGCTTACTTGTTTGTTGTGTTGAATACTTGCCAAAATGATGGCTGCAAAGTTTTTTGCTGGTCTGCTTTTAGCTCAGAGACGCAACGGAAATCAGTGTTTTGCAGATGGCCGCACAATGAGTATAAAGACATAATATGTGCCTCCGTCCCCAACATGAATAATAAGTAGGACAGGACAGAAAGGCCAGAGACACAAAGCCACATTAGCAAGAAAAGAATAACAGTTTGGTGCTCTTAACTGGCTGTCTAATGGCTACGTTATCGAGTGAATGTGTGTTCAATCCATTGTTTCTCGTAAATGCTATTTATGTCATTGTTTAGCAGAAACAATGACGGAAAATCCGCCGTAGATTTGCAGAAATAAAGGGTTTTGAAGGCATAAAGAGTTTAAAAGTATGCTATAAGTACCGACACTGGTTGTCAACATTACCATGTGTCTATAAAAATGATTAATGAAAATATAACATTGAGTTCAGAATTGACCTCACTAAGTTTACTCCCTGCCACCATTTTTTCCTTTGTGTCTTCTGTCACAGTTTGTCTTCTCGTGACTCAATGATTGATCGTCGTCTTTTTCCCCACTGCCACTCAAATGTAAAAATGGCACAAGAAGTCCAAATGGTAAGATTGGGCTTTTTCTTAAGTGCCACATGTGCTTTATCGCAAGAGTAATATACATAAAATGAAACTGATTTCTACAAAGCCTTCAGTCCTTTTAAGGTCCCTAAAGTTGAGTGTCGGCAACATTTCATTGGCTTTGCATTTTCCTGCAGTTCATAAGATTTGAATTATGGCTTTTCTTTTCTAGTAAACAAGATCATGCACATTGAATACAAACAAGCTCTACAGAAAGGCAAAGACATTTACAGTGCTGAGCCTCAGGCAGACTTCTCCTCGTCTGGAACTAATCCACCCTGTCTGTCCTCTCACCTCTCTCTACTTAACTCCACCCTTTTGTCTTTAGTTTCCCTCTGGAACCACTAAATATTCATCTCCTACATATTAGCCGCTTTCCTTCTAATCTAATGCTTTTCAGGTTGCCGTGGCTGGATAGAGATCTTTTCACTCTTGAGAGTTTAGCTATGCCTGACGAAGCCCGTCTGCGATTATACATTGATAAAATGTCAACGCAAACACGCAGCGTATTTAAGGGCCCGAAGCGGAGACAAGGGACAGAAATGCAAAATGGGTGTCGCTGTGTTGGAAGCAAAGCAGCAAAAATGTATTTAATAACCATCTCTGGATTTAGGGAACAAAACTTTGCTCATCATTTTTTTTTAAATGTTTTGCTGAACAATTGTCTACTAAGACCAAAACCTGCCGTTTGTGGAGAATTTGATGAAAAACGCAATTTCTTCTCTTCAAATAGGGGTCGGCACAATACAGGCTTGCAAAGTTGCATCTAAATGAGGCACAAGGCATTCAGCAGCAATGTCTTTTTGCAAAGTTACTGAGCTTAAGGTATCGAATTAAAGGCTTGACAGACTGGAGGCGAAGTCGCTCCCTTGCCATTCATTTCCTTTGGAACTGAGTCTTTTGCCCTTTTCCAGCTGGGAAACTGTCAGCTTTTGTTCATGTGAAATCTCACGCTTGTACACGTGGATGGGCACAGGTGTTTGTCCCTTTCCATGTACGAATCCCGCTATGCCTAGTTAAACGAACATAGCATAACCGCATAATCACCTCATACTAACTTGTGGACTTGTTTTGCACTAACAGAACCTGAGAATTTTGTTGTCGTCGATAAAAAAAAAAAAAAAAAAAAAAAAAAACAGAATGATAAAGTCAAATTTGAGGCTGCAGCGTGCTGACAGCCGTAGCTTGGATCAAAGCAGACCATCGACAGGATGACTCTGGAAAAAAAAAAGTAGAAAATCTACAGCAAAATTTGTGCCCAAAAAAATAGAATCAAGGTTATGCAATGGCCTAGTAAAAGTCCAGACTTAAATTTGAACAGACAAGTTTATGTATCACAAAGCACCATCTCTTCTCATCTCATTGATTTCTTTAGAAATCTGAACTACCAAAATAGTTGAAAAATGCCATCACTGCATTTGAGATGTTAAAAAAATAACTGCCCTCATAACACATTTTTTTAATCTACAGATTCTGTAGGTTGGATTTGAGCTTTTTGCACATATCTGCAGAAGATCTGATGGCAGAAGAAGCGGCAGATTTTGTAAGATTTCAAATCTTAACGTCACTTGAGCTGGTATGCCTCAAGTGACGTCAAAAGCACAAGAATAAAGAAATACAAGGTGGATGTTTCTGTTCCACACATGTACATCTTTATCTCCCGGTCGATATCTGTGCCAGGGTTTCCCCAGAGGACGTCCGTCTTTTCGGCCCGATGGAGATCTTTGATTGGGTGTTGATGAAAAACACCTTTCGCCCAGAATGCACCGCAGCTCCGACCAGCTCTCCCTCCACCGATTCGGCCGGCCGGTGTGTGGCCAGTGTGACATTTCGAGGTTGGCTGAGCTGCTGTGTCACGGTCAGTGGAGCCACAAAACAACGGCCACACTGATACCCTCGCTGAAGGGCAGAAATCAATCCTGCACTCGCCTGTGATTGTGGGAGCTGCCAGAGATATTTCTTTTCCTCCTTTTAGCGGCGAGGCGCAAGAAAATTGATGATGTTTAGCTACAGAGTTTGTCACTAACACGTTAAAAAAAATGAGAGATATGGAAAATCATAAGACAAGATCCACTTGGCTCTGCATGATGCATGCCTTGCTAACACACTTGGTCCTGTTGGTCTTTGCGTCTGGGAGATCTGTTGAATTAATTACAGAGGATGCATCCAATGCTTCAGTGGAATGCTGAACATCCAGGAAAGGCCCCATATGGACTGTTGAGAGTCTCTGGGTCAGGGTAGTATATAGGAGTAGTACAGTAGGGTGTATATGTTTATCATCAAGCAAAGAAGAAGAAGAAGCAGAATTCATTTTGCTGAGCGTTGCTAAATGTGGACAGTAACATTAAGTAAAATTCTAAATAAAGCCAAATTGATGTTCCACCGTTGGATTAAGAGGTTCAAGGTAAGATAGTTTTACTTTTTCAGCACATTTTCAGTACCAAGGCAATTCAAAGTGCTTTACATGAATTAGAAGGAAATGCAAACAAAATAATAAAACCAAAAAGAAAGACAAAGAGACAAAAGTATAAAACTACATATTTATAAGAATAAGAATAAGTAGTCCATAATCTATAAAGTAGTAGGGCTTTCTCCGGATTCTTGTTCTGATAAAACTAGATTTTCTTTCTCCTTGTTAGGTAACATCAGTGAGGTACAAAATTAAATGTTGGTTTTCCACGTTTGATTCTATTTGAAAGAATAAAACTAAATGTTGGTTCCAGCTATTCTGGATTGAGTTCTATATTTGTACAATATAAAACTAAATGTTTGCTCTCCATGTTTGATTGTTGTCCTGGGTTGTTGAGTCGATGGTGCTTTCTACGTAAAAGTGAAAGTCTTCTGAATATTCAGTGTCCACGTAATACTACAACTTAGCAGTTAGACGTCCAATGTAAAACAACCAATGTATTGTGAAATTATCACATTATCTTGCAATTACCTGGTGATAACAGCTAATAATAATATGTAACGCACAACAGCTGGAAAATTTGCACCACCCGATTTAAGCATGTTATTATTAAGCACATCCCGTCACTAAAACGTGGAGCTTAAATGTTACATATTTTTCAATTAAGTACTTGTTTCTTCAGAGCTGCAGTAGGAAGTGCTGTCAATCCATGTAAAGGTTGTTTCTTCTTAAACATTCAGACCTGAGCAGAGCCTCAGTCTGACTACGGTTGTGTTTAGATTGACATAGTTTCATGTTGACTGGATCATTATGATATATCAATATATCATAAGCAAAAATTCACAGAAAAATTAACATGATGTTAGTCATCATATCAATTAGCATGTTTAATTTCCCTTGGGATTAATGAAGTATTTTTTTGAATTGAATTGAACCGACTATCAATCCAAACATCTATTATTTCCAAACAAGCTGCTGCATTTAAATAATTAGATCAATAAAACATCAAGCAGACAATGTTGATAATTGGCTTCTGAAAAAAAAATAAATAAATAAATAACGGTGGATGGTTATGAGTGTGTGTGCGCATGGTAGTTTGTCATGTGTCTGTTCTAATGTTGCCCTGTGATAGACTGGCAGACTGTGCAGTCTTCCTGTCAGTGGATTCACCAGCCGCTCAGCGAACCTTCAGTGATAAGCGAGGATAGAAAATGGATATATGGATGAGTGAGTTTTAAAATGAAGTATTTCATACCTCTGGAGTGTTAAGTTTAATTGCATTTGTCTAGCTGCTTTTAGCGTCACAATAGATATTTCTGTTTTCCTTCTAGATTGACTTTCTCCTGTCCTGATTTTTCTTCAAATGACTATGAATAAACGCTAACCAAGTTATGAATATTTTGGTGTAGTTAAGCAATTAAACATTCAGACCTGCATTTAAAAAAAATTTTAAATGAAAAACATACAGTTTCTCAATCTCATTAAACACCAAAATGAATCAAGAAAGATCGGCTTTTTATTTCATTTTAGTGCCACACAGTTGATAATTGAGTCAGATTTTGTTTTTCTCCTGACCTGCACAACAGATCAAACTCCAATATTAACACTGACTTGCATGATATCACAACACAGTACACAAATATACTGTGCAGTGTATATTTGTACATTACACAGCACTATTTTATTATTTACTTTTTTGCCGTGTCTTTACATACTTAACAAATATGTTACCAACTGGATGCACATTCAAAATCTTTTATGCCAAAACCTAAATTTGCTCAAAATGACAACGACAGAATCGCGTGTCGAGATCATAAATATAAAGAAGGATTTAAGGATAATAATCCAGTTTGAACTGTTCCTCATATTATAAACCTCTATTTACAAAGTGGTCATATTCAATGAATTAGAATACACATTTGTCCATTTTAAAGTACCTTTTAAAAATAAAACTAATAAACAGATATTAAACATACTTTTCATTAAGTGTATATTTCTGTTTGTAAAATAGATTTTTTTTCATTGGTCTGATGTAATATTCTAATTTTAAAGGTCATGTTTTGATCAACTGTAAGCAGAAAATAATCATAATTAAGCAAATTAAAAATTAAGCAAATTAAGTGTGTAATTAATCGGTAATTAAACCTACTGATAAAGTTCCTAAAATAAATGGACTTTGCAATAACAGAACTTATTGTGTAAATAGAACTGGAATGGATTGGACTGTTTAGGTTTTCTAAGGATTCGTTCATTCATAATTTAAACATATGTGGTAATTCTTTGGGGGCAGGATATGAAAGAACAGCTGCAAATATTAAAGTTTCATATGAAATCATAAAAGGCCAGAGCCCGGCTTCAGTCTGTGTTTCACTCATTGTTAAAACAGATCAACATACTGTTATTTGAATAAAAAATTTTTTTAAAAGTTCAAAGAATACATTATAATATCCCTGTTTCAGACAACTCGACAAACACAAGACAGTAAAAGACAGGAAAAAAACAGACTCCTGAGAAACACTGTGAGACATGAAAGAAAATGAGTAATTTGAAAGGCACACACTAATAATATGTGGGATGAGTATATGTCTAGGAAAAGAGATAACCCACTTACACAAAGACCCGGGAGACAATTTTTAACAGCTTTATGAAATGTTTTTCTTTCTTTTTTTTTTTTCGTTTTTTGACGACACGACATCATTCTACTAAAACTATCCATTCAAATTTCTGCATTGATTTTGTTGGCTCAGCGGGGGTCAGGCTGAACAACGAGAACGGAAATGCAAAAGGAAAGTAGCAGAATCGGCGGGAGACAGCGCAGGCAATAATGACGGAGTGGGCTGGAGGAGGATGGAAGAAAACAGAAAGATGGGGGTGAGGGTGGAGGGTGGAGGGTGGAGGCTGGTCACAGCGTGAGAGCAGCAAGAAAGGAGGCTGTCTGAACACAGAGAGATTATTAAAAGGCCATCAGGGGAAGTGAAAACCTTTACTGACCTTTGTTAGTGTTTTCTAAGGCCTACCGGCATCTGGAAACAGTGGTTATGTCCTGAACTAAACACCAAAAGAAGCTGATCGCTCAGGCGTTGAAGTGGAAACAGTCAAAATGCGACCGGGAGGAGTGACAGAATAAGGATATTTAAGATCTAGGAAATAATGCAGGGAATCTTTAGGCGTTTTCCAAAAGATGGAGAAAAAAAAAAGAAAACGAGGAGGGAAAGGTCAGATCAGAATAGTTTCTTTAATCATCATCACGGTCGGCTGACAGACAGAACGGGCCCGTAAAGGCTCGGCCAGACAGCCGAAGCCGAAAGCCCATCTGCTGCTCGTGTCCCTCAACAATGAGGCTCTAATCTAAATAAATGGGCCGGCTGCTTCCACTCACACTTATAATGGCTTTGCTCATCACACACAGTGAGGAGGGGATGAAGATGAAGAGCGGGAAAACGGGGACGGCAAACGGCAAGAGGAAGATGCATCGGGTGCGTTTGCGCTCGAAGTTGGTGTCAGCTAACTTTGGGATAAGTTCGGTCGGAACAGCCGAACTTCCAGCACCGTACTTTTATCTGCATTTCTGTGCTTTTTGCATCTCGAATCAGCAATCCCACAACACGACTACGTTCCCATGTCATCTTAACTGTTCCAATTTGCTGAAATTCGCTGGTAAGACGTACAAAACGTTAATCTCGTTTCATCCAGGACAGAAGAGGGAGAACAGAACAACAGCAAGGAAGAGCTGGCGGATCAATAAAGTTGTGTGATTAAGTCCCAGAGAGGAGTTTCAGCTTTTACAATGCGTGCTTTAGCAAAGTGAATTTGCCCTCTGAAGGGACAATTAAGTTTCAAATGGAAAACCAATAAAGGCTGGGCACTGATGAGGAATCTTTGTACAGATGGGAGTGCGAGCAAAGAAAACTTGCAGAAGGTCTGCAGATTGTGAGAAATACCTCAAATGTGAACATACATTGTGTTTAACACACTTATTATAAATATGTAAAATGCATCAAAGAGATATCCAAGAAGTTAATAACTTGTTCCCATTGCTTCTGCACCGTGAGCAGTTTCATACTAATGTACTTAAGTGCAAAGATAATTGTTGTGTCATTGAGGTATTCTCATAAATATGGTGTGAAGTAGAGATTATGAGCGCTAATCTAACATATGAGCATTCTGGTGTTAAACATTCATCAAAGTTATTTTCCATTCCATTTCTCTGCCAAAGACTATGAGCCAAATATAGATTAGTTTCAATAATTATATGACAAAATATGCTGGCCTCAAAGCAACCAATAACTCTGAACTACGAAATGGCCAGAGGCTATATTTACAAAAAAAAAAAAAAACATAATAAATAAAAATATTCTGATAAATATGTTCTGAAAAAGAATTTGGACGCCGACCTTTGATCTCATCTGAAGTCCAGCACGGAGGGTCAAGTGTAAAGCTGAAATCTCATCCCTTAAGCATCCACACCCGTCTCCTGCTGTTTGGCTGATTAACATCCAGACATTAGAGTGCTCCCTCGGAGAAAACAAACTGAGACTAAATGCATTTTCTCCACACACACCCCGATGTTGCCTCAGCTAATTGCCGAGCGCTGCAGTGGGATCACACAGCGCAGCATGTCTCCGCCACACTAGACATGGAAAACATCCATTTTTCCACTTAAAAAAAATGATTCTCAATAGAATAATCTAAATCAGCTCTAAAGCGGGTGCTTCAGGTCCATTTAACAATCCAAGAAAGCCAGCCGCACAAGCTCATAAGAACCCACTGTGACTGCTGTGGTGGAGGAATAATTACAGAGAACTCGTTGGGATGGAGTTGACTGAATGTGGAGTCTGAGACTTAATAAGCGCTGGCTCATTACTCTGCGCATCGCTGTCTGAAATGGTTCAAAGTTGTACGCAAGTGCTCCAAAACATTCGGATTCACGGACGTAATTGGACAGAAATACAAATGATTTAAATCTGGTCCCACAAACTGATGGACGTTTGATGTCCCAAATAGACGCACCTGTGTGTCTTTTCTAACTTAACTCATTCAGATGTAATTTTTTACAAATAGAAGAAGCCGTTTCATATTTAAAGTCTAAAAAGCAAACTTCTTGATGTGTTCCAGCAGCGAATACTCACATGCAAATCTGTGTAGGTACTGAAACTCTAAGGGTCAAAGAAAAAAAAAAAAAAAAAAGAAAAAAGTTCCCCATTTCATCGGGAACTGATGAACTAGTTCTTTCTCAGCACCGGTTTTGAACTAAGACAGTTGTTTCGACAGAAGCTTGTGGTTCATAAAGACCCGCAATCCATCAAAACGTTTAAAATCTGGAGTTTAGTTTTCAATCTGTCTAATTAGTGAAAAAAAAAAAAAAAAGAAACACTTCAGCATCATTAAAATATTTGTTAGGCATCAGATTAGCGAGCCGTCTCATCGTCACAGTTTGCTGATACCACCTGTCGCAGGTTTACGCTGTTCAAAGCTTCGCACTGAGCCGCATCCACAGCTGATAATTTGCTCTTGATCCACAAAATGCCATTTTTGACTCTGTTGATAAACACTGTCGGTGTCCGTGTCAACCGGAGGGCGTTATTAAAGTCCTGCTGTAAACACGGTGCTTTTTCTCAGTGAATGCCTTTGCAGATCAGTTATTGAGACCGTGAAGAGTCACGCACGGCTTTCAGAGTTTTCCAGTGAACCAAAAAAGTGCAAGATTTTGAAAATCTCAGTTCGTGGTGGATCCGGGTAAGGCTAGATATCCAGAAATTATTATGAACGACACACTGTCACCAGAATTTATTTGTGTGTTGCTGCAAAACAACAGTTTTCTCTGAAGACCTAGACTACGATAACGAAGCGACAGATTATTGTCCTTCTCCAGCTGAAAATTGTAGAATGTTTCTAAAAAAGAACAAAATAGGCTTTTATCAGACAGTAAAGCATCTGTCTGATGTGAGTCTGATTTAAATTCTCATGCAATGATATTCATTCATTTAAACCAGACATTTCCCTGCTTCCGCATCAGACGCGTCATCCAGGTCAGTTAAGGCGGCTCGAGATCTCCAGCCCACAACGACGCAATCCAATATCCAATACAGGAAGTGTTGGCTGCCCTTGCTGATGTGAAACAGACCAAGGGGAGTCATCATTTTTATCGCTGGGGGACGAGCCAGACACACATCAGACAACAAGAACAAAGAGTGCTGCTGTCCGTGTCCCCACCTTTGACAGGAACGTACCATTTGATTGGACCGGCTGATCACTGGCTTCCAAGACTTAGAAGTGAAAAACCCTGCAATTATTTATCTGTTTTGTATGATTTATTCCTGCCATGTTGGATAAAATAACAAGAATATGTGTTTTCCATTATACCCCAACATTACTTCCTGGTGCTGATTGCTGCATCAGGTCACGCTATCGGAGATAACGCTGTGCACCTTGTTGGAAGTTTCAGTTTGATGTGTCCAAATCTGTGACAGCCATGGGAGGAAGTACTGAGAAACAGATTTACTTCTGGGATTTTTAATCAAGCAAAAATTGATTGAAGAAAAAAAAAAAGAGAGAGAGAGATTACCACAGCGTTGGAAAACTCAATGAGACTGACTTACAGGTTATACCATACAGTGGCGAGATTTAAAATCTAGTCTATGGATTTTTAAGCTGCTAATGTCAACATTCTGACTTCTGAAATGAAGTTGAGAGAGCTGCAATGTTTACATGCTGTTCATACATGTCTGCCTCGAACTCCACAGTATCGCTGAATTATCACGACATTGGAGGACATTTTGCTCATCGCCTCAAACCTACAAAGCTCAGCTCCCCGTAACGAATGATAATAGGTTTCAGCTTGTGTGTTTTCAAGCACAATCCTGCTGTTTGGAAACAAAGTCTTTGCTTCGTTTCACGGTTTTGGAGAAGATTTCTTGAGAAACTTTACAAACAAGATCCAAGGAGCATCAAACCAGCTGCTGTGAAGGACTCACCAGTTAATCTCATGTGATTAACTGCAAAGCTTCAAAACGTGACCAAGGATTGCGGTGGACTCTGTCGAGTCGATTCATCCAGGTTCGAAAAGTCTCCTCCAAAATTCTACTTCCACGTAAGGATTTGCTACAAATTCACCCAGCTCCCAAAACCACGTTTAATATCATTCTAAACCCTTGATAGGATATTGACCTTTCCTCAAAATCTCCTTCTTACAGGAATAAAAACTCAAGCTTGTTATTGTGTTTCATCCTTCAAAAATGTCCAGATGTCAGCCCAGATGGTTGACAGTTCAGTCCATTTGTTCCCAACCTGCCGTCGCAGCAAAACCCCGAGCTTGGCGCCGGTCGCGGAGACTTTTGTGAAAGACTCCCCGCTGACCCAGCCGGGATCAGAGGTTCTCTCAGAACTCTCATCACGCTGACTGACACTTGTTCACATCAGAGCTAGAGGGCAGCCTCACATCAGAGCACACCGTTTGTGAAATCCGTCCACAGACTCTTGGTTTTACAGTCGAGGTGACTATACGTGTGTGTATGACTTTAATCATGTTTTTGTTTCTTTTTAATTCAGATTTTGACTCAATGAAACCATCTTTAAAAAAAAAAAAAAAAAAAAAAAAAAAAAGCTTTCGGTTCATTGGTGAACCCAGATATTCATTAGAAATGTTATCTGCTGGCAAGACACTCCGGCATTCCAGGAAGCAAAAAAAAGTAATCATAATAATAATAATAATAAAACACAAAAGCAGAGTAGCATGGTGAATAGCAAAAATGTTCAGAACCTTCACAGACGAGAATCAGAAGCTGGAAACAGATCATAAACAGCTCACACTGGGCGTATTACCACCGATAACCATTTTTGCCGCTTGCTCGTTGCTTTGAGGGCTCAGGCTGCATTACGTTGCGCAATAATCTCGCAGCAAAACAAAAAAAAAAAAAAAGAAAAAAAAAATACAATAACGGTTGTGTTAAACTGTTTGAGCCTCAGAGAAAATGGAGGGATCATTACGGGAAGGGAAACAGAGCAGCAACAAACCTCAGAGTAATAACAGCTGAGATCAGCTCAGCAGGGAGACCAGAAATATGATAACCCTCATAAGGAAAACTGAACCTGCAGCTGTTGCATCTCCTACAACTTTTCCCCCCGCTCACACATCTAAGCACTCCAGCAGGGCACACAAACACATTATAAAAATATAAATAAATAAATCATTTAAAAATAAAAACAAAAAATAAAGCCCCTGTTCTTAGACCCCACACTGTGCTGCACGAGCTGCATCGGTCATCTACAACATTTATGAAGCTTTTTAACTTTTTTTTTTGTTTTTTAACTGAATTAGTCTGAAACGCCACATGTGAATCCCTCCAATTAAAACCCCAAATGAGGAAAAACCCAAAGCGGCATCATTCATTCAAATTAAAAGAGGCTTGGTCATTAAATGAAAAAAAAAAGAAAAGTTTTAACTTTACAGCATCGTTTGGCAGAAACAAAAGGAGAATATTGAAAAAAAGAACAATTCTCTTCCATCTGTTTCACAGAAAAAAAAAAGCAGCTTTAAATCAAACTCCCCAAATGTGGTTGATGTGACTGTTGATCAATGCTCAGCCAGTGCTGCTAGCTTCAGGCTATATTTTAACTACATAAAATAGCATGTGACCAAATGACATTCGGTGCTTCATGCTCCTATCCAGGCTGTAGAAAACAACATAGCATTTCACCAATTTACTCAGAGTGGTTCAAGTGAAGTCAACGATTGACTTCTTATAGTATTACTAACATTTTTACAGGGAAGAATTTGCTTTCAAACCTGCTGAAACAGGTTTGAAAGGTGATAGAAAGATTTCTGGGTGAAACTACTTGCACATTTATGATGTGTATGAGCTACAGAAGTAGAAGACGTAAAATCCAAAATAAGCCCAAACTTAACCCATTTCAGGATGAAAGGAGCAGATGGTGGAAATCAATGTCAACAACCGACCCTTGTTCTCTGCTCCTGTGCAAAGGAATAAACAGCTGAATGACACCTTGACAAAATGCCACAAAACACATACAAAAACAGGTTCCTCATCTTGCTTAAATACACATTTACAGGATTTTTGAGAGCAATAATGACCATCGTGTTGACATCTAAAACTGAGAGCACAGTTAACAGTTAACGTCAAATTTGAAGCTTTTGATTCGGCATTTAAGTCAGTGAATAAATATTTATCCGGGGACTTAAAGGTAAAGCAAAAACCAAAAAAAATCAAATCCAGATCAGCTGCTAAGGAGAACCAGAACCCACTTGCTGAAGTTAAATATTAGAACCACAACCAAAGAAGTCCTGGAACGGATACCTGTAAGTCACTTAAACATTCAATTATTTACTCTCTTTGAATCAGGTGGTTATGCGAAGATTCATGTTAAGGTGAATCTCACTGACAGCAGTGGGAGGTTGAAGTATTGCACAGGGCACTTTAGAGGGGAACTGATATAACATTCTTACACATTTATTAATAAAATCTCCTATAGAGGTTATTTCTGCCTCGTTCAAGCCTCAGTTAAGTGGGTCAGATCCCCCTTTTGCCTGCCGTTATTCATGCTGTTCATACAGCCAAACCTAGTAAACTTCATACGTTTTCAAGGTTTCAACAATGTTTTTACTTTTTTAAATCTCCGTCAGTGAGGTGACGCTTAAGCATTAAGTGCCACAGAGTTTGGGGATCGTCATCTTAGAGCACTTGTAAGGATTTAACATTAAAGTGAGAAAGTTCCCCATATTTTCTATTTGTTTATTTTATCATGCGAAGGTTTCTAATTTAGCTCTGATGCATTAGCTTTAAATCACTATGGCCTGGAAGAGAGTGTCTGAGAGGCTAAGCGCCCGCATCGCTCTGTATCCCTGTATTGTAATTGCCACCATCCCTTATTGATCACACTGAAGAACCCATGAAAGCTAATGTGATTTCATTAAGATGCAATCAAAGTGAGCTATCCCAAACAAACACACGGGGAGAACGGGGCCCTAAAGTTTCACTGCTACAACCTCTCTCAGTCTGGAAACGGTGGAAATCATTGAGGCACTTAGAGCTTTTTCCTAATGGTTTTTCAATTATTTGCTCACAGCTAATCCCTGAGAGTTCACATAAGGTAAATTCACAACAAAGTTAAGAAGAAGAAAAGAAAGCCCCATAGTAAATCAGATGGAATGTTTCGGATATAAAAATGAATCTGAAATGACAGTATGTAAGAATAAAGAAGGACTCTTACAGAGACAGCGGAGCACAAGGCAGGAAACTCCCAGCAAATGAAAAGCTGGCTTCCACAGCCAGAGGGAAAACACTCCGGCGTGTTTCTGCAAGCAGAGCTGCATCATCTGTCTACAGAAGCTGGTGAGTCATCAGAAAAGAGGCAGAGGCACCATGTGGCGCTATGGTCGGAGACGCAAAGTCGCCGCAACATCACAGCTGAGACTGAGAAATGGACACAGGCGATCTTCAGAAGCAAACAAAATGTGTTTCATCAAAACAAAAGGATTCCTCTGACTAAATCAGGAAAAAAAAATAGAAGAACATAACTCGGCGCGAAGCGCAACAGAAAGAAAGCAAACATCTGTATGAACCCCGTCCCTGCTGGCAGCTGCACAAGTACTATATCAAACGCTACAGAGAAAACAGTTCAAGGGAAGAAAAAAAAGTCATCAGCTGGTTGGTAAACAGAGTGTGACAAATTAAAAGAAAAACTTCTTAAATTCTGACTCAGGTGGATTCAGTTATTTAGCAGATGACACAAGTCAGATGTAAAATTAAGAACACCTCTAGCTTTAGCTTAGGTTCCATCTGTAGCTGGAACAGAGAGATTTTGCCCACAGTAACAATACTTCTGTAGACTTCAGAAGTGAATGTTTATGTCAGTCCTTCTGAGGATTCAGAGAACTGGAACGGAAATAGAAGATTTCAAATGTGTCGATGTGTCAATGTGTCGCCTTCACAACTTGTGATTTGTTGTAAATTCACCTGCTCAATTGGTCCAGAGTGGGAAAAGAAACAGAATGATTGGAAACAACTCGTGCATTGTGGATTGTTCAAAAAATAACATAGAGAAACAAAACGAGAGACTTTTATGATTTCTAATACTTCCTCAATAACACAACCACCAACAGAAGTAAAAGTATGTCCAATTGTTCAGATTTAAGTAGGGGGGGACAAAACAGCAAAGTGTAGGTACAAAATAGGATCATGCATTAGCAAGTTCTTTGCATTCCTATTTCGATAAGAATACAAAGAATCCATATGAAGTTATTTCAAAGTATACTTTCTGGACCAGAGCTGTTTTGTCTCACCTTTGATTTCCAACCCAGTCGTCTCCGCTAAAGCACACCCCTTGAATTTTACCCCTGAGATTCCAACAGAGCGGCAAACAGAAAGCGTCGACCCCTTACCGTACTCTATGTCGTAAAACACGATGAACTTCTGCCAGCGCAGCTCTTCCACCAGCGTCAGCATGACGTTGTTGAGGCGTACGGGCGGCCGGGCTGCCAGCGTATAGCGCTGCCCTCCGGGGCTCGGGTTGAACTGGCAGGCCGTCCTGGGGGAGCCGTCGCCGTTCCGCTGGATGTACAGGTGCGGGATGTGCATGGCGTCCGTCAGGGACTGCAGGGCGCTGGCCGAGGCGCAGCCCGTCGAGGTGACCAACGCCAGGATGCCCTGGTTCATCAGCTCGCAGGCTGCAAAAGGGAGAGGAGAAAGTATGTATAATTGATCAGTTTCCAGAGAATTGGGACAAACAGAGAACAATGGCGTCACCGATGCACATTATGGTTGCATCCAAATTAAGTATGATTTACTGTAGAAATAGAAACCGACTTCCTTCTCATCCAATCCCATGAGGAGTTTCAAAAAAAGGAGAACAAATTAGCCTTCACAGATTTTAACAGAGCCCTGACTTCAGGTGTCCGGTACCCGCTGCATTTCATCTTAAACGGGCTGTGCACACACAAAACATGGACGTTGACATGACTTCACGGCTGCAAACAGACGATCCAGACAGAAAACATCCAACAGCCTTGGACTGAATCTTCACTAAAACTCAAAAAACGTGATATTTAAATTTAACCAGATACCTGACCTCTTCCGAAGGATAAAAAAATAGACAGATTATTGCGAAACAGCAGAACTCACCAGGGAGTCATAGCTCTTAGCTGGACATTTCTCATCCTCTAAGCAGCTTCAGTTGCTTCCATCTGAGCCACGGCTTTGGGTGTTAAAGCCCTATCAAACTTTCATTGCCTACATTTTGCTGCCAGTTTTCCGTATTTGTAGCTTTTTGTGGTATCTAAATTGAAGTGTGAACGTGAAGATGGTTAACTCATGGCAGCAGGCCAAATTTAACTATGGGTACAAAAAACGAAAATGCCCTTTATGATAGTCAAAAGTGCCACAACCAATTATGAGGCATTAAAAAAACCTCCGGATAAAGTCATCATTTAAAGTAATTGTGGCAAAAATGCCAACCAAAATAAAATAGAGTTTGTAGTGGAAAATAAAAACAATTCGATGCTGTGCATTTTGATGGAGCAAGTTTATCATTCTCAGATTTTCTATGGTGATTGCAGTGGCAAGCACAATTTTTAATTACATTTCTGGCAGATATTGTAAAACCAATATCATCCCAAAACATGAATACTTCTACATGAATATTAAAATCAAAATGAAAGCACTGAAAACAAAAAAGAGAGAGAGCTCAGAAATAAGTTTTCACCCAAATTTTAACACCAAATTGTAATGTCGATGTGTAGCTTCATATAATGCTATAGTTGATTTCTCTTGCTGCTATTGGCTTTTATGTCCATCACATCCGTTTTATTAAAAAAAAAAAAAAGAAAAATAGATTGAGACGGAAGAAGAAGAGTGGATGTGAACTATTTTATTTATTTTTTTTTTTACTTAAGTCGTATTTAAAATTCTGCTTTCATTTAATTTACCACAAGAACTGTTAATGTCACTATCGGGAAATGAAAAAAATAATCTTAAAGAAAAGTCTTCATTCAACTCTGACACCTTTGCTCAAATCAGCAGCTCTGATGTAAGACGCACAAACTAACACAGTTCATAAACTGACTTGCTTTTAGGAAGAAAAAAACTAGGCTCTTGATAGAGGGAAACTCAGCCAGGCACCTCTTTTCCTGCAGTAAAACGCAATCCTCAGAGCAAGACTTTCATCCACACCATATTCCCACTTCCAGGCACTACCTGGATCAACTCTCACCTCTGTTCATTTTATGTACGTATAAATCACCGTTCGAGTTAACAAAGAGCTTAAACACGTCTCTTTCTGCCCACAGACAGCTGAGGAAGCGCAGAACTCCCAGCTCGTCCTCCTCTTGGAGAGCTCTTGCTTTAAAGCATCAAACTGTTACAAAGACAAAAAAAATTAAATAAAAAATGTCAGAGGGAGCAACAAAAACTGCACAACACATTTGTATCTCTTCCCCAAGGCTATGTACGCATCTTTGGTTCCAACAAATTACTTTGAAGTACCAGCAGGACGGGACACAGTTTTAAAATTCAAATTCAAACTGTCCAGATTTTATTAGGGCTTTACCCACAAGCTTCCCTCCATTCAGTTTGACAACCAAAAGGCATGTTTGGTACCAAAACAATGCAGAAAATCACTGGAGGAACTTCTTGATAAAACAGGAAAGCACAGTAGTGGCAGCATCATGGAGCTGTTCATCTTCCATGGAACTTGGATACTGATATTTTTTTTTTCCCAAATGCCACATGAAAGAGGAGCTTCATCTTTCAAAAGAAAGTCTTTGAGCTAATCTGAAGACGGACCTGCACAGATTCTGAGAGGTTCTGTAATGTTTGAAAGTGTTCTTGTTCTTGACTTCACCAAATCATTTTTATGGGTTTTTTTTCCCCACTTAATGTCTTCGATATGTTTCAATAAATGTACAAGAAAAAAAAAAAAAGAAATCTGAAATGATTCCGCTATTTTCCCCGCCAAACCAAAATAACTCCTTCAAAGTTGTTTCTCAAAAAGAGATTTCTTCTCTCTTATCACGGATTCAATGTCTGCCGTTGGTTTCGGTTTCACCCCAAGAAAACTACTGCCAAACAACTTTGAGTTCCCAACATCAAACTGGAGCCGCGTGAGGGCTCTTTCACCTGCAGTGTTCAGACAAAAAGGCGTAGTTTAAGCCTTTTAGACACCTTTCATCTCCAGTTAGAGCCCAAGTTTCTCTGCAGGAGGAGATCTGTCCGGACTAAAAGGTCAAGAAATGCTTCAAAGGACAGCAGGAGTGTTATGACTGAACTCCCACCAGGGGAAAAGATGAAATGGAGGGAAAAAAAAAAAAAGAAAGAAAAAGGAAGAGGCATCCGTGCTGAGGCAGAGGAGCATAATGTGAAGGCTGGTCGCCTTCAAGGAAAAAGCATGAAAACAGCAGCAGGAGAACAGCTGGCAGGTCGCAGGAATCCTGCTGCTTAATGTTTGATGAGTCAAACTTGGCTGAACTCGGGCTGACTCCCTCAGAGCCGAGAACAAACCGAGGACACGAGATCATCAACAGTCAGTCGCCTAAGTGCACCGAATCCATCTTTATTACGTGAAAGCTTCTGTTTTAGAGAGCTGCGACGTGTGCGTGTCGGTGACTTTTTTCTTCTTTTTTTTTTTTTCTTTTTAAAGTATCGTCAAGGAAAAACAAAAAAAAAAAAATGCAATCAACCGAACTAATAGTTTTTAAGACAACAAGACAAATGTTGCCTCTGAAACAAGAACTAATGAACCAACTCTGATCTAATTAGCAAGAAGTTAGTTAATAAAATAAAACATGTGTTTTTATTTTCTGCCAGCCACACTCTTGATCTTATTGTGAGTTCAGTTCATAACTATAAATCAGAGCCAACCACGAGATGTGAATCTTTAAAAGCTGCATCAAGTCTTCAAATACGGTGTGAAGAACACGTTGCACTGCTTTGCAGCAATTTTTTTGTTTTCAGCTCTATTTTCATACGTTTGTAAATGTATGCTTCAAATTTATTTTTTTTAAAAGGCTAGGTCTAGTCCTGTGAACACTCTAAACACTATTTTATTCCCAGATTCAAATGAATAAATAAATAAATAACTTCTCCTGGAAGCAAAATACATATTAAAAGAAATACATTTTTGCAAATAAGCCAAGAAATCCCCAATATTTTTCACAGATGTTGTGTATTATTAATAAAGAAGATGGGAAAAAAAAGAAACTAAGGGTACAATTTGTATGCAACTTGGTCCATTTGCAGTCCAGCAATGCTTCAATTTGCAGAGAACATCCAATTGGTGTCTGCTCTTAAAATTGAACCGATTACATCCTGATCACTGGCCTGCATAGGAACCAAATTATTTCCAAATCAGACCGTCCCTTTTGGGCGCGGAACTGTTTTGATCAGTCTGGTTAAAAATGCATTAGCCGCAACAGCGGCGATAATTAGGACCGAACCCTGAAACAAACTGGAGGCACTTTGAAATAAATCACAGTGAGTCGCCACAAGTAATATTCACCTTTTCTTCAGCTGCCTGCAGACGACGGAATAAACATTAATAATAAATGGCCAACATGACTGTCAACTCAAGCTCCATCAAAAAGATGACTTTTTTTCCTTTTTTTTTTTTTTTTTTTTTTCTTAATTTCCACTAAAGCAGTGGTATCTAACTTCATTTATCCAGGACTGGTTTAATGCATGTTTAGATTTCGATCCACACTCAGTTCAGATGGCTGAATTACCATTGCAGCATGTCATTATGGAGGACTGCTAATCAAATATTCATTTGGTGTGACGATCAGGGCACGTGTCTAAAACATGAAGGACATCAGCGCTTGGTGGCTGACTTTGAAAAACACTGCATCTGCATCCTGGGAAAGTTTATGTCAGATCTGCGGCGCACCGTCAGTCAGGCAGTGATTAAAAGAAGAAGAGATTTTCGTGGCTTGGCTGCGGGCTTCGGACCAGCTGAACTGCAAAATCCCGCTCAAACTCCGACTCCACCATCAAACATTCGGGCTTTAAAATTAGGCCAGCAACAATATTTTAACGGGAACTGTAATTTATGTCCCTTAGCTTACAATGTACAGTGACAAGAACTGACCCCCAAATCATTCATTTCAAACAATTCTATATATCTTTTAAAAATATAACTATTCTTTGACTAAAGTTTTAACTTCAGGTTGAATTTCAGCGGCGTTGAGAGGGACTAAAGTTATAGAATCGTCTCAGTTGCATTCATTACTGTACAACACTCTGTTTCAACAATTAAAAAAAAAACAAAAAAAAAACAGAACGGTCTGCCTTGAAAACCAACACGGCATTTGGCAGGCCTCTTTAAAACCCTTCATGTCCTAAATTTTAAATCTCTGCCTGAATATTTTTGCTTATTTTAATTGGACGCAGTTCTTTTAGTGTCCTGTGAGTAAATTACCGTAATAACCCGATATTGGCTGGAAAACGCAAGGTCTCATCTTTCAGAAACCACTGGAATTTTTTCAGGTGGAGCAAAATGTGGCAGAATTACGGAACTGCAAATTCGGCTGGATCGCCTAACGTCCCGTTGAGAGCTTAGAGGTTGAAACAGCAACCTGCAGGCCACATGTAGGTTTCAACAGACAAAAATGACAGAGTAAATGACTGATGGTACCTTAAGAATGGTTTTGTTTGCACAAGACGATTCAAAGAAAACACCGGAGACGGCAGCTACAGACTCACTGACTGAAGCATGGCTAAAATATCAAGGACAACCTTTAGGCCAAACAGTCAGATCACTTCTTCAGTGGCTGGAAGAAGTGCCTGGCTCAGGCTATTTGCATGTCTACCACTCAGTGCTGAACAGGTAATGTACGGTGAACTATCACTGCTCCTTCACATCTGCACATTGCCTCCCTGCAGCTCGAAGGAATGAGGTTTATGACAGCTGCGGATTTGGAAAAAAAAAACAACAAAAAACAAAAAACAAAAAAACAGACCAAATGGGGTAGAAAGCTAATTCAGCCTGATTTCTGTCACAAGCACAACAGATTGAAGAAAAAAAAAAAAAAAAAAAAAAAAAACTAAACAAAACCACTTGACTGTAAACCGAATTGGTTTGAGCCAGAGATGCATTAGGGGACGGAAGAGAGAACACCTTAGCTTTAGACACATTACATATTTTTCCAGTATTCCTTCACTTACCAGCCTTTTTAAAGAAAAAAAAAAAAAAAAAGCTCCAGGAGAGATCATGACTTTCATTTATGTCTCTCCACAAGAGAAGAACAATCACCTGGTTAATGAGGCTCGGAGCACCGGAGACTCCGACTAGCAGTCAGTCCGCCTCTGAAATCATTGAGCACCAATTAACACAGCACACCAGAAAGGGACTAATGGGTTCGGAGGCTTCAAATGCGCAGGGCTGGTGGCTGCTAAGATAACTCTCTCAGCAGCCGGCGAAAATGATTTGGGTTGCGACGTGACTCAGTTGCTCTATAAGTCCGCATTGAGTCACGGTTTCATCTGTGCTCAATGAAGCCAGCACAATATTTAGCTGGAGCGACTCCCTGTGCATCCCAATGACACTTACAGAGTAACTTGGAGCAGACGGCGGGAGACAAAGACCATTAGAGCTGGGAGAAGACAAAGATCTCCCTCCCTCCTCCCGGCTTCGTCATTACTGGGATCTCTGGTCAATATCTTGCTCCTAAATTAGCTTACATAAATGAAGTATACTCCTCTTCTCCTTCAGCAGAGGGTTATGGATTTAAGTAACATTCCTTTGCATTTCATTTAGTCCTCCCATGGCAATTTAACGTGGCTGTTATAGATGACAGGTCAGCGTTTGACATTACATCTTACATGTATAGTCAAAGTAGGAATCATTAGTTCAGGATTTAAGATTGTCCATCTTAAATAAGTATTGTCCATGCATAAATAAGTGTTGCCATTACAAAAGAGCCTGGTCAAATCCTAACATCCATTTCTGTTATATGGTCATAATTGAGCCGTACTGCTTTAAGAAAGAAACTAATTTTACATCTGTTGACAACTGTCATTGGATGCATAACTCATCGTCAATCCAGTGCTCTGCCTGGCCTACAATTTACTAATCGAAACGTAAAGCCAACTTGCAGATGTGTCGAATCAGATCTTGTGCAACTGGGAGGGGTATGGATTCCCCTCTTTATGTGTAAGTCTATGACCTGGTAAAGACATTGGTTGCAGGGCGGTTGACAGGAAAGTCAAAAACTTAGCAGCATGTTGATTCGAAGCAAAGTTAAAGACATTAAGGGTCTGTCTATTTACAGAACTCCTGGATAACATGGTGATGCAGAATGATGACGTCGAAACCTTGTGATGTGCTGAAACACCTGTGAAGGTTGATTCGGATCTGATGAAGCATTGCCAATCTTCAAGCAAAAAGGCATAGGCCCCGTTGTGCTTACCTGAACTGATTTATCTCCCCAGCTGTGCTTTTGCTTGATGGAAAATGTTCCCAGTGCCTTCAGGACAGCATTTCGCTCAAACCTCTGGAGCCAAAAGTGTTGAAGTAATTATTTATGAAAAAGTAATTATGACAGAATAAGTGGTACCTTACAAACCGATAAATACGAACATAACTGATTCTGAAATACTCCATAGGCTTTTTTTTTTTTTTTTTTAAATGATAAAGTTTATTTGGAGTTTCAGTATTTTCTTGTGTGGATATTGTTAAAAATGCTACATATTATATCATCTTAAAAAGCTGCAAGTAAATAAACCTCTTCAGCTGAGATTTAGTGACAAATTACAAAGTTTTTCTTACTCGAAACATTACTGTGAATGTTGACAATCTGAATGGCATCGTGAACTTGGTGAGGAGACAAGTGGCAAACCCCGAGAGCACTAAAGTTACCAAATGCTAAACACAAACTCTGCACTCAAAGACCTCCTGAACCAGGAACCTGTCAACTTTCAAGGATATTATTTTATCTGAACTCTGAAAGCAGACAGTCCATTAATCCCTTCATGTGACCGCATGCGGTCAAGTTATTTTTATTAACATATGGAGAAGGTATAAGTGAAGCCAGGATCAAATATCACATCAACGCTTTGAACCTGAATTTCTGCATTTGAAGAAGAAATATTTCATGTTTCTTCCAAACCAATCCGGTGGAAAGATCAAACAATGATTCGGTGCGGTCAGTGTGTCAGGTCTGCTGATTAAACCACAAGTTTATTCGACTGTGAAGTAGACAGCAGGAATATTGTCACTTCACTTCGCCCACCTGAAGCGACATCAAGCTGAAAATAAACAAAACGAGCACGAAGTCAAATAAGGTTCATTTTAGCTGCTGTGAGTCAACCAGTCACAAAATCCCCAATGAGGAGTTAGGAAACATTTTCTCGTCATTCGCCCTTTCTACAGTACACTCAACTTCCACTTGCTCCTAAAGTTCTCAAAAACCCTCAAACACGACACTCAAACTATTATGGTACGGATGTTTACTTTTACAATAATTTATAACTGGTCCTATTCAAAACTTTGCACCTTTCAAAATTAAGTAATGTAATTGTTTGATTACGGAGTGCAGAGCATCCAACAGTGGTGGCTAATTTCACCTCCAAAGTTTCCCCAGTTTGTGTCTCTGTAGGCTGTGCCGCACAATAGGACGGGAAATTAGATTTCAGATGTTCGGCACGGAGGGCAGGGGCACAAATGATCAATAAGTAATGAAAACAGATACAGTCGATGGCCCGTCAGAGGAAAACAAAAGGATTAAAGCTGCCAGGCAACACCTTCTTCAACAGATCAGCAGCACCAGATAAAGGAGGAAGAAGAGAGGAGAGGCATGGTTCCCGTTTCGTTATTAACTCGCATTTTCACATTATTTTCGTCGCCGTGTACCGCTTTCGCGGCAGTGAGGATTTGTTTTGATCTGTGCGGAGACAATTAGCGACGAGTGACTCGTGCGACCCTATTAAAGGGAAGGGCTGTTTTGCTGGAACTGATTGTATTAGGAAAATGAAGGCTAAATTCAGCTGACGCGCTCGCCATGATGATGAATGATGAACGACGCGGACAGCGACAGGTTTGTGAAACAGAAATGACTCAGCTGGAAGGTAGGAGCTCACATCAAACGGAAATATTTAAGTGCAAGCGAAATGAAACTTTGTCATGAATTTATGCAAAGCTCACCAGTGAAGTAAACGTTGATCTCTAACGTTAAAAATGCGTCAATATGCAGCTATCGCAGGTTTTATCCAAACTACTTCTTAGTCTGTAATAAAGAAATCTTTAAAAACAGGAATTTGTCAAATTTATGTTCCCTATTAATTGCGTTGTTCTATTATTTTTAATCCCCTCCTCAGTTTGTCTCCTTCCCTCATTTCTTTAGGGTTTCTATTCTGTTGGGGTTTCTTTTCATCTTCTCACTGTGTGAGCCGTCATTTCTCCTCCTCCCCCGCCACTTAAAACTTCAAATTCTGAACTTTTCTTTCTTTCATGTTCTGTCTTGATAAGTAAGACGAAAAGTCATGTGGCGTTTTACCACCAGTCGCCACAAGGAGCTCTCCAGTTCAGCTTTGCACAAATTATTATTATTATTATTATTATTATTATTATTATTATTATTATTATTATTATTTTTGTAGATATTTTTGTAATGAGCATATCCAAAACTCACAATTTAAGCAAAGAAACCAGCCTCTGGCAAATTTATAAAATTTTAACCAAAGGGCAAAATCACTATGTTTTCATGCACTAAAATGTTATTTTCCTTTTAGGAGAGTGCTCTGCATTTTACTGGCTGTTATGGAAGATCCGTCATTTGTTTTTTAAGTCAACCTTTTGTACAATAGAATATTTTGCTTCAGTTTCCAATATGTTTTGTTGTATTTTATAGGGAATTTTATTATGGTTTGCAGAACAGCAGCAGAAGAGAAATGTAATAAACTTCATATAAAAAAAGAAAAACAGCACCAGCACCAATATCTTTCAGATATTTAACAAGATCTTTAGTTACCTCAGTGTAGGGTATGAATGAGTGGAGTTTTTTTTACGCGCTTATATATAATGAATACATTTCATAGTTGCGCTGTCAGTGTTCAGTTACTCTCATCACATTGTAAATCTCCACCTTGGTGCTCCTTCTACCTGCACCCTTTAGAGCTCAATTTAATTTTTACCTCAAGCCAAAGGGGTTCTAATTTCTCTAGTGCTTAATTACACTATTCATCTCCACGGATCTGTAGCCCCATTACCCATCATACCTCACGCAACGACAGCGCCGCTCCTTCCCGCCCCAGAAACCTTCACACTGCACCGCTCTGCTCCCTGACAATGTTTCCGTTCATAAGCAAATGAAAAGAATGGCCTGTAAAGCTAATATTGCTTCTGCTCCTGACTTCATCATGGCCGAAAATCCCCTGGATTTAGTTTTCCACTGGCTAACGCTCTGCTTCAACGTCGACAGAAAGGAAATGATACAGGGACCGTCAGGAAGGATCCGTTCTGCACCAAAAAAAAAAAAACAAAAACAAAAATGACAATTTGTCAAGAGACGGATCAGAGCACTTTACATGAGTCGGAGATGAAACATTTGGGCACTTTGCGGGTTATCAGTTCCACTTCACAGCACCGTTGGAGGAGTGTGGTTGATGGTGGGATCTGATCAGAAAACCTTCATAGCATCTCATTTTGGAGATTTTCTGATCTCATTCCACATAAGGAGGAGACCTGGCAGCAAATCCAGAACTCAATGATGACACTGAACAGGTGAGCCAAAAATGAATCATACCCCTGGCAAGTTTAGGTTCCAAGTCATTTTAATAAACTTGGGCCTATTAAAGTCAGCTCATTAGTCCCTTGTGGGCAATAGGAACCCACCAGGGACTAAATCCAGGCAGCCATACAAGGAATAAAGTCGTGTTTCCAGATGATTTCCCTCGAGATAGGACTCACATCTCACTTGACGGGATGTGATATAAACGTCGTCATTCCCACAGACAACTGAAATTACGGCACCCGAGACAAAACAATGACAGTTGGTGAGATCAGAAGCAGCAGCAGAAAAACAAGGACACAAAAACTGTGAATCTCTTTAAAACAGACAACCGAAGAACCAACACACATTTACCAACCAGTGAGGCTGCAACTTTAAAACCTTGGGAGGAAACGTTGTGGTCAATGTGACCAAAAGGTGTGCTGGCACAATCTCATCAATGCGATTATATGAATCCAGGGCTCCGGTCTGAACTTCTACCTGCAAACCGGAAGCCCAACAAGTCAGCTGTGAGGAACTCATTTATCATTACTGCAGTTTCTATTGGCCAAAGGGAAATGTAAATGATCTTATTAGTGACTGCACAATGAATTTAAACACCTCATTGTGCAAATGATCTTTTAAAAGTAATTTGAATCCATTCTATCGGCATCAGAGCTGTTAGCTTTATTTTCCAGCGAGAAAAAAAACAAAAACAAAACAAAACAGCAAAAACACATGAATGTATGAAAACACATGCATCTAAAATGAGAGGGAACAAGCTGGGGCAGCGGGTAATGATGTATTAGACAGAGCAGAATTGTTCCTGAGCCTCATTCATCACAGGTGGATGGCTGATGGCCGAGCACATCAGTCAATTTCTTAAAAAAAAAAAAAAAAAAAAAAAAAAGCGCTGTTGGGAAAAACAGAGCCGACAGAACTTCTGACGAAAAAATAAATGTGGAGAGATATCCATGTTCACAAAACGGTCCGAGGCAGAAGAAATGAGCCAACCAGGCGGCGGCATGGACAGACAAGTGGAGGTGGACAGGTGACGTGATGAACAGTGTTATTTTTGTGAGCACCGTCTTTCTCCTCCCACTCTGTCTGGCGTACATATAAATTACATATACATATAAATAACGCCGAATGCAGCAGGATATATGTTCAAGCTTATCAAAGCAGCGAAGCCACAAGGAAAAAGTGGGGACACCAATCATGCAATGTGGCTCTTTACGATATCATATCTGCAATGTCAGATTCAACGACAATCTTTAAGGTATGTGTCGTGACTGCAATATATGGAATTTTAAGAATATGCAATAAGTTGGTAGTCTGGGCTACAATTGATTACTTCTGCTATAGCTTCTCATTGGAGATCGTGACAGAGATGTGTTTCTTTCCAACCATGTGTCTTAATGACCTTACTTTGTCACTAGCCAACAATCAATTTAAATTAACCCAGATCAATGGACATAAGAACAGGTTTAAAAGTAATTGGTGTTAAAAAAAAAAAAAAAAAAAGAGTGAGGTAACACAATGTTTAACCTACAAATATTGTTTCCAGCTTTATTGCTTAAGAACAGACCACACGATTGTACTAGTTTAAGTTTTTACTGGGGATAAAGTTTGATTGGTTGACGGCAAAGCTAGTGGGCGCACAATAAGCAGGCGAATTATTAGATTGTGCAGTATATTTTTCATTTTCTGAGGCTCATGATAACGCAGCCAGATATTTTGGCCAATGAAGAGGTCAAAAGATTGAGGAATAATCTCTAAAATTAAGAATTAGCCAATAGCTGTCCTCAAGTATCATACTGGGGGTTCTGGCAACTTGAATTACTGAACACAACTTAAATGATTGCTATCAGAGTTCCTGTAGTTGATCTACTATCTTTTTTTTTTTTTTTTTCAGCACCGTCCCCACCAAGACAAGTAGCCGCATTTTGTCAATGCTAAATCTGCTTCGCAAGCCAAAAACCATTTTAGTCAGCTGAATTATTAGAAACAGACTGAGTGCCTTTCCTAATAAACAACGGTTTTCTCATAATATTATTAAAGGACATAGCAGGACAAGAACGTCCAGTGAGACAAAGCGGACAAACTTCACTTCTGGCGATGATTTACCAAAAGGAACTACCTCCTCGGAATCCATAAGAGATAATCCAGCTGAGGCAATTAGATGTCCGGGCTCATATTCGTCCAGACTCGTTTAATTTTTCATCTCCGGTGCAGTATTTGCATTTCAAGACGTGACATTTTGGTGTCCTTACACACTTCTCGAGGAGAGTCTGTGGTGAGAGAACGCACGGATCAGGTGTGTTTTCCTTCCACCAGGGGCTGAGGGCTTGCCGAGCAGTTCAAGAAAATCGTCGCCCATTCCTCTGTTATTTAAATCCTTCAGAGCTGCAGGAGATGTTTCATTCTGCTCCCAGGATTTCTACATCCACCGTGGACAAATGAGACCTGAATTATTTATGCGCGCCAGCCCAGACGAGTGGTTCGGATCAGTGCTCAATGTGCAGACACAGAGTTTGTGGAGACAACTTTCATTTTTAGGTGCAGGTTGGTGGGGGGGCACATGGCACATGGCTCGGGCCTGGAGTCGTGCTCAATTCAAACACTTGACTTGTTTATTTTTAAGAACAACCATCAAAGTGAGCTTGGACTCCTCAAACAGGCTGTTTGCCGTCTCCAGGCTCAGCTTGGTGTCGAGCGGGCAATGATATGAGCTCGGCTGTAATTGTGAAGCTTCGGTTTTGTTTGGCCAGACGTCTCAGATCCCATTAGCTTGGTGGATTATGACTCCTGTGTGCCAACAAACAGCAGCCCCTTCACCATCATCTGTCTCACTCCAAATACACCAGACCCCTCTGCCTTGGCAGCGCGGTGCACGTTAAAGCCGAGGTTGAGTGTGTGTGGACGCCGTACGTGAAAGAAGCCAAAGGAACACTCAAACGTTTTGGCTGGAGTTTCATCTTCTTCACGTTTGAGCCAGAAAGACTCAACCTGCTGTCTCTGCAGAACCCGAGTGAAACGGGAGGAACAGAGGGAGCTTTCAGTGCAGGGCATCAGATTGGCCGTTTCTGGATCTGCAACTGGCTTATTACTGGACAGCTATGACCACAGGTGGCCCAGTCGACGCCAACAACAAGTTTCCAGCCTTGGGAAGGAGCTGCAAATCTAATTAGCAGGCGACGTGTTAAATGAAAATCAACATTTTGACCTCGCTAACAACTCCAGATGGTGTTTTTACATGACGGAAGATGTGATGAATCACAAAGTCAGCGATCATTTTTAGCCGTAATCCTACGCCACTAACACTACCGTGCAAAAGTCTTCAATCGTTCCTTTTTCTTATGTTGCCTTCAAGAAGCCATGCTTTCCGGAAATCTTTTTAAAGTGTGTTGATCTGTAGTTTTTCGGATTTTCTGAAAGTTCAAACAGTTTGTGCTTCTTTGTGTGTAGACAGATTCGTAGGAAGAACAGACTTATATAAGCTATGCTTTTATTTGACACATAATAATTAGCAGCTCGGAACTAATTATTTGTTTGATTCAGTGGAACTTTTATAAAAGTACTGATGAATGTGGAAAGTTCTGAAAGCAATAACTTCTGGTCTATTCTTTTTTGACAAGTACGCATATTTCAGAGCCACTGATCTATAATAACTGTAACTGCTTTTTTATTTAAAGCTTTTTAAATCAACTGTATTCATTTCTCTATGCCAGTTTTACTGTACCTAAGGCTTTTATATCATCCTAACGCTCCAGTGGTGCAAAACAAGACATCACTTTGGAACAGGCTTTCAGTGAGACAACATCTGTCCACACAAGGCTTCTGTTTAAGGATTAGGCAAAGGGCTTTTTTAAGTCACACGCTGTGCTATCCTTTTAGTAAACATACCCAATTTCTTTCAGCACCATAGTATTTACATAAACTGAATCCAATATTTGACGTACAGATCCCATTTTCAAAGTATCTACAAATTTAACCATCCAGTTGGTAGAATAGTTGTGAAACAAGACGTTAAGCTTAGTCTACTGTCTGAAATGGTTTTTTACTGAGGGTTATTATGAAAAATATGAAATGAAATAAAAAGTTTCCTGATCTTAAAAAGACAAAAAAAAAAACTAAAAAATTGATGAGGTAAAAAATATACATATATATTTTGATTTTTGCAGTCAGTGTCCTGCAACAGAAGCTTCAAAACTCATTTTTCTTAATCAGCACAAGCGATTTCACCTAAATGAAAAAAAACAAAATTGCAAGATTTGCTTGAAATGGAGGAAACGTTTCTAATTATCCCATCACTGGTGTAATGGGACTTGATGGAAAGAAAAAGAACCTGGCTGCTTCCGGATGCTGTTGGCAGGTGCTTCGGTTTATTTATCAGTGGCTGGCAAAAAACCAGCAAGTGAAATTTGGGCCTCACTGATGATCTTATTAACATCCACCGATCAGTTTCAATGAGTGACCAGCCAATCAGCTCATCTTTCACAGGAACTCAAAGGTAAACGGGCAAAAAAAAAACCCAAAAACAAACAAAAAAAAAAAAAACCCTCTGCTGTGTCCTGAGTGGAAAAGCCTCCAAAACTTGACTCCAAAATATCTCTGCCTGGTACCACTGACCTCCCAGAGGAGATAAGCAGCCCACTGGTTCCTATCAGCCTTCATAAGCAGCCTGAAGGGGGGTCAGGGGTCGCCGCCTCATCCCAAAAACAGATCACCACCGGGGGGAGCAGCACCCAGTGGACAAACCGTGGATCAAGGACACACTCGTTTATCCGTGACAGAAGCAGTGGGAAAGACGTAAAATGACGGCTAGACAGATGATGATGGTTAGAACAGTAGAAGAAAGTAGAAAAAAGGAAGGGGGCTAAAATGCGAGCAAAAAGGGAATAACGGATAGAAGGATCGCAGAGGAGAATGACGGATCGCGGAAAATACAAACGGCATGAGAAGAGTGAAGTAAGAGGGGATTAAAGAGGGGGGAAAAGCAGAGGTAGAAACTAAAAAGAGATCATGATTCGCAAGGAAAGGAAGAGAAGTAGAGGAGGAAGACTAACAAGATAAAACAGAAGATATTCAACAGAGAAAAAAAAACTGATGAGAACAAAAAAAAATGTAAAAATAGAACAACAGAGGAACCGAACAGGAATATGTAATGGGGAGATTAGAGGAGCAGGATGAGAGACCACGGCAAAGGCAACTTGGTGAATGTTCTTTAAATGTCTCTGAGGATTAATATCTGTGTGAGGAGGAGCAGCTGGATTAGCATGTCGGAAGAGGAGGGAGCGCTGCATTTATTATTGATAAGAGAAGAACTCAAAGGAGCAGGCCATTAAACAAAGTTTGAGGAGGAGTGTGAGAAGGATATGCGATCATATAGAGGTTCTCGTGCACGAAGTATCTGCAGTCGCCTCCGAATCCTGCAGGAAGCAAACAGATGAAGGCTGAAACCAGACCGATTCCAAGCCGCCAGGGCCAAAAGTAGAAAATGAAGCAAATCATGTCTGATATACGCCACTGTTCACACCTGTACCCAATTATTTCTAAACCACAAACAATCAAAAAAGAAAAACCAGAGCTGTTGGGTAGGGGAGGCAAATTTTCTGTGAGATTATTTACTCAACGCTTCCAACTGAAGCGCACAAGCCAGACTTTTCTGTGAAACCAAATCCCAATCACTTGAGACGGCGTCTTCCATCTTTTCATGAGCGGTTTTGATAAAAACGATGTGTAAAAACCGCAGTAAAATAGCTGACGTGTATGGGAGGCCGCAGCATGAGTTCCAGGATGACTTTAAAATGCATGCATGCATGCGGTTCGAAAAGAGAAGCAAAGCTCTCGGGGATGTCAAGGTTTCATCCAAGGTACGAAGAGAACATTTCGAGTCAAGTTGTTACAAGAAAACCAACTTTCAAATCTTAATGAAATATCCTGCTGGGAGCCGCAGGACTCCTGTGTTGCTCTGCATTGCAACAGGCTGATTTTCAGGAAGGACTATAATGAGAGCAGTGCTCACCAGTTAGTCCCACCATGCCCACCCCACCTGAAACCCTACAGTAGTAATTCATACTTCATTACTTGCATGTACTTTTACCTTAACTGTGTGTAAGCTGAGTAAAAGTTAGTCTGATTGAAATGACCTGAATGTATGCTCCATCTTTACATGGGTGTCTGCTGTAAACCAAGAAATTATCTGAACAAACTTCGAACATGTATTATAATAAAAATACATCTGGTTTAGGGCAGATTTCAACAAGAAACGTACCAGCATGATGTTTATGTTTAGTTTTTGCTACAGACACTTTATGACCGTACTTAAGTCCAGATCTTTGCAAAGCCCAGCGAAGATGTTCATGAGACGTTTTGAGGTTAGTGACGTCTGTTTTGACCATTTTCCATCGCCTGTAAGTTACATGAGATCAGGATGTTTACCAACTGCATTATGTAAAGCAGGCTTTGGTGAGCTTTTGTTCAAATATTAATGTTAAAAAAAAAAAACAAAAAAAACATGCCAGCAATATTGATTCAGATTTTTTTTATCTTGTTTGTTTTTTTGTGCATTCATCAAAATCCTCAAACAGATTAGATTTTGATTTTTATTTTTTTTTTCATCCCTTAAATGCAAACTGGTAGACTGGCAAAGCGTAAAACATACTTTCATCTCACAGGAATCAATAAAACATTCTGAAGGCATCTCAACCCCGTCGTGAGGGAAAAGGAAAGCTAAAATAGAAATAGTGGTAGTGTAGTAAAAAGAAAAAAGATGCTTTCTGAAAGGGAGACAAAGAACTGATTGGTCTTTTTAGTTGTAAACAATATATGAAAGATACATTTTCTTTTAAATTAATAGGTTAATAGAGACAAGAAAATGAATATGTACAAAGCTGAAAAGGAAGAAGATGAAGGCGACTTAAAATTCGCATCAGAAACCAATCTTGCCAAATTGTATCACATTTATGTTTAATGTAATTCATAATTATTTTTGTAAAAACAGAACCAACTGACCGGCCATTAGACACATGGTGTAATCTAAAATCAGAAATTTACACTGTAAAATACTCTGGATCAATGAAACGGTCGAGTGGAATTCGCACAACATTCCCAGTTTCCAATCATCCTATAATGCTTTGAATCAAATCACATTTCAGAATTAGAGTGAAATTATTTGCATAGCAAACGGTTGCCTATTCAGACATTTGAAACACCTATTTAGTCAGACAAGCAAAGTATGGGCCATTTACACTGCAGATGGTGTTTGCAGACAAATTCGAACAGACGTTAGCCGGTCAAAACAATAAGTCTTGCATCGGCTAAAATAATGAAAGCAACAGGTTTTGAAAGAATGACATGAAAGAAGCATTCCTAATCAACGACTCAGCTCCATGTGCACGTCTTTCAATATACATCAAAAGCAGCCAGAACTGGGACATACAAGCTGATCTGCATATGTACCCGGTTCATAAAAACTACTTCCATTAATATAACATGACAACATTTTACTCAATTTTTAGTTCCTCTGCAGATCAGATAAACATCACAGATTCCTCAACTTCAGACTTTCCTCATTGTCATTCTTCCCACCACAGATGCCCCGCCAGCACCGTCTGTTTGAAAGGGATATTAAAGGTTGGAGATAAAAGACGAAAGTGAAACTTGAATCACAGAATTTATCTGTTGGGATGAGATTTATATATCAAATAAAGATTCCAGGACTCTCTATCTAATGGATTATTGTCCTGATAAGTCAAAGGTATGAAAATGACATTTGGGTCCATGCTTCGCTTGTTAAGATCTTAATTGCGTCACCCGGTTCTGTTCGTTCTGTGCAGCAGCAGTTTTGTAGTGATATTTACTGAACATCTCATTTTAAATCAGAACTTTCTGTTGCAGCCAACATCTCATCAAGAAATGAAGGAACTGCTGCTGGTGATTATTTTTTCTGCGTACTGCTAAAAAAAAAAAAAACATGAAGTAGATTATTTGATTATTTAGATGAAGCCACTTCATTTGATGGACAGGCATATTTCACAAAAAGTGTTTACTTGGTCATGTCGCTGTTGGAGTGTTTTTAAACCTTCAGGGGTGTCAAAGGACAAACAAAAGACCTACGTTTGATGGGTAAAACATCCAACACATTTCTCACACATCAATCTATCAAAAAATGTTATCAACCAATTTGGAATTTAAAATCTAAACCCAAATATATATTTTTTTAAGTGACCTCCTTTGGAATTGTAGACTCCAGAGTGTCTGACGTCTTTATGAACAATTTATTCAAACAGATTTAAACAGAAAACATTATATTCCTAACCTGTTTTTTTTGTTTGTTTGTTTTGTTTTTTTAGATTTTTAGGAAGTCAAAACCCCAACGAGGAAATTTCCACTGTGGCGAGAAAGTAAATTGAGAGCTTCCCCTTTCAGCACAAGCTTCTCTCCGTCACGACAGATCAAAGAAACGGCCTCGTTTCTGCAGATGAACTCCTGATCCAGCTAAAGACCGCCTGCTTCACAGCGTCACTGGTTATTTAGAACAGCTATGATAAACTGTGAGGCGGTGATATTAAGAGCATCCAGTTGCAGGCGGACTGGGATGAATAATATTTTGTGCACAGAAAAAAAAAAAAAGAGCAACAACCACTTAAGTAAGAAGACAGAAAAAGACAAACACTTTGGAAAAAAAAACTGTTTGTAATAGATTTTCTCTATATTTAGCACACTGCCACTCTTGCTACCATCTCTTACTGTGGCACCAGTCGATCTGCTTCTTTTCCCAGTTCAATTATGCACCATGGTCTTATGCCTGGCTGTGAACAAGGGTTCGTTAACCAGACAGAAACAAAAATCGGCTTGACAGTTAATATTTAAAAGATCGTTTTTGACGGCACTAAACCACAACTTCATCTAATTCTCACTCCCGCTGAGTGATTATTTTCTATTTTCTGTCCAAGCCTGGCTACCTGTAGCTCAGGTGACGTTGCTTCTCTCGGTCATTAGCTCCCTGCTTCACCTGGTCTAAAATCCGCTCCTTTTTATGTTACAGCTGTGGTTGAAAATGGCTTCAAGGAGCAAAGTATAGTTTGATGGTCTAATTCTTAATCGCATTCTTTGTCAAAAGTCTGCTGTTTTTGTCGTTTGTCACACAGTGTCTTTGTGCACATGAAAACACACTTTGCCCTTGGCCGTGCTCTCCGTCACGCTCGCATACCTGGCACTCTCCTTAAGGGAGCACTTCCCTGCATGCTGTTTGCTTTCAGAGTAGCTCTATTTAGTTTATGAGCAAGGCAAGCTGAAGGCCATGTACAGCTTAGCTATTTTGAACTTCTACAGAAAATACAAATTGCCAGTCCACCTCTGGCTCCGGGGTTTAGGACTCATCAGACCTCAAAAATCACCTTCTTTAGCGTCAGTGTGGGTAATAATCGATCACAATTTTGAGAGTTTCATTAAGAGCCAGTGGAGAACGTCTACCAAACTAGGTGTGCAACTGCACACACACACACACACACACACACACAAAAATCCCAGTTTGATGAGTATGCTGGTTTTAAAGTCACAGCTCTGTGTCCTTCAACACACTTCAATTAAGAAAAATATAAACGTTTCCCCTTTTGTTTTACTTTGGTCGGCATTAAAATCAGAATCCTTTCCAGAATTTTGATTTCATTATGTTCTAATGAAAGCGGAAAATAACTAACCAGAGATTTCTGGAAGTAAAGTAGCACAGGAAGGCGCAGCCAGCGTCTCGATTGACGATGCCACCATTTAACCGCTTGAAAACGCTTACTCTTACATTTAAAAGCAAAAACAAAACGGTGCCAATATTTGTACATAAATCACGTTTTAATCACTTTGGAGTTGTTCTGATTTTTGTGTGTCCCAGCTGAACCTGAAAGCGGCATTCACAGCTGTTGGGAAAATCTCTCCTGGTCGACGTTTGAGCAGATTGGAGGCGTCCGCTGATTTTTGTCCAGCATATGTGATGTTTACATTCGGCTTAAAGCTGTTTCAGTTGAGTTATTAAAGTCCAATATAGAAAGAGCTACTGTACATAAAACATTGCTTGGGATTGATCCTTTCTTCTTTTGTCCATTATTACTGTAGCTGATCGTCAATTCTCATTGTTCCCAAACAGCAAACTTTAGAGGTGGCTGGAAAACCGCTGCTCAGTTCAGTTGCAAGATGGACTGCACCTTTAGTCTCATACATATTTATTTGTAAGACTTATTTGTACTTGGCATGCATGTAAACTGAACCAACAATGCTGCACAGAAAACGTTCGACATAATCTTCTTTGCCACTGCACCTCTGATGTAGATCCCGAAACAGTTGTTTTGTGTTGTAACGGTAAGTCAAGAGTACAAACACAAAAGACTGCAGTACAAGCTGGTGATCACAGACTCCAACAACTCAGAATCGCAGCACTGACGTTTGTAACTTCAGGCAGGACAAGAAGAGCACATAAACACCACATTAACCAGCCAATACATCAGACAACAGAACAAGCTCATGATGCACAGACTGAGCTGCAGGCTGAGCCTGATACGTAATAAATACTGTTAAAATATTCGGCGAACAATATGATTAATTGGCTGACCAACCAGGCAAGGTTAGCAGTGATTTATGAACTGTGAGCCGTGACACTGCAGTAAACCTGAAGGACAAATTATGAAGAACCGACAAGCAGAAAAACAGCGAAACTCAAATGTATGAATTGGTGTAGAAACCCAGAAAAAAAATAAAAAATCTTTAAACAGCATCAGAATTATGATCCCAGGACAATTCATAATAGTTGCATATATCTGCCTGCCCATATTTAAACAGCAGCAATTTAAAAAAAATAACCAACCAGGCGACAAATACATTGCTGCCACATGACCTTCAATGCAGAGTATATGAAAAACACGTTTTTATGTATCTTAACAAAAAGTCATGCAAGAGGTCGTGAATCTACAGAAAACAAAAATGTATTTGCCAGGACAGATTCAACTTCTTTTCATACTGCACATTCATATTAGGAAAGTTATGCATCTCGGGGAACTGCGTTGAGGGGACGTCTTAAAATATCCTTGGGTTGTTCTGACGTTTTAAGATCGTGGAATAGAATGAACAAGGTGACTGACATTTTCCTACTTCCTGCACTCCAAGGACCGCTTTAGAGCACATATAGAAGTTTAGAGATAAAGGTCAAAGAGTGGACATTTAGGTGTTATTCCGTAATAAGTCCCCAATTTCATCTTTGGAAGAGTTAATTAGGCTTTGCTGGATATAATACAATATAATCGGTTTCCTGAGCTCTTTCTTCGCCCGGTGCAGTCTAACCATGTGAGAATGACCTTTACCAATTGAAGACACAATGGTGCTTCGAAGAGAAAAATGTCTCTCTGACTTAAAGCAGTGAAAAATATCCTCTATAACAGATGCTGTGGCACATTCAGGTGGTATTCATGCACATGGGATATCTTCTCAAACTAGTCATGTTTCCAGCTTTCATTCAGAAAAGACTAAAAAGCTGCGACTGCCGAGTGTCCTATTTGATGATGTTTGCAGACATCAATGAAGTGAAGCAATGTTGAAGAGAAGAGGCAGAGACTTGTAAAGTGAGACAAAAGAAAAACAAAACAAAAACACACTGATGCTCAGTAAATAAATGGAGTAAAGGTTTGTTTTTCATAGCCCTGTTAAACAGTAAACTGAGACGCTTACCTTGCGGAGTCCAATTTTTGTGACTGAAAATGTGATTTTCTTTATTACAGTAATATTCATACTTTCGTCTTGCAAGGGTCATAGAAGCTGTTTCCAGATTTAACACATGAATATGTAAATGAGGTTTCCATGGCAGAGTTAAAAAATATTCCTCTCACCATTTATCATCTTTAGTGACATTTTCATAGCAAGTAAGGACAGAGGAACACAATTCAGTCAGTGATTGAATGAGAATGCACAGGAATAAGCGTTTCTCCTGAAATAGTTCCAATAACAGTTCATGCAGCCTGGAGAGATGAACTGTCACAGCTCCACTGCAGACATTTCACAGTGTGTGTCTGAGTGTGTGCGCCTGCAACCAGCCGACATCAAAGCTCTGAGGCAAAAACACAAAGCAAACAGCCTCGTTATAATAAAATACAATTTGCTAGTATGAAAACTAATTAAGCCTAAAAGGTATTTATGAATCGCAAATGTTAGCATCCATTCAACTCTTTAGAAGGTAACTTAATGTGTGCGTAGGCTGGGAAGAATACAACTTTTGAAACAAAGTATGGATTATTTTCTTTTCATTATTTTTTTTTGACATTTTAAACAGATCTTTGAAAACTGTTGAAGCTATGAAAGCATTATTTGGGTGCAGATGGATTTATGGACAAAAACAACAGAGTGAAGGACAGTTTGACAGCAGAGCCAATGTGAAGTGCCAAAAATGTCTGTCGATTGTGTGACTGTGTGTGTAATACAAGATTCCAATGATTATCCCATCTCCATGATACTCCGATTTCCTTCACGGGAGACTTGTCACAGACGCCGGGCCGCCGCGTCGCTGATGACTGGGAAACAACTTCCCCAAGTATGAGCTCCCACGAACACAAGAGTCATGTAAATCAAAACAACAAGCCGCAGGAGTCGGTGGCTGCGAGAAGGACAGAGCAAATAACCAGAAGGTCGAAGTGACACAGCAGCTGCCAGCGGTAATAATCCCCGCAGTCGGTTTCTTTTGTTTCTGCAGGACTCCCCGCGTCGCGCCATGCCCCTCGGTCCCACCCACTTTCATTTCATCCTCAAAGTAAGAAGGAAAAAGCAGAGCTGAGGAACGTCCTAGTCCATATTTCGCTCGGTTTGCTCGTGCAGTCATTTATTTTCATTAAGCCATCCTAATGCGACATTAACAAATACTTCAGAGTCTCTTATAATGGAACAAATCAACTGATCTTGGAGTGGATCAACCAGAATTGACTGACTTTTGGAGGACTCTTATTTCCAATACTAACATCCAAAGCTTAATGTTTTTTTTTTTTTTGCTGTTTTTTTACCAGGACAAGCACAGTTATTTTTCTCAGCCATACCCACCCACCTGAATATTTTGAAATGTCAGAGGCCTCACTCACAAGCCACTGTGTAAATATCCTTTTTGTCCATCACATACACTTGTGGACATGCATAATTCCTCCGTTCATCCCAAACAACATGAAACTGAGCGAACATGAAAGAATATTAAATGCCCCCGAGTTAAACATGCAAATAGATTTAAATATTCCTTGCGCATGTGATTCCGCATGATCCAAAACGCGGATAATTGCATATCACTCGGTTGCCATGGTTTTACTCAGCCTAGACCGACAGGTCACTCTGCTTCCTCCGAAAAGCTTCGGATGTGGTCAGCAGCTGCGTGTGTATGGGCTACAAATGGTGCCACGCTGTGACACTTCACGCTACCAGATTCCTCGCGGCGTTGAGCTCAGTTCAGAACAGGCTGCCCTTGAGTGACACATGTGGATTTGCACCACTTTCATTATGTTTTACTGTGGGTTGTTTATAACTGTACCCCACATCCTCTAGAAGAAAAAAACTATTTATTACAGTTGAACGTGAATGCATGGAAAACAATGGCGCGCCGCATTCGAGATGAAACATAGCTGTTCAACATGAGGCTAACAGACCGTTTATTTTTGAAGTCAATCTGTGTTTACCAACAGGTCAAATACATTTTAACCTTAATGCCTCAGCTTCAGATTTAAAGGACAAAATGACCTTAACCCGTTTAATCCCTCCGGCAACAATTGTTGCCAGACATTTCTTTTTCTAACTTCTGGAAGCTCTAAAATAATTGTTTTGACTTTTGGCAGCTAATTGAAGTTTTAAAGTAAAATAAAAGTCTGTCTGCTCTCAGCAGTATCAATTTCATGTATTCAGTGTGAAAGGTCACAAAACCTTTGCATTCCAAAAGAAAAAAAATTCCCCACATCCCCTATGGGCCCTGTAAATTTATTCTTCAAGGAGGTTTATTTTTTTATTTTTTATTTTTAGCCACGTTGAATCTGCAATCTGCAAAGTTAAGCCATTTAAAAGGATTTTAATGGTTTATAGTGTTTTCAAAGAGTAAGGTTCTGCTATAGATTACCTATGCATGATCTGACTGCCCAGAAAACTCACCAACCCCACAGTCATGCGTGAAACTGAGGAATTTGGGACTAAATTTATTTTTTTCCAACAGAAACTGGACATCTTGATCATAAACCTAGCATCTTTGAGCCTTAAAGAGGCTCAAAGAGTGATAGCTGGCATTTCCAGCCGGACGTTGATCCCGAACTCATCTCCAGGCTTAGTGAGGAAAAAAGAAGCTGAAACATCCTAGAGTAGCCTTCTCACTTACCACATTGTTCAAAGTTAAATAATCTCCTCTTCTCAGAATAACTCAAAGATATACCAATATAGTTGTCTTGGTGAATGTTTTCATTCATTTATTTTTTTTTATTTCATCTGAATCAATAATGTCTTGAGGCAAGGGGGCTGAATTTAAGTTGTAAAGCTGAAAAAATAATTTTACTTTGTTAGTTATGCAGTGAAAATGCATTACATGAAGATAAAAAGCACCCCACATCTTCAATTTGTCTTAGTGATTAAGGAAGATTTATCTGCACGCTAGAGTGTGTGTGGCACCATAAATGAGGATAGCAGAAACATATTTTCCACACTGACTGAACACGTGTGTGTGTATGCGAAAGAGGGGAAAATTTATGATTAACTCTGTAAATACTCATCTGCATAATCTGTGCAGCTTTGCACCTGCACAAACAAACAAATCTGCCACCCTGCATCTTCCAGTCAACAGCTCACGGTTTTACTGGCTGGGATTTCAAGCCAACACAACCGACGGCCTCGCAGCGCAACGTTTATCCTCGACTTCACCGCGAAAATATCAGCTTTTGGTTTTGCACTCCAAACTCGACAAAGAGCAGAGGTGCTGACGGAGTTTATTGGGTTTTCCGTCTCATTTCCATTCTCTACTGAGGGACAGGAACTCGGAGGTCAGAGCACTCAATCTAATCAGATTTCAGGATGCAGTGGTCAGAGAAAGGTCATGTAAATTTTTTATTTTCTCAAAGAAAAAAAAAAAACTGGGGGAAAGACTGAAAGATTCTAAAATCAGCCTCTTGGTCGCATCCACCGGGAGTGGAGTAAAGAAGCTGGAAACAAGCCAGAGCAAAACGACATCCTGACCTCTTCTGATCAGATACCACAGCACAAAGAGATATGAGCACTCAGCCGGCAATGAGATGCATCAGGCTGTGTTTTAAATATTCCATTACAGAAGCCATTAGGATAATTACAACGCAGCCTCTTTAACTGATCCAACGTCTTCCTGGTGACAAACAGCCAGCAGATTCCCCCCACCGTTTCCCCTGCCTGGCTGGACTGTCCAGAGCACTTCAATGGCACAAAAAAAAAAGAAAAAAGAAAACATCAGGACAGATTTTATTGGCTTTACAACCAACGCGGAGCAGACAGAGGCCGCTTCCTGTTTCTTAGGAGATTCAGTGAGTGACAACAAACAGCAGATGTTTATCACATTTGATTTCTACGGCAGAAAATGAAAAGCAACATGTTTGTGTTGACTCTTCTTGGAAATACTGACCTGATTTATAATTGCTAGAGGAAAAAAAAAAAAAAGAAGAGAAGAGAATACACAGATACAAATCACACAGTGAAAAGGTGGCAGATGATGCGTGTCATATCGTTCGCTCTGCGGAGGAATAATTGAACCCTGTAAAAAGTGGGCGGATCAAGGACGATTGCGGAACAAATCACGGCGTTGCAGTCGAACCAGGAAACCTTGGCGTGATAAACGCCGCCGTCTCTGGTCTGCAGTCGGAGCGTTTGCTTTACATCACTGATTACGTGAGCAGAAATTTACAGAGCTGTTCCGAGAGAAACAATGTGAGCTGATGACAACATCGATCAAACGGTCGGGACGAACGTCCGGCGTGATAACGATCAGAGGTAATTCTTTTTTCTTGTTTTTTTTTTTCAAATCCGCCAGAGGTCAAACTGAGCAGCATCAGCAAACGAGGCTGCAGAGACTGACAGCAAACCATTAAAAATCTGAACAAATTGTTTTGGCAGAAGTGAGTTATTGTACTATTACTTAAGCATCGGCAAAAGAGGGGAAAGTTAGTCACTTTAATGGAGCATTTGCTTTTCTAGCCAAGGAGAAATTGTACAGTTTGTCCTCTTGTGGTCTAGACAAAGTATCTGAACACTGAATTATGGTCAAACAATTCTGTTTAAGTCTAAACTGTCCAAAAAAAAAAAGGTCTTCTGAAAACTGGTCTTAAATATTTTTCCCTCTTAACCCTTCCTAGATTGATGGCTGCCACAATTGCTTCTCTTAAGTTTCATTGTTGAAGTTAAAATATCAAATGAATCTTAACACATTTCTATCATTTGCACAGCCGACAAGTTTTATGAGCAATATTTTTGGGCTCCAACATAAGAAATGTTATTGCAGCGCCTGTTATGATGCTAGCCTGAGCGGCTTCATGCTTTGGGTCCAGTAGTTGCCAGCAGAGCAGCCGACTAAACTTGATTCTGTAATTTGCATCATCAGCTCTCATTAATAAATCTCGGCGCAAAAAACAGGTGCCACGACAACATTTAGTGGGTCTTCTGGTTGTTCACAGGAGGCTCATTAAAGTCTGAGAATAAACCTTTCTGCTGCTGAAGAAGTGGAACCACTTATTTAGAGTGTATTATGTATTTTCTAAGCACATAATGTCTTTTTATAGCCCAATCAAGCAACTGTCTTACTCTTCAGTTGCTGTAAAAATCTAAATTTTAAGCAAAAACGCATTTTACGCTGCTATGCTGAGGTTACTGTTCTGAAAATACATATATAAAAAATTCAGAGACCACTTAAAATGATCGGTTTCTCTGATTTCACTTTTCACAGGCATATATTTGAGTAAAAGGAACATTGTTCTTTTAGTCTGAACTACTGACAACATGTCTCTGGAATTCCAAGCAAAAATTTAGTAATTATTTGCAAAAGATGAAAAATGGAAAAAAAATAAAAAAGATGCAGCACTTTCAGACCTGAAATAACACAAAGAAAGCAAGTTCCCATTCCGTTACAAACAACAACAATACAACAATTAACTCAGGAAGAGTTCAGAAATCAATACTTGGTGGAATAACCATGAGGTTTCCAATGGGGTTCAATGAGGTGGTCTCTCAATTCTTTTCCAGAGCCGCACGTATATTTATAAAAGCAGCAAAAGTCCACTTCTGAATAAAATGGTGCTCAAGAATACCTTAAGCTATTTCCAAAAGTCTGCCTAATGAAAGAAAATCTGTAGTCCATTCAGTGCTTTGATTAGCAGCCTCGTGGAGTTGACACTCTTTGGAAACCCAACTAACTTCCACCAGCGAGTTTAACATGCAAAATGAAGATGGGGTTAAAACGTCTCACCTCCTCGCCTGACTCATATCGAGTAATTGACAAAACCAATTCCAAAAAAAAAAAAACACACAAAGTTTAATTTCCTGCTCCGACTGATTAAGAACTAATTAGTGAATTCAAATGCTCAGGACGGCGCGGGCTGCTGCTAAACCCCAGAACAATACAGAGCCAGACTCTCACCTCTCTGCCTCTGCTGAGTCTTATTGATTCAAGTCTGACATTTGAGTTTAATCTGCGATTCCTGCTCTTCCTCTGGGGCTCCCTTTGCTTCCCTCTTTAATTTCCTCCCTGTTTCTTTGTCCCTTTTGATATTTTAGTTGCCCACAACTATTCATCTGTTCCCCACTAACGTCTCGTCGGGCCTGAATCCTTTGTACCGCTAAGTTTTTGAAGCAGTGGCGTTGATTTCAAAGACCAGATCGGTTGATAATGTCACAACACCGCAAACATAACCGCTGTCAATGAACAGAACACAGGGTTTTATGCTTGAATCGCTATATTAAGGCACAAGGGGAGTTGGTGAGGTCTGAAATCAGTTTGAAATTGATATTTTAAAGAATACAGAGGGCTACTTACAGCTACCAGAAGAAATGTGAGCAAATTTACTGCTCCTACTGGAACAAACATTCATTCTTGCCCCGATTCATCCTTCAGTGGCATATTTTCCAGCTGACATTCTCTACCTTCTTGTTTATTCTTCCTTTGTAGCATCTTTTATTTTTTTCCCCCCCTCTCTCCACTATCTTCCTTTCTTCTCCAGCCAGCCTCCCTCATCTTCTCATCACTTCTCTCTCGCGCTGCTCCCTCCCCGTCAGAGCCTTTAATGAGATCTCTTGTCTCGTTCTTTCTGTAAATGAACAGCCGACTCCTGAATCGGAGTCAGAGGAGAGACCTCAAATAAGCCGTCAGCGCAGACGAGCATATTTCCACCGAACAGAAGGGAGCGCAGCCGAAGGAGACGCACGACAAACTGGGTTTTCGGGTTTTCAGTTCGATCCAACACAGCACGCTGTCTGTGCATTTTCATATGAGATCTTTAAAATCTTCACCTTTACTACGAGGTCTATTTTAAGCCCCGGGACCTTGATTCTCTTTCTGAAACTCCTGATCTCATTTAAGAACTTCGCCCGAAGAGAAATCTAATCCTGCGAATCAAAATGCAATCCGTCCGAGTCACTTTACCTGCACTGACCAGATCGAGTTGTAAAATGGATGAGGGTGGAGGATGTTGGATAATAAGAGAGTTGGAAACACTTTATTTGGAGACATGTCCATAAGGCTGACATGACACTGTCAAAAACATGAAATACCACCTGGAATGAACATGAAGGCGTCTTCGTGACTGTTGTGTGACTATTTATTCTCAACATAAATCTGTCTCATCAGCCTCTCTGACATTAATATCTCATCATTGTGTCTTTACTACAGTCCTTTATAGCATCTACATTCTGCTTGCCAACCTGTACTCTTGACATTTTCCCTCTCCGTAGACTCAGCTTTTTAGCCGTCCCATCATTGCAGCCTCCCGATTCCAACAGTATTTGGCCAGTAAACAAGTGTTACCACAATGTTTTCGACATAGCTCCTCCAATTCATCCATCCAGATTGTGTTTACACGATGAAAAGTTTAACGGCTAAAAACGCTGCGGCAAGCTGCCAGCAACGAGAACAAGACCGGAGTCTTCCCTCGGTGTGCAAACAGCTCATTATGTAACCAAAACCAGTGCAACACTGTTACCATAATGAGTCTAAGAATAGCAACAGCATGGCTCAAACTAGCCTCTGTAAGAAGAGAGAGAACAATGGGTGCCTTCACAGAATATGATTGTTCCTGTAGGTTTTCGTTGTAATAGTCGTCCTTCATCGTGGCTCTTACCTGCCAACACATTAAGTAAACAGATGAATTGTGTGAACAACAAGGATCATACTCTTCTCTGTAGTGTTCAGGGAGCATTACAGCTCCACACAATGCTGCAGAAGAAACATTGCCCTGAACAGCATGAGTGTGGTTTTGTCTCAGCGGGGCAACTAATCCCACAATACCTTGAAATGTTCTCAGGAACACAGTAAAGGCTCTCCCCAAAGGAAATAACTGCATGGGGTTAGAACTGGCATAAACATCGATTACCACCACACTTAGGGGCCTTGTGTTGAAGCTTGAACTAATCACAGTTGTTGTGAAGAGTCAACCAGCATTGGTGTGTAGGTTGTTTGGATGGGGGAAAACTAAGTTATCAGCCATAACTGTGTTTTTTGTGTGTGTTTTTACTTTTTTGCTTTTTTTTTTTTTTGTTTTTTTTTTTTACAGATTGGATTGCGCAATTTCGCTCTGGTCAGCCATTGGACAGATTTGACACTTAAATATCTTGGCATCAAGACATTCAAGGTCAACTCAAAAAAAAAAAAAAAAATGCCGAAATGTTTTGGCTGCAAAAACAAAACAACAAAAAGAGCAAATTTGTGTGTGTCCTCATTGCAGGGCGTTTTTACCCTCCAATCCATTTCTAATATTAGTAAACAGAAAATAAGCTGTGCATTGCCACTTGTGTCCATTTTTAAATGCTGTAGGCTTTGGATAAAATTCTCGAGAGTTGTAGTGCCACTTTATAGCGCCATGGCAACACCAGCCTTTCACACTTAACGTTTCAAAGTGAGAGAAAAAAAAAAAAGAAACATTAATTACTCAGTAACAGTGGCGAGCTGAGTCATGTTGAGCTTCTTCTGACCTTTATTTCTGAAACATGGAGACAATGTTTTTCATAAAATGGTTTTCTTTTATTTTTTGCTTATTTTATGGCGACTTAATTCAGGTATGATTTTAATACCGTGTTCCCTTCATCCACCCAGTTGTTCCGAAGCATTTTTACTTCCCATAATCATAGATAATCACAGGTTTTTTTTTACTAAATTGACTTTAGAGCCAATTTCACCCAGATGAGTTTTTCAATTTTGTCCTGTAAAGTGTCTGTCAGATGGAAATTGTTGCTGCAGGGGAACGCTAGGTCATTTCAAATATCCAGTGATATGATTATTAATTTTAATGCTTTTCGCCAATTCTTTTCCTTTTGAGCAAAGATTTAACTTCCCCTCACCGAAAAGTTCCTCTTCTGACCTGAATTAGTAATCTCTAAAATATCTGACGTTGTGTGTTGCCTGCAAATAGGTTATCTCAGACTTAGAATATGTTCTTCTCTCTGCGAAGTCTTTTTGTGTGTGTGTGTGTGTGTGTGTGTGTGTATGTTGTGTGTTCATGCCGGATATTTAAAAGATTTAAAACTATTTAAAACTTTGTTTGGTAATGTTTGTGCATGTTGTCCTGCAGTTGTCCACTGGGGGGCGAGAACGAGTTATTTTCCGTCACACACCGTTCTGAAGAAGAAGATGGGACTGTAAATTAGCAGAAAAGATCTAAGGGACAAAAATTTAATCCCAAAAGGATAGTGACAGTAAAATGCTGCAAAGCACATGTTGTTTTTAGTCGCTTGTTTTATTACTTCTTTTCGACTAAGTTCTGAACCAAATTGTGTCAATTTAAACATTATAAAATATTCATAGGAAATATCCAGTGACTCACTGTCAGTAAAGCTCAGTGGAATATAAAAAAGAAATGGGCAAAAAAAAAAAAAAAAAACAAGACAACATTGTGCCAGAGTAATATAGTGAACTTTAACACTTTAACAAAATCGGTAGAGATAATGACTGATCTGGATGATCAGTTCAAATTGTTCTGTGTTGGACTCCTAAAGATTCTTCCAGAGATTATGTTTTGCTACAGTCGCTATAATTGCTAAATCAATAAGAGTCGCTCCTGAGAGGAAAAAGTGCCGCTCGGCAGCAGCAACAGCAGCAGAAGAGGGAAGCAATTTACTAATGTAGCTTTAATTTTCATCAGAACCCATCAGATTTTGATAACATGAAAACAAATGCATCAAGGTTTTTATCCAAAAGCTGCATCTGATCACTGCTGCTCCACGGATTCACTCGTACTTTGCGCAGATATCTCTAAATCAATTCATGCCTTTTCCAACAGTTATTCAAATGCAGCAGTTTTGCCACCATGTTGCACCTAAGCACACTCGTGTTACGTTGGTATGACTGCAATTTTTAAGAAAAGGAACACAGGAACACATACAACCAGTTCTGTGCTTCTGGTGGAACTGTGTAAATCTGGTAGCTTAAAGTTTGACATTGTATGAAAACAGACTCCACTGTGTTTGATGCAACGTTGGAGCTTAGAAAGCCAGAGCTGTGGACAACCTGGGAGGTTCATAAAAATAAATGTTTTTTTTTCCCTCCCACTTTTCCCAAATTGCTGTTCAAATGAATTTCATTTTAGCCACTGACCCCAATTCCTACAAATGATGCGCAACAATAAAATTAGGAATGCGTCGACATGCCGCTGAACGAGCGCAGTTCGACACTAGCGCACAGAGAGCAGGAAAACTGCACAATGCAACGCAAGCTCCACTGCGACAGCAACAACCCAATAAACTTTCTGCCAACTGTTTTCATGCAACTAATTTAATAAACGATGCGCTGAAGTCTTTTCCAAATGAGGTGAATGTTGAGAGGTTAAGTGTGATAAATGAGGACCAGAGCTGTGTCACTTTTCTGTATGTTAATGAGTTATTTTCATGCCTGCGTTCGCCTCGCTTGCGCGTCTCTGCCAAAATGACGAAAACGGCAGCATGATCTATGTCGCGCCTCCTCACGGCCAAGAATCTCGGGGTCAGCCGAATGCATTTCTTCCATTTCTTTGTTTTCTGCAAACACAAGACATCCCCTCCGGCGGCAGAGATGTTTATTTAAATTCCCCTTTTGTTGATTATTTGTCTGGATTTTAATGACGTCTGCCCCTGGCTGTGGTGAATTTTACCGCAACAGTAAAAATCTGAAGGCTGCTGAAGGACTATAAAACCACCAGTCCCTCGGTGTAAATACTTTAGAGTTTTACAAGAGAGAAAAAGTGGACTTTTTTTCATTTTTTATTTTATCATTGTGAATGCTGATGTGGTCTGAAGAGCTTTGTGTTGCATGACTAGGAGAATCTGAATTGATGCAATGAGAAAGTTCACTGAATCTCTTCGTTTCAAACATAATTTCTTTCCATTTGGAAAGTGTTTTGGTTTTATGCAAATCCTACCAAACAACAAACATCTACGGAAGGAGAAACTGAACAGAGCCGTTATTAATGCACACGTCCTGCATTTCCCACAACTTCTATTCAGTGAAAATGTCTACTGGAGAAAAGGCTAATCGGCGTCAGAATGCAGCTCAACGGGAGCTCTTTCCTCACGGGATGAGGATGAACATGAAAAAAGTGATGAAAAAGGAAGGATTTTGCTAATGATGCAACAACAGCCAGGATCACAGTCACCACAGAAATTCTGCAGCCCTCTAATGTAGGGTACAGCAGGGGATTGGGGGGTCTTTTAAGCATTGTAGCGAAGCAGAAAAGGCTTGGGAGAAAGTGATGTGGCCCCGAAATCAATTATAATCAATTTGACACAACACGGAAGCAAGCTTGACACAGTCCTCAAAAAAGATTGGTCAAGCATCGCAGTAAATGCATGACGGTTTGGGACTACTTTTTCATGAATGGTCTACTCCTCAATGTAGGGGGCGTGGACTATAATGAACATTAAACTGCATGTACGCCACACGTTGGGTGAGGACCTTTCTTTTCTTAGAACACTTAAGATGTGACATATTTTGTCTTTGGGAGTTGCAACCGTCTTGTTCAAGTCGACACTTCTCTCTTCGAAGTGGAGGATGTTCGTTTACAGTGCAGGCAATTTCCAGTAAGCTTTAGAGCGTCAAACTGGCACATTACAGACATTACGCCCAGGTGTTAGCAGTTGGGTACATTCATACTTTAACGAAGCCCACGTCTTCACCAAACAATCATTTCTCAATATCTGAGGGTCCAGACAGTCTGTATAGAAACAAGGGGCTGGTTTTACCACGCTAGTACCGACCAACCAACCATCAAAAAAAAATACATAGCTGAAAACATGTCAGCTGCAATTCCACAATTACACTGCATGTTAGCCACATGTGAAGAAGATGGATATTTTCACTTTGCAACATTCTCATTCTCCTCTCAATCGCCCGTTTCAATCCCAGTTCAAATTTCTGGAAGATTCTTAAGCTCTTTCCACACAAAACCTTATGAATGTCGATGCTTGTGTCTGCACAACACTTGCTTTTCTTCGGAGGTTGGCCTGGTGAACACAGTTATTCTGCTGCCGAGAACAGATCAGACTTGTCAGCTGTTTTGTGGAAGCTTAAAAGGACAGCGTTGTGCACACTCAGCAGCGAGTCGTCTTTGTCTAGTTGATACAACTCGCGCTCGTTCTCTCAGCATAAACCCCCCCGCCCCCCCAAAAAAAAACGTTTCTGTTAATCGTCCTGCTGGCAGAAGTTTGCTTCCATGCACATCCCCTCCCTCTTTCTTCTCTTGCTCTCCGTTTTCTGCGTCTCCTTACGCCCCAATAGCCTGACTCAGAGCTTGAAATGAAAAGTGAAGCACCTCAGACAGACAAGGCGTTGATGATGGGAAATGAAATTGAAATGTTATGGAGTTGAATTTAGACGCTGGAGGCACAGAGTGGCGGTTGGAGCGGGAATGAAGGGATAAAGGAAAAAAAAAAAAGAGAGTGAAGGTTGGATGGAAGGTTCGGGCATGTGGAACAGATAAAACAAGAACGAGGAAAAGAGGAAATCTTTCAAGGAAAGAGGAAAAAACAGGAAATAAAAGAAATAAATCAATGTTAAGAAGGCCAAGTGAAGAGTGACTGGACCAGTGTGATATAAACAATAAGAAAGAACAAATAAGGATGATGATGAGGAAAAAGAAAGTATAATTAATATAATTAACAATATTTTGCATTGAAATTGCAGTTATTGTTATACTTTTTCGACTATATATATATATATATATATATATATATTACATTATGACTGTTTTTTTTCTAGACTGGAGACATATAAGAAGCAAACAGAGACAAATCAACGTAAATAAACAACCAGGACAAAAGCTAGTTTGTGTTAAGCTTTGCTAAGTTCACAAATAAATCAGTTCTCAATCAAGAATAATCAGTTTAAATGCAAAGAGTCATCAGGGTCCAATAAGGAATAGGTGAACTTTGATGTGAACTTGGACATCAGCTCCTCCCTGTCAACATTTTGCAGGTTTTGTGAAAGTTTCAGTTTTGTCAACAAAGGGAGGAAGACAAGTTTGACAGAGTCAGGTAGAAAACCCAGGTGGTTGGAAGCTGCCTCACAGCTCAGAGTGTGGCAGAGCGGCAATAAGGTAGCTTTCTACTGAAGCATAAACAGGAACAAACAACAACGGTGCCCAGCAAACGTCTAACTCAGCACGGTTTTACTCTCCTTTTTTTTTTTTTTTCTTTTATCGCTTTGTATTTAAAAATCCCTGGGGCGGTGAGTGAGACAGAGGTGGTGTGTGTGTCCCATGCACAAATTAGACCTGTCTGAGGTTCAATTCCCGACCTGAATGTTTGCTGGATGTTTTCTCTGCTCGCATCCTGTATGAATACTGTAAATAAAGACCACTAGTGCCAAAAAAACCCCTTCAAAAAATTCTAAAGTCCGTATCTACAAAGGGTTAGGCTTGGAATATGTGGGCCGTGAAATAAAGGCGATCACTCTCAAGATGACTGGCAAGAAATATTGCATTTTCTCCAACATTCAATGTCCCTGTAGATATTCTCCAGCAGTGGAGTTGCTATGGATAAAAACCTTCAGTGTGTGCAAGTTTATGAAGAGTTTTACAGCATATAACTCCACAGAAATGGAAACTGTGGTGAAGATCAGCTCCATCAATGTCTGAATAATAAAGTAGTTTGTATCAGAAAACGTATTGGTGATGTTCCAGGAAGATTAATAGACCTGTTGATGCACCGTTTGTTGACATGTTTATACACTTATTTGCATGTAAAGAAGGTAAACTGATATCTCGTCACTTAGCGCGGATGTAAGTAGTGGCGATGAAAGGGCGTGCCTAATGAGGCCTGCTTTTGTCTATGTCAGCCGAGACGGATGTTAATGCACCAATTTGCACAATGTTGCTGCAGCTTCAAGGTTGCCTTTCTATGTAACAAGCGGAGAGCAGCACAGAAAAGTCTGGTCAAAGCAACCAGTCCAGTTCCCAAGCTCTGTTGAGTTTGCTAAAAGAAACATGCAGCCATCTCCTGGCGCAGTTTTATCGTTGAATAAAGGGCGGCTGTCTGCGGTTTCCTTTTTCACTCTGATGTTTCACAACAACCACTTCATCTTCCACCACAGAAACGTTCCGAAGCAGTGAGAGTAATCATATGTGTGAAAATGGCTCCGACGCATCGGACGCCTTGACAGATATATTTTCTTTAAAAAAAGCATGACGGAGGAATAAGTGGCTGCATGCTGATGAAACAATGCTGTCTGCAAGACACAGACAAAGCTTCATTAGTGACATAGCTGGAAGTTTGTTATGCAAAATTAGAACCGAGTGTGATTGGTTTTCAGCATTTTCTTAAAAAAAAACAAATTAACATTGCATATATATACAACACCCTCTTTACTGCAACAGCCCTAAATAGAATCCAAGGCAACAGTTTGCATTAAGAAGTCACCTAACATGTGAAAAGAGCCCTCCTGTGTGCAAATTAACTCAGCTGAAGATTTATTAGATGTGGTTAGATGAGGTAATAAATACATTTGAAATTCTGTCTTTGGAAAAAACCAAACCGTACACATCACACAACATCATAACGGTGAAACAAGGTTTTGAGAAACCAGGAACTGGTCAGAGATTATTGCTTGATTTGGATAGAGCCAAATCAAGCAATAAAATCTGTTAAAAGAAAAGACTTAAGACTGAGGTGCGTGTTCCTCTTCAAGGCAAACTATGACCCTAAATATACAGCGCCAAGATTGAAAAGTTTAGATTGAAGCCCATTCATATGCTGGAGTGCATAGGCTTCAATCCAGAATTAAATCCAACAAATAATCTGTCCCAGGGCTTGAAAATAGTTGCACAAAGATGCTTTGTGTAGTCCGTGCCATTTTACAAAGAAACATGATGTTCCAAAAATATCAAGACAAACACTCCACATTACTGCAGAGAAAGTAAAGTAATTAATTAAAGTGTCAAATCTGGTAGGTGAGGCTGAATAGAACCAGAATCAACATCTCAAGACTGGTATCTGTAAAATATAAATATATAAGTAAAGAAAATAAATACATATACAACTATGTTAATTCCATTTCACAATCATGGAAAACTTTGAGATGGTCCATCTTAAAAGGTCCTTAAAAAAATAAATAAATAGATATATTCCTCTTTTTACAATGGCTTCTTTTTTTTTTTTTTTTTTTTGCCATACTGGAATGTTTCAGATCAAATGTTCATTTTCAACAACAATAGCCTGGGTAAACACAAAAAGCAATTTTCAAATGGTGACTTACTTCATTTTCCCAGGGAAACAATCTGTCAAAACCGACCCGGCCGTCTAGTAAAAAGTAAATATGAATTAACTGTCACTAAAGTAGTGCTTCTTTTTCAGAAAGCTGAACTCAATTTTACGATGTCTGTTTCTTACATGACATGCCGATGTAATAAATAATTCAAACAGAGTGTGTCTGACAGCTAAAAGACCTCGAAAACTAGTCCGTCAAAGTCAGAAAGGGGTTGCAGAAGTCACTCCTAAAACTCTGAGATGGCAGTAATCAGCCAGAGGCCCGTCCACTGCAAAAAGCCAGAATCGACAAAGACTCCTGGAGCGCTGTTGAAAAGTCATCAGGAAAACTGAGCAAAAGTTCACCTGGCTTCATTTTAAGCATGTTTTAGGAGGTGAAGTGTTAATGATAAGACAGAGGCTGGGGAAACATGGCTTCACAGGAAAGTTCCAAAGCCAGAACCAGCGCTGACCCGGATGGACAAAGGCAATTCTCACAGCTGCTCGAAAATATTTTGAAGACTTTTGGGAAAAAAAATTCTGTGGGCCAACCTTTTGAATCAAGCATTTCTTTCTTCATCCTTTAAGTACATTTTGCTCCTATAAATGTATGTAACAGAAAGCCTTGGCTTAGGTTCTTTTGCTGCAGGAGGAAATAACAGCTGATTTTTTTTTTTTTTTAAATGGGTCCAGAGGGACACAAAAGACAAAAGGATGTAATCATCCATATGTTTCCAAGGTAGATCAGGTTATTCTGTTGAAATGAGTGCTGCAGGCAGGATGTTCACAGGAGAAATGGTCCAATCAGATATGCACGGATAGATTTTCATCAAAATGTAGCACGAAGAATCCAAACATTTACTTAGTAAAGCATTTAAAAGGATTACCATACTCTGTTGCTGCCAAGCGCCATTCAAGTTACCGTGACCCTAAAAGTAAAATAACACGGTAAAGGTTTCTTGGTCGATGGCCTTTGGTTCAAGTCCTATAAAAACTCAATAACTGTGGTCTTTTTCCCCTCTTCATATTTGATAAGTTGAGTTTTCAGCTTCGGGCTGGAAGGCCACAGTTCATGAAATCTTCCCCCTATCAGGCCCACCTCCTCATATCTGGGCCGTGTCTAGTCCAAAGGTTCCTGGCAGTTTTTGTGTCGGAGCTGGAAGCATCCGAGGTGCACTAAAAATATCAGCTTTCCACAGACTCGGATGTTTAGTAATATCTCTAATTAAGAAAGTTGTAGAGCATCATTCTTAAATTATTCTTATAGTGCAGATGGTGCTACTAGCATCTCTGTCAAAACAGGTCTAATTTATTCAAAAAGCTGCAATTCCATGTGGCAAGAACATTTCTAATTTGAGGCTTTTTTTTTTTTTTCAGCATTTATTTTTGTTTTGCCTGATGTGTCACGTTTATGCAAAGGATTCTCCTGATCAAAAGCCATATGGAGAGCAGTTTGATTGCTGCAATGTGTTTTTAGAGGTGAGAGGTGAAAACAAATGCAGCTCAAGCGCACGCACATGCATATCAAAAAGGATGAAACGCAGAATCCTAAATAAAATGACAAGCTGGAATAATGACAGGGACACCTTGTGATGGAGCTATTTTTGTTCACGCTTGAGTGAATTGTAATAGTTTTGTGGCTGACAGCCGAAAAACTGTTGTTTTTTGCTCATTGTTGGAATTAATATGTATTTTGGACACGATTTGACCTAAGAAAAGCAATCGTGACTGCCCATCAATCTCGGAAGAGTGATCAATCTCATTCCAAATAATTGAATACATAAGGATTTGGCTGGGTTTAGCGCAGGCAGTGGGGGAAGCTAACGCTACCCCCAAGATCTACATCATCTGATGATGAAGTGGCACCAGTAACACTTGGGAAATTTGTATGCAGCTGTTCATTAGACCACAGAGATATCGCTCTGCACACCAAGCCTGAGAATGCATCAGATGGTCTTGAAAAGTGTGCTGACTTTTAATTTAGTTCCCCGTTATGGCCTCGATGCTAATCTTTATTATAAACGCATTGAAACATTCATATCCAAAGGAAGCAGAGATATGGACATTAGTCGACCCTTTCAGTCCAGTTCGGCCGGTTTGATAACGCCCTCTCGAGTTCGCGGCCTTATATTCAGCTTGGTTATTTTCCAGCCTTTCCTTTCATGTAGATTAGCCTCTACGGCTTCCACAATAGCTTCAGATGGTGCCAAGTAGTGGCACTTTTGGACTGCGGTTTACATTTTCACACCTCCAACACTTGCGTCTGTGAAAACTAAAGCCATACGCAAATTCCGACAGAGCATATTTTATATGCAGGCACTTTTAAAGGAGAAAATAAAAACGCTTTAAATGGTGTTTGGAGATCATTGTCCTTGATTTTGACCCTGTGTTACACCAACATACGCCAGATAATGGCTGCAATTTATCCGATACAGCAGGCGAGGCAGATTTACGTTGGTGTAAGCGTCGGTTTGGCCTCGGAGTCGTCTTTGATACAGAGTAATTGTGAGGAGCGCAACCGCAATAGCTTCATGTGCGTGCCGTCTATATTTAACCCGGTGTGCGAGAATGTAAATGCAGCAGAGCGACGACTCTGTGCTTTACCTTTGATGTTAACACAATTGAAGAACATACGGCAACAGATAAAGTCTCCGACAAGCCTGTCAATATGAAACATCGGGAGCTGAGGCCGGCAGTCGTGGTAAATCAAGAAACCTTCAATGTATTTCAACTTGTTTACTTCACTAATTTGCGCCGATGTTGAAAACGCTGTTACACAATAGGAAACAAAGAAAGAAAAAGGAATGTGGATGAGAAAAGCAAGCTGCTGACACCTTAAGAAAAAGGTTAAGAAGTAGAATATTTTAGAATTGTAAAAGTGAGCACGCTCAGCACAACATACATCACTTTTCTTTTATCCAGCTCGTTAGAAATGTATAGCTATTTATTTTTAGAATCCATGACGAAGCCAGATGCATTTTAAAAGAACGGCCGTGAGCCTTGTCTCAAACGTTTATCTTAAAAGTTGTTCTCATTTGCTGTGTTAAGTCTTTACGCCAGGGCTCACTAAATTCTAACAAAATTGTTAAACTCATGCAATATCTAAGGAACAGTTCCATGTATAAAATACTCTACTGGCGTTATGCCAAACATGTCCTCTGTCCTGCTTTCCAAATAACTCGGCTCTAGACTCTTTTTCCCAAAAATCTTATGAGAGACGTCCCTCAAAGTCATGACATTGAAGTCATGTTTATGGAAATGTTAGACCTGTCCGGACATGCAGGGTGTGCTAATTTACCCCTCAACCCAAACGCCACATTTATTTTTACGTTTAGCTGAAAGCTTTAAATAAAGACCTATTTGGTTCTTGCATTTCACATTAAATATATTTTTTACCATGAATACAAATGTATATACACAGACACATTCCCATGTGCTAATTTTCTTTTCCATGAGAGTGTTGCAGAGTTGTGGTCCAAACAAGCCTGGGTTTTTGGTTCACTTATGCCAAAATCACACAGTATATGTTGGAATTTGTTCTACTTTTTAGAGCTGGGCAAGGTAATGAATATTTTTGTGCCACACTCTGAGCAATGTGTAATATCTAAAATGATGATATGACTATTCAAGCATAAATTTCCATAGCAACTACTTCCCATCTGAATGCGAGTTGCTGGAAGCTCAGACTCACAGCTTGTGAACTCGTCACTCCCCCCTCTGCCCTAACCACGCAGAAAATTACTGAACATGCCGAACATTGTTAACCGTTTGAGGTGAGGTGACAGCAAGCCTAGAAATGTAAGGAAGCCATCAAGAGTTGGTAGTTTCTTTCTCGTGTCGGATCCAGATAAGTAAATGGACAATATTTAGGTGACGGTCAAAGAGCTCTGGAGCAATGAAAGGTTTTAAGGAGAGACTTAAAACATGGAGCAGTTTAGGCTCACAGTCAGCCTGGAAAGTAAATTTCAGCTCCAGTTTGGGAGAAGTTGATGAACTGAGACTATGACGACGAACTGAAGTTTCACCATCTTCGTCAAGACGATTGTAGTTTTGTCACAGACGTAAGTAATTTGTTTTCATGTCTGAACTGCAATTTCTTTCCCCCTACCTTAGACTTAAGGTTTGTTTTTGTAAACATTTTCACCAGTTCTTTTTTTAATTTTTTTAAATCCCAACATGTCCATCTGCTGCTGTTGGGTTATGTGGAAAAAAGCTGAAAAAAAAAAAAAACAAAAACGCAGCTTTTTTTCTGCCAGTAAAATGACAGTGAAAAACCGACTTAATGTTTGCGATTTGAAGTTCATTGAAGCTTGATTCTATGTGCATAAACACCATGAAAACATTTTAATTTAGCAAGAAGAGAATCCTTAACATATGGACTAATCAAACATTGTCTATGTCATTTTACAGTAATTACAAATTGTGTAAAACTGGTAGGGAAAACAAATCAGTTGGAAGAATTTAATCTGCGCGCTGTACTACATATAAAGTGGCACTTGCACATCATTTATTTTCAGCTCCAAAACGTCAGAATCCTCCCTTCTCTTTCAGCCTACATCTACTTCTGCCTCTTTTGCATCAGGCCTGCTGATTCAGCCGCTTCTCCAGCTAATAGCGGCATGAGACACTTCCATTAATTACCGCCGGCCCTGCAGCATTCATACCGCGAACAAACATTCATAAGTCACACACAAAACGAGAATTTCTGGATGTTGGGATGGCTTGAGAAGGAAGCCAGACATCAATGCTAAATCAGACCGAAACTTTTTCTTTCACACTCAGAGTCCCAGTACCACTGAAACGTCACATGAAAGTGCTTTGGGAGTTATTTTTGGATGTGCGCGTCATTTGTTTTTTTTTACTAAACTAAGCCATGCACTTCCTAATTTGTTGTAGAATGATCTAAACTCGCACTAGGCATCGCAGAAAAAGACCTTTTTGGGGTGACTTCTTCCCCGACGTCCGCAGATCCCAAAGGGAAAGCTTGAATAATACAGAAAAAAATGAAAGAAAATTTAGATCTAGTTCTTTCTTAGAATTCATCATCTTTGATAAAACCTTCAAGCGCTTAATCTTGTCCTGGCATCAGTTTTCCTTCACTGACACCAGTTACAAAGCTTTAACAGTAGCAGGTTCCATTCTAACGGAAGAGACCTGAGGTGACCAACAGCACTTCCCAGGTCCCCTGTGACTTTACTGCAGACAACCACCAAGTCTCTCTTACTCCTGTCATGCATAAACTCAACAGCAACAGAGCCGGACTCACACAGGCATGCTGCCCCTCTGATGGGACGTGTCGTATTTCAGTCTCTCTGCTGGGACGTGTCGCATCTTGCCTGCAGCAGCATTTGGCTGCTCACTGGCCAGCCTTATACAGTCGACTGACTTCCAGGAGCCAATATAAACTCTAGGACCGAGTTACAATATGGCTGAAACATGCATCGCGATATAAGTGTTTCGTATCGCAGGGTTTCCCCAAGAAAACTCGCTAAGCCCGGTGGCTGGGGTGCTAGGAGAGTCATCAATTCATTCAGCGGCCTGCCGTGTTTTTAAGTATTTTTAAATTAAAAAATGTTTTAAAGTTGACAGGAAATTTTAAAATATCACGTGATGATTATGTGTTATTGGGAGATTAATGCTTAAAAACACAAACATAAAACAATAACCTAAAGTAAGTAAGCAATGCTTAGCCTGGGGGGGTCCAATTAAAGCCTGGTGGGCCGCCAACGGGATGAACCTGACGCTCAATGGCAGTATTTTTCAGTATTTTAATGGGAAACTTGAGGGAACTGCCAATATTGAGTCGTATTGAAATAATTTGATAAGCAATTTTAATTGTTGCGCTTCTCCAGGCGGTGCCAATCAATAAGTCTCTGCATTTGTTTTTTTTTTTTTTTTTTTTTTATAAACCAGACATTCTTGGATGTTTAGTTCTTACGTTCACAATTTGGTACAAAAATTTATATCAGCTGTACAACAGAATGTGGTGAAACTCCAATACAAACAATATCTGTCAGAGTGGACGTCTAACATTTAATCATTACATTACAATGGCACAATGGTGCGTAAAAATTACACATTTGGCTATGAGGTGTATTGTCAATGAGAAGAAAATACTTGCTTACAGGTACATTTTCAAAAGGAATTTTTAATCTGAAACAAGCCATATCGAACCATATTGTATTAGAATGCATGGGCATGTTGAAGAAGAAAAGCTATCGCATTGTTCCTTTGTACGTTTCATAAAAGCTGTTTGGTTTTGAGATGTTACTTTTCACTTCCATGACTCGATTAATTTGAAATCAATTGTCATCAGACAAAGTTCACGACTCTGACCATCAGAAATACACTTGAAGCTTTTGCAGTTACACACAATTAACTGAGCACATCTTCCTTGCTGTGAAGAACACTCTTTACTTCTAACTTAGTAAGATTCTCCTTAATTTTAATGGGTTTTTTTTGTTTGTTTGTTTGTTTGTTTTTTAAGCCATTTAAGTAGATAGCATAAAAATAAAAATAAAAAAGCGTCTCTCCATGCCCGCATACACAACAGACACAAACTTCTGGGTGACCTTGTAGATAAAAGGGTGTTTCCCTCTTCCCCTGTTTGTCAACTCATCTTGCTGAATGACGGCTTCATTATCCCAGTCTCCCGCTCGGAAACCGAGCTGTAGCTCCCGGGAGCAACTTCCACATGAGTGAAAGTTTGAAAGTGAAGCGAGTTTGCAGACCTCGGGATGCCACTGTGCTCTCAGATAAAACAGCGGCGCCTGAAGCCTGAGCAGGAGGAGAGTTATGAGGACGGCGCCGCCAGCTACGTGACAATAATATCCCGACTTCACACGTCCATGATGGGCGCACTGATGCACGAATGAACAGCAGCCAGTGGTGTCTGAGAGCGAGTGTGTCGATGCAACAACACACACAGGCAGATCTGAGTGAACGACAGGCTCTCAACCTTGGATATCCTCTCCATCTCTTCACTTTGCAGCCCCAGAGGATAAAAATAATGCCGGGTGTGTTTGCGTGCGTGTGTGCGTGTGTGTCTGAGGAGGTGTCCTGAGTTCTGCTGCCATCTATCCAGAGGCAGAGTGACAGTCGATGTGTTTGGACTGCAGAATAATGACTCCTGCGTCTCGGGAATGACTCTTTGATCCTGTATTTGTTTTTTGGGGGGGTTTTTTTCTTGAACAAAATACGCTTCTGATTTTAATCGAGGTTTATTCTGATGACTAGCTGTTTTTATTTTCCTTTTTGCCTAATTCCACCCACAACGTCAGCATAGCAACTCGGTACGGTGGCCGACAGGTGTAAACATTCAGCAAATGGTAAAATGCAAAAACATTTCCAAGACTGCTGGAAATGATTCCAAGGAATGTAAACTTGGCCACCGAGGGTAACGTGTGGACATCTAAACTTCATGATGGACATTTGAATCTTCATTCTGTATTTCAATTCATGGAAAAAGTTCAATGAGGAGTTAAACAAAGTCGAAATGTAATAAATTTTTAAAGGATGCAATTTTCACAAGATATAGAAATAGGAGTGAGAGATTTGTACATGTACATTGAGACTGACGCATATGAGTGTGTGGGTGTGGATATATAACCTATTTTTATTATCTATTTATTTTTTATTGTTATCATTTAATAATGAGGGCCCGTATAAAAATATGAGTTTATGGGGTAGGAGCTCATAAGTTTCTCACTTTTTCTTACTCTTTTTCAAGCATGTTGAGATTATTGTGGCGCAAAAATATGTCTTTTGCCATCCTTGTCCATGCATGTGATTTTATGCTTCCATCAAGTTCAAAATAAATAAAAAAAAATAAACAAATCAAATAAATTTTATAAGGCCTCCCAAGAGTCAAATCCAAAAATTGGTTTGGATTAGAATAAGAAAAGAAAAACAAAAAAGGTTCAATGGTATCAAAGAATATGCCACAGTTCACCATGGGCAGCATTTTTTTTTTTTTTTTCATAGAAATCTACCAAAGTTTCTTCTGCTATTTTCAAGAAGCACAAGCTTCCAAGGCTTACTAAGTTTCTATGAACGCTTTCTGTGACTAAAACAGAAAACCGCCCACACCGTCCCATAGGGATGACTCAACCCTGGTGGAACAGCGTCCTCAAAGCACCATCGCTGCAGACTGACTGGTCGTTGTTGCCATGCTGACATGGAGAGGCCAGGGGGGAGGTACCTCTTCGTTAAAGGTAAGACCCAGGAGACCAGACCAGGAACTGCAGTTAATTTCTACTGTCTTTGAAGTCGGATGAAGAACGTGGACCAAAGAACCAAGTCAGACTCCATCCATCTGGACAGCGGAGTTGCTGGGTCTCGTTTGCACCATTAAACTGCAGAGCTGCTCTACCGTACTGTAAGCAGAGATCCGTCTGCACATGTTTATTCAATTGAGCTTTTGAGTTTTAGACTTTTAAAGTTGATAATATCCTAAAATAAGTCTCAGATACACGTCAATAAATAGCAATAGCAATAGCAAATAGCAATCCGGTTGGTCTGCTGAACAACTGAAGCCTTTGAGTAAAAGAAGATTAGAAAAAAAAAAAGGTAAATACTTCCAAAAGTACCTAAAACTGTGCAGAGGCAAGCACTTAGCTAAAGAGAAACTAACATCGCTTAGAGATGAGACGTTTTGGGTTGATTTCTTTATACTGATGTGTTTCTGCTGCTCAGAGATGCAGCAACCGGAAAATTTCAAGTCTTATTTCATTGTTTCAACCACTTAGCCGACGCCATTTCCGAGATGCCTTGGAACGAGCGCAGCGGGAAAAGATGCTCTCGTTCCTCTGAGAACATTTCAAAGAGCAGCAATCCTGGAGATGATCAAACAAAATAAAAATGAAAGAACCAAAGGGAAGGGATAATGACAGGTGAGTGAGTTTGAAAGACGATTTTTCCTGATTTTAGTGAAGAAAATCAGAAAAAATGGATATTGCTATGAAACCTAAAGAACAACTTAATTACCAGAAACTTCTATATGTAAGTTGGACCTTGTTTGTGTGACTGGATCAGGGATGGTTTGGGTTAGGTTATCTGTCAATAAATTTACGTTGCCACTAAATCCAGCTCATCTATATCTCAGCTTTATCCTATAAATCTAAATCTCTAATATTCAGGCAGTTACTTACAAAATAACTAATTGCCTAAGTAATATATGCAGCTAGTACGGAGTTCGCCGAAAACACATCTCCAACATACAGCAGTGTGTGTTTGTCAAGCAGACAGACCACTGTTGGTTTGTGGAAACGAGAGCAACGGAGCAGAAAAACATGTCACATCAGCTTTAGTTCAATGCGAAACATCTGTGCGCATTTTTTTTGCAGCAGATCCATGTGTGTGTGTGTGTGTAGCAGAAATGTGCTGTAATGTAAATGTTTTTTAGCCAAAGAAAGCAAATCACAACAACAATGCATCCTCCGCCTTCTGTTCTAGAAGATAAGATTACATTTGTGTAACGTTACATCGCCTCCTAATTGAACCAGTAGATGATATTTTCATTTGTGGAGTAAATGGAGTTTGGTTTTCCAATTAGAAGATGTTAATGGAACTCCACAGCTAAATCAGGAGATGGAAATGGGATTTTTCTGTGAGGGGGAAGTGTGTTTAGGACGTCACCATGGCGCCATTACATCACCTCTTCATTCATTAGGTGGATTTTCTGCCTTGAAACACAATTGAGAAGAGACAAAAAACACACTTGTGCTTTCTTTGTTGAAGTGTCTGTAATAGTGGAGGCTGTTCTCAGATATCCTCATTGGATTTGGTTGTTATGGAGACAACAGCTTGTTCCAAGAAAAAAAAGAATAGACACCAAGTATCAAAATAAGGCAAAGTTCAATGGGTTTATTTAACTTAATGAACTTTAAGGATGTAAGCAACTAGTTTTCATTTATCTCCATAAAATCTTAACATCAAAATAGTCAAAGAACCAGACTCACTACTGTTGGATCAACCATTGGTGAGTATGTGGCATTTAGCACAATCCATACGCTTGATCTCAAAAGTTTACAGAACCAGTTGAAAAAGCGCGACTTGAGGTCTTAAAAAAGTTAGACCATGATGAAACTAAGCAACCAGGTGAGATAACCTGGTTGCTTAGGCACGTCCATCTTACAGATATGTTGTTTTGATTCAGTTTCTGTATTCTGTACATAGACTGGTAATATTGCAAAAGGTTGTGAGGACAACTGTTTCAGAAACACCCAACTGATGTTAAATGATTTCTTGGTTAATATATGTCTTCTTCAGACGAGGCGTGTTAAAATCAGTCTTGCTCGTCCACAAAACTGACCCAAATAATTTAAGCACACATGTTCTCTTACACACTCAGAAGCATCAGATGAACAAGCCTGCTCAGAACGCAGAACTGTACATATCTGATAAAGTCGGGACTCTATTTAAAAATGCTGCCAGACTAAGCAGTGACAGCAGAAAAACCTCCAATCTCCAAAAGTCGTTTAGACACATGGCAGCAAACATTTTCATCCAGCTCAGGTTGCACTGTGTTGGATGAGACACACTGTGGCTAGGAAAACTGCTAAATAAAGCTGAAATTGCAATGTTAATTTGTCAGGATGTCGTTGCTCCACGAAGTACAGTCAGTTCCTTTGTGGGTCAGGAGATCGTAGTTTAGCGTCTCTTTTTCTACTTCTGAGTGGACTGAAGTCACCAAAGCGGGACAGAAACTCTTAATGTGACGTCATGCAGACTGACTGAAAGGGAGGTAAGTAGATGACTGATCTGGGTGTAATAGCCTTGCCACCAAAAATGAATTATCCCGTCCTACATGGCCTACTTTTCTGTTCGTTTCCACATCTGTCACTTTAGATAGCTTCATTTTCTTGCCTCACGTAAGACGACAGCTCATTGAGATGACTGTCCCGCCGAGGCTTGGCCACTGTTGATTCACAGCGTTAATCTCTCTACCTCAGCGGCCGCCGTCACATTTCTCCCGCCGACTCTAAATATTGAGCTGCTCCAGGCCGTGAGATTAAAGTATGATTTCTGAGGGAGGGTATATACAGTCAGGCCCTCGGGGGGGGGGAAAAGCTCAACTCAAGGAGTCACTCGTTCAAGCAATAAGATGTGCAATTACACAGAGGACGGAGGAGAAAAGGCAACAGAAGAGCTTTCGATTTCAGTTTAAAAAAAATTAAGACCAACAAAACTGAAAACAACTTCTTATTAAAAATGGTTTGAACAGGACAAAGAAACTGTAACAGTATTTCAGCTGCAGTTATTCGTGCTCTTCTTCTGATTGTCGCCGTCTGTTGGAACGTCTACAATCGTCGAGATCTGAGAAATATGGCTCCACAAAGCCACCAGGTGTTGCTGAGCGGCTCCAACAATGAGAGCCGGGATAACTACCACTCTTCTACCCCTCCATCAAAACTAAAGACAATTAGCTTTGTAAGCGGCTCCTACTGGGCGTGTAACGGGAAAACACATAATGCTACTGTAAAAAAAAAAAAAAAAAAAAAAAAAAGACTCCCTGTGTTCAGAGCAAACAAAAGACGCAACACAGACGGTGGTCGATTTCTGCTCGCGTGTTAGTGGAGAGCAGCAGATTTCATGTCATTGTACAGAAAGGCGACAACAACGCACTCGTTCAGCAGTCACAAACAAGGCTGGCAGGTTTAAACTTCTCTTTTTTGTACTCACAAAAATATGCATGATCACTGTAACTTGATACAGCTGTTATAGATACAGTTACACTAATCCATATTGATTGGCAAAAGAATCGCCTGCGGTGATGATAGTACATTCGGGTGGTCCAGCTAAGTAAAGCAAAAATGTGAACAAACAAAAAATCCGAAACAAAATTCTTTCTGCAATCACCTTATGATAAAGAAGTCGTCATATTTGCAATGGCCAATTTCTGATTGCTCATCTGAAAACTAATCCCGAACTGGGAAAGAAATCGATTGACAGATCTCGCCACTGCAATCCTGATTTGTTTTTGTTTTTTTTTCTTTTTCAGATCAATTAGGACTTCTCTAGATGGGTAGAGGCGCCGTTTCGACTCCAATTTCCAAGAAGTGTTTTTCGAAACCACAAAGCTCTGAAGTAAACGAGGGAGCCAGCCTCTTATGACTGATTACATTCTTTTTCAAGGGGGCTCCATTGTCTCATGCCAGACACACTGAAGTACAGACGCTTGGAACAAAATCATAACTTTGTGAAAGGGTTGAAAATTAGTAATGCATAAAGAGAGAGGGGGGGGAGTCAGAGATGGCGAAGTTTTTAAAAGCCGGAATGGAAACCACATTGTTACTCTTACATCTAAGTTTGGCCTGTGGACTTTACTCTCAAAGATCGGCGGGCGCCACCCTCCTTAGAAACAAAATATCACGATGGGTTATAAGTGATAATAAGCATCTAATAAGGCCATTTACAAACATCTTCACTTTGCTTGAAAGTTGAGGGAAAACATGCCAGAGAGGAATAATATCAAAACAAGAGAGAATGTGTCACACCTCTATTTCAAGTGCACTCTTATTGTGGTGGATATTTTTAGCAGAGATCGCGTGACATATAGCTGAGCCCTGGCAACAGCTGCTGATGTCAAAAAATGAACAACAAACAATAAAACACAATGGAAGGTAAAGCAGGTAACGAGCAACCAGGGAGGTGAAGACAATGAAAAGGAGACAAAGGAAAATAAATGGCGCAGAGAAACGAATGAAAATTCTGCCCGTACGACAGACACGAGGATATACAGCGATCCGGGAAGGGCAACAATGCTTTTCCTGAAGCTCTCAGCTGTGCTCTTTGGCGGCGCCAGTACTCGTCATTTTCATAATTCTCCTGATAACATGGAGCGAGGGAATAAAAGAGCAGGCGAAACGGACAGCTAGCTGCTCCTCATCTGTCAAGATTACAGCTCTGTAATCCTGAGAAACTCCTTTTATCTCCCAAAGTGAGCACAGACCTCCAGCCTCCGAGAGTTTCAAAGGCTGGAGAGCCGCATTTACGACGCAAGCCAGTCCCCGCAGAGAAAATGGGCAGCTGAAATTGTAGGAACAGCCCCGCAGATGGAGTTGAACCAACACTGAGCACTTGAAACATGCTGGAACACTTGAAACATGCTGGAGCCATTCTGCTTTTTACGTCAAGGCAGTAAAATGCCTTCAGCGGGACAGGGAATCGTTCCTGCTACAATAAATCTTCTGATTCGAGAGGATCTCTCATGTTTCATCCTTGGTATAAGACGACTTTAAGTGACATACATATGGATTAGATGTGAGGCAGCACAATTTTCTCTTCATACCGCAACTTAAACTCACTCCTGTCACACTTAAAAGTGCAGCGAGTTGTTGATTTTCCGTAAATTTTCACGATGATTTGCAAGGAACTGGAGGGATTGATTGATATAATTTGACAGTAGACAGGTAAAAACTGATTGATGAAATAATATTTAAGCATACTAAGTGTTCAGTCAAAAATTTAGAGGGCCACATAAAAAGCTACGGCGGGCCGGATTTGGCCCACGGGCCTTGAGTTTGAGACATGTGCTTTAAGGGATGAGGCTGCAAGACAAGAATAAAATATATTTATATATCATCAAACACATCCAGACTCTTCGGTCAGGCGTTTTTAACATAGACCAAATTAAGTGTATGACAGAACAGAAATGACACAGATAAGCAAACCAGCAGAGCAGGTTCTTGGCTCACAGGTCGACTCTCATCCTCTGGTTTCAGTACTTGGAGTCTAAAAACAGCCCGCAGGCTCCTGCGACACAGAGTTCACTCCAACTTTAATGAGTCCTGTAGATTTGCCTTTAATTGGAACAACATTAGTGAGAGCGACGCTATTATTTTATTACGGCTGCAGTTGTTAATGCGGCTGAAATCCATTTAGAAAAACGACATCCCCATTCTGAATCATCGCATTAACATCCAACCACTTAGCGTCGCTCAACAACAACAGCAGAGTATTTGTTTGATATGATATGATGATTGTATGACACAGAGTCCCTGAGCTTTGGGGAGGATGCTGAGCAGCAGCGTCGGAGTCGGAGCTCATCTGTCAGCAAAAAAAGAGCTAAACGGAGCCTCCGGGGTTAAAATAAAAAGCCCCTCCCCAACAAGATAAAAAAAAAAAAAACAACAACAACAAGGAGCAGGAGGAGGAGAAAAAGATGGTTCAGTCCCTTAACTACCTCAAAACAGATTTTTTTTTTTAAATTGCTCTTCCATGGGAGTCATCAGTGTGGGCCTTTTTATATGGAGCCTTCTGCTTAATAAGTCTTTGATGAATGTGTGTGTGTTTGAGCGCTGATGCCAGTTCTGCAGAGTTCACGCCTTAAAGGAACCATTAGTGCCAGTGTGATTGCCATTTAGCTCTCACACACGCACCCACGGAGACACACACGGAGTGATGAAATTAACTTGCAGCCCCGAACCCTCCTCACACACTGAAAATCCCATCCCACCCCGCTGTGATCCCCCCCCCCCCCATCCCCCGCATGACGCAGCCCGACACAGAGCCGAGGGCGAGCCGACACTAATCCTTTTCAATTAAAATACCTTTACTGCAGAAAGGAGAGACAAAGGCTGACTTCCAGGAACCGAAACTGTAAATAAAGTGGGGGTTTTGGGGCCCGGCATGTAGGCTGGTTAGAGAAAAATATGTTTTCCTGAAGCTTTGGAGCCATTTCTGTGGAGAAAAAAAAAAAAAAAAATATATATATATATATATATATATATTCCAAACGTCAAAAACACCACCTATCTGGTTACAGTTATTCTTCAGTGAGATAGTTCACAATGGTCAAATACTGTTTAAGTTGGCAAAAAGTCATCCAGAAAACACCCACAAAAAGTGTAGCCTCATTATGTTACTTTTTTTATGCTTCTTTCATTAAGGTTAACATTGTTTTCTTACCGGAAATTAAACATTTCTTCCGTTTTTTAAAAAAAAACTCTAATTTCTGCGCGTTACTTATGTTAGATTTTGAATGAAGCTTTACAAGTTCATAAGAGAATGATTTTAAAAGCACTTAACAAGAAAGGTTTGAATATCTGAATGGACTGGAAAACATTCAAATTATAGCAAACCGTGTTAGAATTTAGAGAAAACAAGACATGGAATATTAGCAAAAGTAGTTCATGGTAATTGCTCAGCACGGTGGTGGAGGGCTGATGATTTGGGCTTGTTTAGCAGCCGCAGTGTCTTCCGGCCATTGAACGCATCACGTTCCTCTGCATTCTGGAGCTAAAGCTGTCGAGCAGCTGGATCACACAACCCACAGATGGATGTTGGAGCATTTCTTTTCCTCATTGACCTCTTGTATTAAGAGCAAAATGCCTGGAATTATTGTTAACTTACACGGTCATATTTCATTTACCACCTGTGCTGAAAGTGGCTAGTTTCTCCACAAGTTTGAGCGAATTGAATCTAAGAAATTGTTTGATTGTGAAGCAATAAGTCAAAATGCATATCGGAGTGCTGAAAATTTTTTAAGCTAACTTTTTTCCTCTTTCTTCCTGAAATTTCTAACCAGTCATCTTATCCTGATGTTTTCCCTGCCCTTCGCTATTCAGACAGCAGTCCTGTCTCCCTCCATCCCTTTTTTTTTTTCTTCTCTGTGGATCTTCGGCCATGTTTCCTCCTCTGGCCACTCGTCCATCTATCCCTTCCTTCTCACTTCATTCCGTTCTGCTGCCATCGCCTCAGCATCAATCAGCCCTCTCTGTGTGGACTGGCGCTGAGGCTTCATTATGCTCTTTCCTCGTCTCTCATATTTATTTCATAGCTTGCAGGCTTGAGAGAACGTGAGCCCTGCTGGTAAGTGAAAGGGTGAATTTCCACTCGCATTATTCTCACGTCGAGCCGCCACGGGGCTCGTCACGGCTTGGGAAGCCCTGCAGCTTCCCGGGCGCAGGCTGACAAATAATGTATATGACCAGCAGATGAGAACATTCTCACCGTTATCTCTGAAGGGAGAAGTGGGGTAAAATAGAACGCGACGCGTGCGGCTTGTGAGACTGAGGAAACGATACGTAAAGCTGTGTGCGTGCGTGGAAAGTGAAATCCAGGTCTGTCAGTCCTGCTGTGCAAAATTGTGTGTCATGCAGCAGCGTATGAACATCTGTTGGACTTTGAACATGATGTTGTTTCCCAAGATGGTGAAATAAAAAAACAAAACTGCAGAAGTGAAGTTAATTTTTCCTAATTTGGACAATATGATTCTCTTTTGAATGTCTTCACGTAAAAATAGAATGTCTCTATTTTTGTCGTATCATTGTCATGTAAATGATATGATACAACAATCAAACTGCAATTCCTGCGGTTTGACAGGCATTCTCCTGAATATTTGCTTCTGTGTGTGCAGGAAGGACTTTACTGCGGCACAGAGAGAAAGAAGGGATGTGGAACTAGCAACATTTCTCCTGAATATTTGCTTCTGTGTGTGTTCAAAGAGTTCAAAAAGAGACGCATAAAGCGCAACTCCAGCTGTGTAAATAGACCCCATAGCCCGAGAGCAGCATTTCATCAGCATAACTACACAATTCGGATCAGTTAATGGAACAGAAAACAGACCGTCACAGCATTTTTGTCGCAGGGATGTTTGCGTGTCAAGATATTCCAGCTCGCATGTAAAAGCGCAGCTGCTTTTCTCTCCCCGATGATAGAAATTCGTAAAGGCAAACCCCAACGTCCCTAACGAGGCAGAACGAAAAGCGGGAAGAAAGGCGCTGTGAGGAACAGCCCACGGGTGAACGATTTGAGTTTATATTAACCTTGTAAATGATTCAGTTGGCCGGCTGAATGATTGAAGAGTCCCCGCTGTTTATCTGAGACGCAGAAGGAGGACATGTGGAGTCAGAGACTCACCGAGTACCATTCAGGTGTATTGACACGTATCTAGCAGCAATTATCCAACTTAATGCACATATACAGAGATCAACACTGATGCATAATGCTCTTGCAGGAGAACACAATGCAGATTTAATAAAAAAAAAAATTTTAAAAACATTGGAAATACTTAGTGATAAAATTGACAAAAACAACCAAACACATGCCACTGCAAAACTCGAAGCAGCACAAACCAGACTCCTTCGGTTCAAGACGTTTTCCCCTGACACAACCGTCACCATGGTAACTTATGATAGTCATATCATCAAATCCATAGAGCAGCTCTAAATCTATAGAGCTGAGCAGCTCTGTAGAGCAGTTCAGAGTTCACTGGACTCTGACCTCTGTAAGATCAGAGTCAAATATGTTTTTTGTTTGTTCCAAAAAACTTTTCACCTACTTTTGTGAGTTTGTTTTGCGAGAATTGATAACTAAGATGCAAAATATGTACAAATATATGAAATTCTACATACTTGCTTTGAAAAAGCTACATCAAATTCACAGAAGGTACTTTTAATCTGGCAAGAACAGATATTCTAATTCATTGAATATTACCGTATATATCCGTCTGTATGTAGAATTTTCACGTTGATAAAAACAAAAAAAAACATTCAACACCCAGTTTTTATTTTGAAAAAAATATTGTGACTAAAGATGGCACAATCACTCCTCCATGAAACATGAACCCTGGATAAATTATTAAAAGGCAAAATCACAAAATCAGTGTGGTGAAAATCAATGACAAAATCAATGTCAGTTATTCCCAAAGCACATGGCTGTAGTTACTATCTATTACATGAAGACGAAAAAAAAAATAGAATAAAAGAATAAAGCAAAGGATGAAAGTAAGAGTGAGAAATTAAACGGTGAAGTAAGACACAGTTAGAATGAATATATAATGAATATTGAGACCTTATTATGTATTCTGGTAAAAAAAAAAAAAAAAAAAAAAGACCCCATAAAACTCTGGGATGAAGACAGAGGCTTCGTGTTTCACTCCTGATCTCATTGAGCCTAAAATCTCGGCCTAATCCCTGGTTCTAAACCTCATCACAGCATGAGAAAGGTTTCTGCGCAGACCCGAGGCAAACCGTCTCTGAAATTAAAAGGATTTCAAAAGGGCTATATCAAACATAGCTTCATTAAAATCAATTCCAACAACTTTTCACACAGCTAAAGGTTGCTTTTTTTTTTTTCATGATTGGCACGGTCAGACATCCACTCTGACGACTGCCAAAATGACTGAGACTGTTATTTCTTCCAAGAGCTGGTGTGGTTGGCACGGTGAGCGGCTCCACTGGCCGACTTTCTTCTTTTTAATCTACTCATCCCCATCACAGCATGTGTCATTTAGGATGCAGAGCCAGCCAAGGAAATACAGAGGGAGATGGTGAGGGAGCTAAAATTAGATGACAGAAAGATTGAAACTAAGAGAGAGAGAGAGCTGGAAGGAGAATGACAGCAGTGAGATCAGGATGTTTTCATAAAAGGAGATGAAGGAGAGAGAATACTGACAAATATAAAGGTGACAGGCGTGTTGAAAGCGAGTCAGACTGCGACCAGGATCAGCGTAATGTTTGGGGGTGGGGGGAGGGGGGGGTTATTGCCCCAGACAAATGCAGTCTTTGTTGAGGACCCATCAAAAATTTTAAAGTAGTTATATTCTTAAAAATGGTCTGTTTACGCTGAACATGATGTCATATTCATATTCAAGTTGAACAACTTTCAAAGGAAAGTCATTGTGGTTTACAAAAGGTGAAGCAGCGTTTCAGGATCATGGTCATGGCTTAGCCACTCCAAGCAGACCAAGACACCGTAAAAACATACTCTCCACACCGATTCACACAGTACCAGGTTTGTACTGGTTGCTGGAAAACTAAGTTTTCAGGCAGCAGTTTGAAGCCAACATCTTTCTTTTAGACTGTCAGAAACGGCTCAGGATTGTTTGTAATACCACCATCACACCACTGCATGTTAGGATGGGAATGGGAAGATCCGCTGCTTAGGTAACAGGTGCTGTACCACTGCCTTCGGATGTCTCTAATGGTGCATTTAGATCTGCAGCTAAACCAGATGACTTTGGCTTCTTTGAACATGCTGATATATTGGATATTCACGATAAATCATGTATCTTAAACTCAAGCTGCGCTATGCAGATGCTCTGTCTGCTACGAAGATTTACTTATCTCAGCATGAAAAATGCTGAAGAAGTTGATTTTCAGCAGATACTGATTTGATTTCAAATCCAATAGAAAAGTATTTTTTTTTTATTCTTTTTTTGCACAAAAACTCCTCAGTAGTTTATACAAGTACTTTGTCTGAAGTACAAAGATTACTGTCTGCAGTGGAGTTCATATTAATGCTACGAACGTTGAGCGGACAAAGATCAGAGAGAAAGTCAATCAAAAAGCAAGAATGTTCATTTAAAAACATAATTAAAGCCAGAAGAGGCTGCGTTATCAAAATGAACAATTGAGCAGCTATTCACTAGAAACTGTGAACACATTTTTCTAAATTGTCAAAAACTTACAGCACAGCACGCATCAATGCTTCAGCAGGAGCCAACAAATTAACATCTCAACACGATTCGCTCTTTTGTTTGACTAAAAGTTCCACATAAATTAAGAGTTTTTAACTACGGTACATGAACCAACTCAAAGGCTCTGCAACACACACTCGGTTTACCTTAACCCGGAGTGTGTGCTTCACACCAAAAGTCATTAATTACCGCTCTTCACAAGTCCTCAGCAGCAGTAAGTAAAGCGCCGAACATTAAACACAGCAAAAAGTTCAAAATGAGCTGCTGCTCTTCGATCGCGAGGTCAATATTTCCAAAAATACAATTATTAATTTGCCTCTGTTTTTTTAAGCACAACACAAAAACACACACAAGATAACTGGAGAGAGGAAGGTGGGTTTGATTTGCTTACCTTTAGTTTTCCAAACCAGACCAGGTGAGGGAAGAGCCGCGACAGTTGAGTAAGAGAACATGAAAAGAAAAAAAAAGAACAATTTGTTGGAATTACAGAAGTCATGAGATATGTTTATGTTTAGCAGCTCTGGAAATAAAAACCTAAAAATCACAACAACGACAACAAAAAATCAGTTTTGACCAAATCTTTTTCTGGAGCTAAATGGGTTATCTGACTTTTTTAAAATGAATGCCCAGAGATGCAAAGATTGAGCCAATGTGCGCGTATCTTTACTATGCTGCTCATTCGGCTTATCAAACGGAACAGGAACACAAAAAGGATGCAACCCAGAAGGCTCCCCTGTTTTTAGGAGTATTTGTTTATTTTCATTTTCTCCATTTTAATCTTCAACAAAAATAAATTATGAAAAAGAGATGAAACATTTCCGCTATTCAGTTTTAAGTTAAGTGTCACTGCCTAATTCTCTGACATCAGACTGAACTGGACCAACAATGCAAAATTAAAGCAAGCCCAGAATCATATGCATTAGCGCGTTATCTGTCTAGTATTTCAAATAGCTTGGAGCTTAAGGTAAGCACAAGAAAGAAGGTGGTTTTGGCTTGTGCCAAGGTGGATGGGAACCCATTAGAAGATCCAAAAGACTTAAAACTGAAGAGTAAGTTCACTTTCAGTAGGACAGCAACCCTAAACATACAGCTGGAGTTATAGTTGAATAGTTTAGACAAAAGAATATCTCTGTCTTAGAATGGCGCTGTCATAGTCCAAACCTACATCCAGCTGATAAATCTGTGTCTGGATATGAAAACTAATTTCCGTCCAATTTGAAAGAGTTCAAAGTGTTTCACAAAGAAGAAGTAAAAGTTAGGTTCTTTAAGTTTGGCAAAATCTAAAGGATTGTACTAGGTATGGCTACTTTTGCGAGGCACTGTGTGTGCATCCAGTAAAGACCTTACGGTTGAAGTTTTAGTCGAATAAATCAACGATGGAGTGAATGTGAGAAGACGCCTCTGAGGTTTATTCAGTGATGTTTTTCATGAAGAATGTGTCAAGTTCCAAAAAAAGTTCAACTCAAACCTGCACAACTTTAGTCTGCACTTTGCTCACCACGTTTTGTGTACGTCCACCATTCGGGCCTGATCCAAATTTCCCAACAGGATAGTGCAATTTACCGTATAATATTGTATCGTGTCACACCACCTTGTTTCCCTTAGCACCTTAGTGGCCAATCAATGCAAAGCAAAGAGTCAGCATGGAGCCTCCTGCCACTTAAAGCGGCGCTTCTTGCAGCGCTGGCTCGTCTCGAACCATTTACCTTGAGAACGGATTCCTCTGTGACCCTCCTAAAGGCCAAACAAATATCTGCAGCACTTCCACAGAGTCAAATGAAACTCCTTAAGGTTTCCCTGAGTCCTATTAGACACATTGCTTTACGGACACGAGCAACAGAAACTCATTTCGGAGTTTAAAGGATTACACATCTATGGGCTTCTACAGGGAAAGCTGAAAGCCTTCTAAGAGCAATGCATGAGAAATCCTTAGATAGCAGAGCAGACTGGCTGGAAACACTACCACACACGCGCACGCATGCACACGCACACAGAAACGTGACGAATTAGCCTTACTAATAAGTGTAAAAGTGTAATAAGTATCAGCTGAATGACTGTAACAAGGATTCAGAGCAGGGTAAGGGGAGTTGTTAAGTGGGGAGGGAAATGAGCTGACCCATTACTGTCTACAGCCCAGAAACCCCAAAGGAGCAGGACACACACACACACACACACACACACACACGCACGCACACGAAAGCAGAGTGAGAGGAAGATAAAAAAAAAAAGTGAATTCAACCTGATGGACATAGTGGTAGTGAAACTCTCTAGGCTAAACAATCACACAGAGATACCCATCTGCTGACTCACACCTGCCATCACGACATCCATCACAGACTCATGGCTGTCAATCATCTTCAAACACACACACGCACACACACACACAATTACCTCACCGCCTAGGCCAACACAGACTGCAGGCAGGGGGGAAAAAAAACACAGTCAGCAAACTTTTCATCAGATCATTCTCTCAGCTGGACCAGAAAGAGTGGGAGTGTCAGGAGCCAGGGGTTACATGGGTGCGAGTTTGCCTCATAGCTGTCACTGACGGAGAGGAGGGCCAGATCTGAGAGCTCTGAACAACAATCTGGCAGGAACGCTGCTCTTGGCGGATGAAGAAGAGACGACGAGAGGCTATTTTAACATCCAGTGTTAATGGAAGGACCGGACTCCAGCTGAGCGCTTTAAGCTCCCTTTGACTCATCACTTTGAATTTGTGGTACACAAACACACCTTTCCCACGTTCCTTCACCTCGTTTCCTGCTGCGACGAAGAAATGTCTCTTGACAGGCTGACAGGCATGGAAAAACGGGCTGATGCCGGAGAAACATGTCAGAAAAACGAAGGAAGAAACCTGATTTCCAACCCCAAGAGACATTAGTCAGTAAACTTGGTGTGATTGTCAAGACTGTCACAGGAAAACTATTATCTCTTGAACAGTTAAGAGAGCAAGTAGATCCCAGGAGTTCATAATCAGATGCATTGATTGATCATCAAGGGTGTGTGACTCACTAAGGTCAAGACTTTTGCCAGTTTGCCACTTGGGAGTTTGCAGTTGTGTGCCAACTGTGGTTGCCCATCAATCTAAGAGGGATTACGAGGCCATTTCTAATGTATTCGAAGGCCATCATTCTAAAAAAAAACAAAAAACAATGAAGGCAGATGCGTTGTCTTCCAAGTGGTGGAAGTGCCAGGAAAATCTGAGCCAAGGATGCAGCATGATATGCTCAAAGCCAACAGTCTTTCCACTCGCAAAGACCTCTGGTAGAATGTCTCTAGAGAAACGAGACAAACACATTTTTATCCATAATGTACACCGCCATGTTTGGAGAAAACATATCAGCATAAACACATTACACCAACTGCCAAGTGCGGTAGAAGAGGAAAGATCAGAAACTGTGTATTTTCCTGCCACCAGACCTGTGCACCTTGCAGCAATTCATCCACCATGAATTGTTGCTGCATGCGACGGGAGTCCAGATTAAGATGTTCCTCCATCTGTCTGACAACTGAAGCTTGGAGCAAACTGGTTCGGCAATAAGACTACATTTGCGGCAGCAAGTCTACATTTGAATGGTTGACGAAATAAAAAAGATGAACGAACGCTAATCGCAATGAAGCCCAGACCTTAGCCCAATTTTTCTCAAGACTGTGTAGCTAAAGAGACGTAGGGTGTTAGCTGTACAAAGCTTTGAGTTTGCAGGTCATTTCAAATGGCCTCCTGGGGCCACAGACTTCGCCAAAGCTGCACAGAGGTGAAAGACCACAAACCCTCCACTTCAGTAAATGAAAATTATTTGTGTAGATCAATTTTCCCAGGCTCAAGATCAGAAGGATGGTCAACCTTTTTCAGTCAATATAGAGTTGACACGTAATATCATGTTTTCTTTAAGGATTATGGTCACCAGCTCACTTGATTCTCAAGTGATGTACTGCAGAAAAGAAAAAAAAAAACAATTCACACATGCTAATTAAAAATGCAGTTTTCAGGCCTCTTGAATTTATTCTCACTGATTTCTACTGCGCCTTTCGGTGTAACATGTGCAGCTACACACACACAGACATGTATTCTCTCTGAAGTAAAATAGTAAATCTGACTCTAATGAGAGGAAAAAGGATTCATGCAAACACAGCTGCCACAGACTCAAGAGTTCATGTAAATGCGGTGGAACACGGCAGCAGACGACGGCGTGAGCCTGCGAGTTGCTCTCCTCAGAGTTCACAGAGCTGTCTGGCTGCAGCATTAACAAGGCTAACCTCATGCATAATTGAAGTGCAGCAATCTTGACCCAGTTACACAGAGGCTGAGATGATCACAGCGGGGTGTGCTCCTTATTAAATAACCGACATCAGCCAATCAGAGCTCCTCACCTCCTGACCTCTCTCTGACCGATGACCGTGGGGCTTAACGATGACCGGTCTCTGGCTTTTTCCGTCAGATTCCGTATAGATATAAGTTGGCAACACTTAATTTCTCTCTGCGGCAACAGCAAGTAAAACAACTGCGCAAATTAGACTTAGTAAAGTTATTGGAAACATTGTCGTTTAATTTCAAGGATGAAATCCACGTATCGAAAAAAGCAAATGTTAAGACATTTGATATCTGTGTGCTGGAATAATCTCAAAGACATTTTCATGCCAACATGTTAGAAAAAAAGCTGCTAATAAATTTGTCCAAGGTCAACATTCATTTTATTTAAAAGGATTTCACTTATATTCATTCTGTCAGACTTTTTTTTCCTGAATTGTTGTTTTTAAAAAAAAAAACTGAAAAAGAAACGACTTAGTGAGTTTGACAATATGAATATAAAAGTGAATAAGTAGAAAATAAAAGTGATCAGCAGAGCGAGACAATAAAAACTGACGCACTTGAGTTTTGTTCCCTAAACATGTTTAGTCAAGTGAAGGTGAGCACCTTGCCGAGTCAGCTAAGCAGTTCATAAACAAATAATAAACCACTTCCGCTTAATCAGCGTGACGATTAAACAGTCCTTTTATATATATATCATATAAAAATGTCATAAAGGAAAGAAATGGAAGAAAAATGATGATATTACAAGAGCATGCCTATTTAAAATGTTTGTAGACCAAACAAGCGAGGAAATATTTAACAGAAAAATGTCATCTTTTTAGTACTTCACCTACATTATTTCACTAATCAGAGTCGATCAATGAAAAGAATGCATTCCGCTCTTTTGGCAACTGATTAATGTATCTAAAATTAAACATCAATGCAACTCAAAAGGTTCTAGTCATTCCGACAGGCTTTTGGTCGCCATGAACTCATCGCCGGCAACAATACCCACTAAAAGCAAAGCAGTTTTAGAGCATCAGTGTTGATGAGAGGCGAAGAAACATATGCTTATATTATTTTCTTGAACAAGCTTTATATGTTATATTTATCATGCTCCAAAATAAGCATTTTTAATGCTCCAAAATAAGCATTTTTAAAACGGAGCAGCATCGGACACAAGATGGAAAGCAGGGACATGCAAGAAATGAAAACAGGAAGCAAAAGAAAATCTGTGCAGACTGACAGGAAGTTAGTTGTTTGCTTCTGATCAGTCAATCACATTTTATTTGACAAGCGTAGAAGCTTTCAAAAATCCAATTGTAGCAGACATATAAAGGTTCAAAGTCCATTCCAGTAACTTCATTATGTCAGCTCCGTGTTCTCAGAACATTTGGGCTCTTTCGAAAGTTCTGCAATGGATTTAAGCAAATGTCAAGCTGTTATTTGTTTTTTACTCAAAACTCGGCGATTTTCTCCCGAAATGTTTGCACGCGTCAACGCGCTTGCCACATAAATGTCTCCAACTTCCAAGAGGAACAGAGAGACCGCAGTAGGAAGTGAGAAAAGAGGGGCGAATGAAGCAGGCTTTTTTTTTTTTTTTTTTTAAATTGGAAGTGGGAAGCTGCTCCAGCTCAAGGGTTTGATGGACACCTCCGGAAGATGAGGTTCACTGAAATGTGTCGAGAGCTGCGGACGTTAAGACTTCATCCATTTATAAGCTTTTCAGGACAAATAACTGAGGACAGGGGAAACGTGTTTCCCCAGAAACGACCGAGCACAGAAGCCATTTTATATTTTGACGTTTTCAGACTTATTTAATGGTTGTCAATTTAAGTCACTCTTTTACTGTTTATTTGATTTTACATATATGTTTTTACTTTCTATTTAGTGTTTCCTGAATCACTTTGAATCACTTTTTCAGGCAGCTGGTTGTAGTCGGACATTGTGCTTTTCAGAGGGATTTCTGAAACTAATTGATTTTTTTCCCCTGACATTCACTGAATCCTTTGACATATATATATATATGTTGAATATATATATGACTGACTCATGTTCAGTAAACTGTGAGGTCAGAATGTAATATGTGTCATCGGGGTTAAAAACCGAGACTGGTTCCACTTCCTGGGGTTTTTGACATTTTGGCCCATTTTAATTGCCAATGCCCATGACTGGGACATTTATTGATCTAAAACCAATAAAACCCGAGTCTCAAGTTTTCTTCTATTGATCCACGTTGCCACAAAGTGTGACAAGCAAGAGCGGATTTCTGAAATAATAAAAAACAATAAAACGGCCACAATCTCATAATAGACTACAGTACATAAAAAGCTATTTTTTTTATGCCGTGCTTAATCAAGGTTGTGGCATCTGCTGAGTTTTTTCTTCGCTCAGTAAACTACTCTGTTTGATTGTGTTCGAAGAACCAACAACGTCAAACTTACAAACCCATTCTGTGGTGTACAAGTTTGAAAAGTTTTTGACATGATTTATTACATGACATTGCAAACATGTACTTGGCTATTAATGAAGATCTGTGCTTAGATGTCACTAGCTCTCTGTTTCACATCTATGGACTGTACAGTACCTCCACACTTTAAGAAAACTGTGTCTTTCATTGCTGCTGTAGTAGATCATACTGAAATATAACTCAATTTGAGTTTGTTTGTTTTTTTTTGTTGTTTTTAACAATGGTACTAAACCTACTGCCTTTTGTCAGCTAATTTTAAGGTTTTCCACAAGATTTCTGAAGACATTTGAAGGAAGACGGTTGACTGTGTGTCTGGTGAACTATTTTTGTGTTATTTTGGCTTTTAAGTTCATGTCATGACTCTGCTGAAAGAGCCGATCGCAACTTATCTTCGATATTTTGACAGCGGCTGTCAAGATTTATTTGAAAATGTCCTGATTTTTTGAAGATTTCATAATGGATGACACTCTTCAGATTTCCAGGTTCTTTGGAAGAAAAACATGCTTTCATCACCTCGGATCCTCCGCTATGCTAACAGCAGCATTTCTGAAAATGCCCGATGATAGTCATCTAATCGGAACAGACAGTTCTAGTTAAAGTCTCCGTCGAGGTTAGCGACTTCTACTGGGATGTGTTGTTTTTTTTTTTCTTCTTTTAACCTCCCCTCACCGTCTATGGTGGGCAAAATAATAGCTCTTTGTGTGGCACTTAAGATTTTGTCGAAAGTTTATTTCTACAGTGAGACTCATTTTGTATCCTTAAACGTATTCCATTGAAAGTATCCATTTTCTAAAACTGTCAGGTATTTTTATAGAAAACAGGTTTAAGAACAAAAACATTTCCTCAAAATAAAAAAAAATAAAAAAAATACTCCTGAAAGAGTAATTTCAGGACATCTGTTTCATTCTGAATTATGTACTCCGTCATACCTACAAGGCATAGACGCATAAGATGGAACATCTTTACGCTGAAATAAGTGTTGCTCTGGCTTCTTCGAAATTCAGCTTAAATCACGAAAAAACAAACGGCGGCAGAGAAACAGGGAGAAGCAGTGGATGTCGCCCTCTGGGGCATCGGGACAAATGAGATCTGTAGAGTGAGATGTTGACAAAATGAGGCTGTTAACGTGAATATAGTCAGGACCAAAACACATTTGAACTCAGGCAAATGGATGAGGAGGCACAGTTGTCTCATCGCGTGTTCTCAGCACAAACTACAGCTCTCCTGACAGCTGAGGGCGGAGACGCCGACCGAGAGGGGCGGCTGTTTTTACTCTGACTCCACAATGATGTCAGCTCCTAACAGTCGTATCACATAAAACGACGGAAACTGATCAAATAGGGACGGTTTCAAACATGTTTACACCAAATAAGAATTGAAATATAAAAAAAAAGACATAGGACCTTTTGTTTGCATAAAACCAAAACCGTACACATGTAACAAATACTAATGAACAGAGGAATAATTTCATAAATGATTTAAATCGGACTAAAGTCATACCAGGATTTAAAACTAAAACTGTGTGCAAGTTGAAGAGAGGGATAAACTTTTGTATAAAATGTTTCATTATTATGGAGACGAGGTTTATTTTTTGAATGGAGTAAATGTGAAATGGGACAGATTTTTGTGGGTTTTTACACTGAGATCTTTGGATACATATAAGAAGAGCCTTTGTTTTTATAAGTGTGACAACAGATGGCTTCTCTTGTTTTATCTAACTCCATAAATATCTATCAGTCTCTGATCGAACCCTTAACATGCTTCTTTGTTTTAGTTTTTTTTTTTTTTTTTTTTTTTTTTTTTTTAAAGATGACACTTTTTGGCCCGTTAAACATGATAATTTCTTAAAATTTGATATCATATTTGAATATTAACCAGCAGAAGGTCCACAAAGAAGTCACATACTTTAATCAAACATACTGTATCACAGTATTTAATCTTCTGAAAAAAGTGTAGATTTAAAAACTTGTTTGATGGTTTGCCTTTTTCCAAAAATGTCACATAATCCAAAAGAGACATTTATTTTGACTCCTTAATATTATGCTGGAAAGAGGCTGGGATGGAATTTGATACAGCGAATGAAAGATGTGCCGCTGGTGGTTTTCTAAAAAAAAAAATCTATTTTTAAACTAAGTTTTTTCTCCCACTAAATACGTGAACCAATTTTAAAGGTTGAACTTTGTTTCTACATGTTTGAGTTTAAGCTACAATCAATATTTGAACATTTTTTCCACACATCCACCAGAGATGCCAATAAATACGGTTGGTGATGTCTCAGAAAAGCTTTTAATCATGCTATTTTTTTTTTGTTGTGTTTTTTTTAATTAATGGACATTTAAAAGTGGACAGCAAGTCCACTGAATTTCTGTTTTCTACGAAACAAATAGAGTCGTGAGCATCGGCTGCGAGTCTCCGATACGCAGCGATTTCACCTAAAGCCATCACCCGCTGGCTGCCATAATTAGCCCACAGATAGAAAATGAAAATCCCACTTAATAATGTTCCAAAAATGAGCCGAGCCGAACGGTGTCCAAACAACAGCACGGCACACAGCGAGAAGCTGGATTCTCAGCATCAGTTACACAAAACAGGTTTCTGTACAAAACTGAGCAATATCGCCCTCTCACACTCACACACTCACACACACACACACCCAACGCAATCATTTCCCGCATCAAAAAACAATCATCCATCTCTGCACCCGAAAATGTTGTTCAGGTGGAATTAAAGAAAAACATGTTTTTTGGCCATAATAGGCTGCTGGAGAGGAGAGGAGGGAAATGAGGGAGCAGGAGAGATTCTAATGATATGCTGCAATAAAGAATGTGACCGAAATAACTGCAGGTTCAGATTGGATGTGCTGGACTCCCTCTTGTCATGCTGCTGCCCTCTTCTGATTATATTTCAGTTCAATTACATCTCATTTCTCATAGCTCTTTGACTAGATATTTAGTTTAAGGACAGATAAGTCCAGGTTGTGCTAATATTTGACCATAACCAACTTCAGGTTTCACCAGAAATCCTGAAAAGGACCAAAAAAAAAAAAAAAAAAAAGAAAAAACCCTGAAGGGATTTAAAGAAACGATGTTGATGAAAAGGTTCAGTGAAGAACTGTTCTTATGAAGCTTGTTTTCATCAAATGTCAGTTCAGAATTAGCTCTATTTAAAACTACATTGACAAAATTTCGTTTTCGTAGAAGTATGTATTCTCCATATTTAAAAGAAATAGTATCATCTGATTGGCCGGATTGTTGGAGCCATTTGTTTGCCCTGCTCTTTTGCTCATTAAAGTTAGTCCATGACTCAAATTAAAACACTGTACTCATCCAACTCAGCTGTGCGCGAGTTGTGAACATATAAACAGGTGCGTCATACGAACGTCATACGAACTTCTATTTACATGGAAGTTAGTGGTTAATCAATCAGAAGGTAAGAGGACTGAGGAAGAGGTGCTTGACCAACGACCTTGTTTCTGGATGCGTTTCTGGACCAAATCAACTCTGACACAAAAGTAAAAACAGCAGAAATCATCACTTCCATCAGTCAGAAACTCTGATGTAAAACATGTTTTCTTCTAAATGTTTCACTCTGAAAGATAAACGGAGCGCCGTCCTTCCTACCTTCATTTCCTGTGCAAGCAGCGGCCCAATATATGATGTTGATTTAATGGTTCTAAACAGTATAAGATACTATGAATGTTTTCACATTCCTTATTTTTTACTTTTAAATGTAAATAAAGATGGAAGCAGACAGTAAAAATCCACTTTGGTCTTTGCCCCTCTCTCTCAGCAGCTGCTAATTTCCATCTCTGCAACTAGATTTATCATAAATGAAAACGCTAAGAGATCTTTTTGCCTTTTTTACTCCAGGTTAACTTTATGTAGCCTTTAAACGGGTCTTCACATTAAAATTCATGACGCCTTTGATAAGTGTTTTTGATTCCTTAAATATCCGGTAAGCTATCATCTAAGGCTGGACCGTGTTGCTCCTTAAGAGGGAACCTTCAGCTTTTTAAGCTTCTGACCTGCTGATTTTAATACAAATGATTGTATATTTTGGGTGACAACAACAAGAACATTTTGTGCTGTAAGTTTCTTGAAGGTGTTGGAAGACATATTTAATTATTCAATTTCTTTTACATGCACACCGCCGAAATCAGGCCATTGTAATTTCTGCATGGTTCTTTGACGCATCTCGAGTTTTGCCAATACTTATTCATCTCATAACTAAAACAAAATAATTGTGAAAGTTCTGTAACGACGGAATTATTTATTTGATTATGTTAATGCAATCAGTCGTGCCATTGGATTCCTTTTCCTCTCAAACTCTATGAGGAGTTTAGTGTTTGCCTAAAGGAGAAATGATGGAAATATTTAAATCTGGGGCGGTCCATGTGGAGGACAAACCATGAAATAATGCCCCATTTCCTGTGGCAAGTATATACATACTTGTCTTTTCTAAAGAGGTTTTCCGAGAAAGCGAATGCAAATTTTCCAGAATTTTTATTATCATACTGTGTCTATTGGACACCGACATGAGTCCTGTTCAAAAGGTTTTCAATTATATTTGTTTCTTTGAAACTAAAGCACAAGATAAAAAGTGACGAATGATGGCGGTTAATAAGTTTAATTGAACCTCATGCTCCTGACAGGGAGTGATTCTGTTTTACAATGAAACTCTGCGCTATCCCACCTATCAGCAGGAAGGAGCAGAAATGAAAGGAATAGAAAGACGAGATATATATTCTCATTATTTATCAGTGAAGATATTTTAATGGAATAGCATTCAGGCTGGAACCTTTTCTCCTGCTTTGCTTGCATCCTTTAGCCGCGCGCTATTAATCATTTGTTCGTGGAGGTGTCAAAGTTTTTCAAAAACCTGCCGAGCGGCGCAGAGACGTTTCTGAACTTCTGGAAGGAGATTTCAGCAGTTGTGCAGTCATATCTTTGGTCTGTTGCTGCAGTGCTTTATTAAAATAAAAACCCAAACAGTACGATTTCAAAAGGTTTCCACACACTTGACAAGGACAGTTGTAATAATAATAAGAAAAAACACACACACACACACACACGCACAAAGCTATATCCAGAAATAGGAGGCACTATTGAAGAGAAAGAAGAAAATTCCTAGAGATTCTGAATTGTGTTGCGTTATAGCAGCAGGCAAATCCTCATGAACAATTGCATTCACCCTGAAATCAAAGCCTTGATTAAAATTTTAAGAAAATAGCCAGTTTATGCAAAGCCACATGCGAGCACTCCTTGAATCTTCTTGTGTTTAGTCACCAACAAGCTTTAATTTGTCATGTGGATTGTAAGTGATGCAGGAGTGATGGATAAGTGGGAAGTGGGAGAAAAGAAATCACAACTATAACCCGTGCAATGCCCCCTTAATATTTATATTCCTAAACAAAATCCAGCGAACCAACCGCCTTCAAAAGTCACCCAAGCAGTAAATAGAGTCCAGCTGTAAGTACATCACTCTCACTATAAATCCAGCTGTTCTGTGAAGGCCTAAAACGTTTGTTCGAGAACATTAGCGAGCAAACGGCAGCATGAAGACTGGAGAGCACAGTAGACAGATTAGGAATAAAGCTATGAGGTTGAAATTAAGGTCGGGCAAGCAGAAAAATCCTAAACTTTAAACATCTCAAGAGAAATCTGTTCAAAACATCATCTGCAAGGGTATGGCAAAACTGGAAATCTACTAATAAATGTCCTTTGACCATGACAAACAGGCCAGACAAATAAATCATACATTAAAAAAAAAGAAAAAAAAAAAGAAAAAAAAAAGAAAGCAGCCGAGAGACCAGAGATCAACAACTCAGGTAGAAGAAGATTCTGACGGGGCAACTTTTAGTCTTGTACTCCACAGATCTGGCCTTCATAGAAGTTGTTGGAAGAAAAGGCCATAAGAAGTCACTGAATTACTGATAATTCAGTGACTTTATCAGTAGTAAGAGTTGATAGAAAAGTGGATGGAGAAAATGCAAAAAAGAAAAACCTTTGAAGAACTGCAAAAGAAATGGCATAGGTTCACCTTTCACCACTATGACTCTAGATATACAACCTGACTTAATGTGGAGTGGTTAATGTTAAAAAATATGAAAGTATTAGAAATGTCCAGTCAAAGTCCTAACCTAACTAATAGAAAATCTGAGTAAGATTTCAAAAGTAATGTTCATTGACACATTATCCATTCCATTTTGACTGAGCTTGAGTATTTTTGTATGGATAAATGGGCACCACATTTTCAATAATCTTAATTTGGTAGACGTGATTGTGTTCACGTCTACCAAAACAAAATGAAGCATGTGGCTAAAAATGGAGTGAAAACTTCAAGAAGTATTCCAAATATTTTTTTCCAACGTGTTGAGAACGTCGAAGAAATGCGCCACTGCTGAGCTCATGCGCTTCAGTTTTCTTTGTGTTGGTCAGTAATTGTTGTTTTGAAGTAATATCCGGAGGACTTGACTTTGTTTATCTGCTTCCATGTTGTCCCTGGCGCTCACCTTTCACGGATCTGTTTGAAGCTTCTCAGAAAATGACTGGCGCTGAATCCTTCTTGTTCTGTATTTTCCCATATTTCTGTTATCAGGGCAAAAGATGACAGGATAAAAATAAGTCATTAGGAACAACGGCGGCTCTCCGGTACCTGGCGCCATATTTATCTTCGTCCTTCTGGTCCAAGCCAATTAATGTTTCTCCTTTTCTCTCCACTCACACTTCATCCGTCCATGAACCTCTTTTCATTCGACAGGTCTTCTGCTCCCCCAATTACCCGGTGTTCACGCTGTGGGGGAATTTTTTGCCTTAAAAATAAATTTGCATGGAAAACGGTAGCGGAGTGAAAGTGCTGCTCTGTAACTCCCGTTTAATGCACAAAGAGGAAACAGCGGCGAGTCCGCATCATTAAAATCCTGCGGCGCTTCTCAAAGGCAGGTCAGCCTTTCGGGTTTCATCACTAACGCAGACGGCTGGAGGGAAAACTGGAATATGTGTTTGTGCCCCACTCTCGGAGATTAAGCTGCAGATTCTTAAGAGACCAGCATGAAAAACATCCTGTTTACTCTTGCTCTGTGGCTCATCTTCATTTTGAAAGGTTATGTTTCAGCTGTTTAAACAATACTGTTAATTTTTGGCAGATTTAACTGTTCACACAGATTAGGGTATTGTCAAGCAGTTATTACGGAAATGTTAAATATTTATCTGACCAGCAACATGTGGTTATTTGCATGTATTCATACATAAGCTGGTAGAACAAACAATGTCTAAGTACTGGTCCCGCCCCTCCCGCCAATCTTTTTTTTTTTTTTTTTTTTTTCAGCTCACAGCTCACAAGATGACTTTGACCATCACCGCTCATTAACACCAGAGGAGCCATGGGATCGTTTTTACACCCAGAGGGATTTTAAATCTTGAAATGAAAATCCCTGGTGTCACATTTATTAACTTCTCCTTAAAAAAAAGATTTATTATCAGCTCTTCAGATATATTTGCCGAATGAATCAAAGAGTGATGACAATTTAATCTACGAAGCCCTTCAGTTCGTCTAGTTTTTCTTAAGGTGCTTTACAAGTTCTGACAGAGATCATATTTGTTGTGGTTCGGCAATATGCAACTGGAATCACATTATGAACATGCAAATAAAAGGTCCATATTGCAATGTTTTAAATGTCTCCTTGGTCATCATTAGTAATTATCCTAAAAAGGGGAAAGAAAGTATTTTGTCTTAAACTTGGCATTAGCACAAAAACAAAAAAAAAAAAGGGTTTGAGTGAATTTTAGACATTTTTTTCCCCCCATTATTATTTTATAACTCCCCAAACAATTTTCCAACTTTTGCGTTGTTGCTCCATATTTGCCTTTCTTCATCACACTGTTTGTGTCTTCATAAAGACATGTCCTTCACACAGAACACTGTTTTTTTCTTCATAAACGATGAAAATCTAACTTTGTTGTTTTTCAGATTAGCAAAACACAGTCACTGGCCAAGTTTGATGAATATCTGTGTTTCAGATGTCAGGTTCTTAGAGAGAAATCTGCTATTGATCACAACTTCAGCAGTCTAAGATATCACAGATTTACTCTGTCTAATGACATAAATTGATCCAAGTCGCTCTATAATTAAGGGAATCCTTTAAAAAATGGTTTTGACATCCTATCCCTGCAGCACTGCCTCTTTGGTAAAGATTCCCTTGATTTAAATTTCTTATTAGGTATATCACACATATCAAATGTATCTGTGCTAAAATCCTTTTATTAAAGAAGCTTTCAAGTTAACTTGAGTTGCATTTAATTAAAAAAAAAGAAAAAAAGTCATTTCCAATCTTAATTGTTTTGCCCCTCTGTGACAAACATCATAATCACCTTTTAAACAGCAACATCCAAGTAATAACTAAACCAAAGGACTGGAAAGAATCTTTATAGTATTGACAAATAAAAAATAAATAAATACTTTATTGTGGATTTCTTTCCATTTATGGTCCCTTGCTTTCTACATACTTTAACCTCTCCGTCTTTGTCGCTATACCCCTCACATTAAATTTACAGTCCCTCGTTTCTCATTCTTCATTCTGTGCAGCTTCTTCTCAGTGGATGAATCCAATTAACAGCAGAGTAAACAAGTATGCGATTTTATAATAAGAAAAAGGTCTCCTGTTACATTGATTCCAGCAAAGGCCAACGGGATCCATCACTGTGTCTCATCCTGACAACAGAGAGCACTTATAAAATGTCATTAATATATTATCATAAATAATCACTTCCTTCAACAGGCTGGTGTTCGACTCTGTGTAAACTGCATGATATGAAGGACCTCTGTCTAGTAAGTTAAAAGCATATTTTGTATTCCTCTAGTTTGGAATATTATCCTTTTTATATCGTCTGTCTGATTTTAAAATATTGTTTGATGAACTCAAACATTTAAGAGTTGCAGCAAAGTAAAAAAAACAAACAAAAAACATTAGTTTGTCAGGGGACAAATATTTTTACAGCACTCCACATGTTTTGCAACAAATATTGTTGAAAGTAAAATTGTGTTTCTGCTGTTTAGGCTTTAAGTGGTTACATTGACAGATCTTTGAATTATTGTCAGAGTAAAAAAAAAACCTAGCGTATTTGTAGATATCGATTTAAATCTGTAGAGCCCCAGAGCAATGGGTTCATTGTGTGCCAGAAAAGCAGAAAATGAGGTGTAGTCACGCTACGTAAACAAAACGTGCAAACATGTTTAGTGCTGGATAGAGTGACATCGACACAGTCACGTTTATGAACTGTGCAATAATTTCTGCTTATAATTTAAGATTCGGGTCACGGACCACCGGAAAGATCGATCAGACGTCTTTCCAGTGGTCCATCCGTAACATCTGTTATTTTGACAGCTAATCCCTTATCTGTCATGATGACACTGGACATAAATGTTTCCCAAATAAGGTCTTTTTTATATATATATAACTAATTGTAGTTCCCTTTAACAATTTCACAACTCTAATTTTGAGTTTATGTGTGAAACATTAATGCAACATTTTCCAGGAGTTATGATTAGGAATTACTGACATTTTACCGTGCCTTTTTTTTATTTATCGTCTAATGGTTCAACCACCGAGTCGCATCTCAGTGCTTTCAAGTAGCTTTTAAAAGCTGGTCTGAGTACATGAAGGACTGAATTTGCATTATCATCAACTGACTTATGCTGTTTTTTTTATGCAAAGTGTGGATTAGGTTATCGGTAGGATTTCTATTGGAGTTACAGAAAAATAAAAAAAAACTTTTTTTTTTCTTCTTTTTTTTTTTTATCCAAACAACCTATAAATTAGAAACCATTAGTAGCTCTCTCCTCACCAAGTTACTTCCATCAGGTGACATCTTAGTGAAAAGCATGACTGGAGATAAAACGCAGATAATTCCTCCTTCCAGGAGCATTACCTCATTTCCATTACTCACACTGTTCTTCCCATTTTGGCCCTGGGCTGTGTTAATCTCACCAAACTAATACGATGATCTGCTTTCATCTAAATACATTGGCTTGCCACTAATTGCTTAATCAATTTCCACACTATTAAATGCGCATAAGGATAATTCACACAGAAACAATCACTTCCAGCTAGTACGAAGCAGAAAGAAAAAGAGGAGCTGTGTGCGCCACCCGGCTAAAAAGACACCAGTCTGAATTGAACTCACATTAGACATATCCCCAAGGAAATATACGCTCAGGTAAAAGTTTAAAAATAACACATGGAAGCAGATATGTAAGGTGGACACTGTTTGCTGTGTCACAATAATTTGGTCTCTCCAATCTTAATGAAAATTTAGCCAAACATCCAGAAGGAATGCCTCAGTCTGGACCTAATTATGCAGACCAGTGGTGTGGGCGTAAATGGCTCCATTATCAATTAGCAGAATAGCAGCACAGCATTTAAGTGTCGGCATCGGATGTGATGATTGTTAACAGGACGCTGCCGTAACGTTCAACAGCAAGTAAGAGCAATGAAAGAAGGTCACAGGACAATTCTTAAATAGCAATTGATAGTATTTTTGATGTCACAAAGCTCAATGCTGGAACCAATGGCTATTTTGAGATTTTATGTAGCAGTATACCTGACAGACAGCATTAAGTGCTTTTATTTCCTAAAATCTCACATATCAAAACTGCTGTTTACATCATTCATTTGAAATCTAAAGGTTTTAGAACAACAACATTTAACTACAACTATTAAAACTACAACAAAATGTGCAGATATAACAATATAGACATAAAGAAATTGACTTGTGATCATACTCTGATTCATTTGAACTTAATGCAGGTTAAAGTATATTTGGCATTTGAACTATTAAATCAGTCAATGTGAAGGATCATTAGACGGGGTTACAAGTATTCACAGATTTCGGCGGGTATCAAATGAAAATCACTGCAATATGGATGCAGCATCAGAGTCACAAAGCACCGTTTGGATGAAATATGTGCCACGCTATCTCGTTTTAGATTCCCTCCATTCCCGCTCTGTGAAATATTCACTGCTCAAGGGGCATAATCGTCCACAGCAAACCACACAACAGCACGAATATTCTTTAAACGTAAGCCATGAGTCAGAGTGAGAGTCTTATGTCACGTGTGACCCTCCAGGTGGTCCAAGTCGCGCGATGGAATTGACCCAACTGAAGCTTCAATTCAATGCTACAATAGCAGGCAGGGATGATGGATTTAGGTCAGCAGTGAGCCAATGCACTGAATGTAGAAAACGCCAATGGAAACCACCTGCGGCCATTAAACAACGATTCCGTTTGTTTGTCTTACCTTCAGTTTCCAGACAACGCCAGAGAGGAGGAGAGGAAGAAGCGCCAGCGGAGTAGGGCGGCACCGAGAAGAGAGGAAAGACAGACATTTTTATTAGTGTGTGAATGAGATAAAGCAAGGGATCAGCAAAACAGGCCGGTTTTACACCTGGGCCCCCGCAGATCACTCAGCATCTGGAGCAGCATCCGAGGCGCCGGCTGACATTGGAATTCCTAAACGGCATTCATCACATCACCTAGACTGTTTATTCAGCTAGAATGCAGCCAAAGCAAGAGTAGATATGGGAGCAGCTCAGTCGTGTTATTGGACTTCTGCACTTGCCGGAGCATGATGCTGCAGAATACAAAACACCCCCTGAATCCTGAAAGCGCGACGGCCGCAGCTGAATGTTAAAGCCTTCCCGGGCTCGGCGTGGGAGCTCCCGCCGTCTGCTGCATCGCTGCGTCCACCGGAGACTGCTTTGTCTCCAGTGGCCCTGAATGTGATTCCTGCGTATCTGTTAGTGTTGCTGAACAAAGCCACTCTCGCAGGAATCAAGAGGCGCGGACTGGAAAGAACAAAACTATCCGGCGACAGCTTATGAGGCCGAAATATGGCTGAGCCGAGTCCGCGCTTGCCAATAATAATCAGGCCGAGTGCGACCGCGTGGCTGCTGCTAACGCAAACGTTCAAATGCAAGGAGTCCGACAAGGCCGACCCATTTGTGCAGCTAATGTTACGCTTGTCAGGATCATTTGCCTCAGGAAAATGTGAGATTAAAGGCACCAGAAGGACGAGGGGATTCCAGAGGGAAGGAAACGGAACTGAGCTCGTAGAGCGCACCAACAAACACCAAAGGAAAAGCTGAGCAGAGACGAGCGGTACTGAGTAGATTCTGCTGAGTCCGGTGTAATCTGGTTTAACAAAGCCTCAAAGTCCTCTCAGAATTACTAGGTTTTGCAAAAAAAAAAACAACAAAAAAAAAACGGCACTGATGCTCTTGTGATACGTCTGAGGGGCAAAATTCCCAGTTTCTATGATTAAAATTTATAAACTGGACTAAGTGCTGGACTGAGTAGGATTTTGATTGAGGTCACGGACAGGCCAAGTTTACTTTTTTTTTCAACCTGCTGAAAACATCTATTAAAGAAAAGCTTCACAATGCTCCTCAAACACAGCAGCAGGGGTTTGATTTCTGCTACAGCCTCAACTAACCACTGAGTGAACTTTCAATCTGTCCCCTGATTAACTGTCCCAGGCTTCAAAACAACACTTAAAGACCAGTGTTTTTAATCTAAGTAAATCTAAAACCTGCTATGTACACGTTGCCTCACATCATCTGACTCAGCAGCCTTTTAAATTTTCTTATGACTTGTTGATTATGAGCTAGATTTAAAAGATGAAACCAGGTATTTGAAATCACCACGAAAAAATGATTGTTTCTGACAAGGCATGACATTATATCAGACTAAGTTTAAGCTCAGGTAAGGTCGTTTCCATTTGCTAAATGCCAAATTATTTTTGGAAACGTTTTCTATGGTCAGATGAAAGTTTTGACTACAGTGACATCTGTTGCATTTAGAGGAAAAAGATGGGAAGTTTACAAGGTTAAAAGCACTGTCCGTACGGCGAAACATCAATTAACTGTGAGGGACTGGCTGGTGAACTGCACATAATAGATGGGTTTAGAAGGAAGGAAGATTAGCTGGACTTCAGCTAGGAAGATAAACTCTTGGGTCTTCCAAATATTCAATGTTAAAGATCACACTGTTTTCTCTAAACACTGGTTTAGCTAATTTGGGAAAGTCAACGTTTTGACGCGACCGTAACAAAAGTTGTGACCCATCGAAATTTGCTTAAACTGAAAGGGTGTGCATGGCCTTCAGACTTGACCCCCAAAAATATTTTTGAAGTCCAACCGAGAAAAAAGAAATATAGTTTAGTTTGATTTAGTATTAGTGAGAAATGAATGATGAATCTTTCCCTCCACCCTTTGCATATTGATGTTAAAAGGATTGTTTTCTTTATTAAAATGTTTTTCTGACTGGCAGAAATATTCATATTTTGGAGTGGCCCAAAAATAGTCCCAACAGGATTCCAATAGAGAATCTGTGGCGGAAGGTAAATATGAAGTTTCAGTCATTATTAAGAATGAGAAATCAGTTCAGGCCATTTTTAATAAGTCAGGCATTTTTGTTCATTTTTTTTTCCCCTCACATTTCTGTAAAATCTGTAGAAAGATGGCTGTGTCAGTTTCAATCAAAAACGCATTTCTTGATTCAAAGAAAATAATTTTAAACTGAAATCTTCCTGTAGTATGAATCATTTTAAACATATCTGGATTAGCCTTTATCTTGAAAACTCATCAGATTTATCAGATTCTTTTTTCTTTTTTTTTCCCAAGGTTTTATTGGCTCTAGTGCCCTTTATTTGATAGTGAATCGACAGGAAAGCGGGCAATGAGAGAAGGGGGGAAGACGTGTGGCAAAGGTCACCAGACTGAGAATGAAACCGGCCACAGCCATGATGAGGACCAGGTGGGCTGCACTCAACCCCTGTGCCACAGCAGCCCCCAGATTTCTCACATTCTTAAAAAAAAAAAAAAAAAAGTGCATTCTCCGAATCCTCTGAACATATCTTTGACATCATTTGGAAGCACAAGCATGGACCAGATTGGCTGGGATTAACTCAAGGAACGTCAGTGGATCAGGATCGCATCCCAGCTGGAGCGACCAGCAGCTACCTGCTGCTCTGGCTGCCGCAGGCTGAGAGCTTCAGAGTAAGGAGAAATGAGCTGCAGCAGTCGAAAACGGTTAACAACGGCTTTAGCACAAGAACTTGGAACTGAAATGAATTCATTTCACTTAAGAATTGACTAAAATACTAAAAGAGCTATTTTATAAAAAGTGCTTTAAATATTAATGAAACCCCTCTCCTGCTGCAGAAACACTTCTTTGAGTGAGCTCCACCATTTTGCCTCTTCATCAGGAGCTTGCTTGTAATACCAATTTTTCTTCAAAGAAATACTTCCACTGCATTCCAAAGCTCCCGGGTTTTTCCACGTTCATTCGTATTAATCGGGCGCAGAATGTGCCACACGCAGCAGAACCCGTGCCCCGGTTTGCCGGCTCCCGTTTATCCATCACGGGTATCAGATGAGCGGCTCGCGCGGCCCACACCACATTGACCTGTGTAAGTAGAGGTGATATAATAACCGTCGTTCATCAAAGCTAATGATTTCTGCTCGTCACTGTCCGGCCCGCTGTCGTTTTGACGGATGGTCTCGGCCCGCGCGGCTGGTGACACCAAAGGTGACGCCGCCGTTTGCCGGTTAATGATGAGAGCCGCCGCTGCAGCTGCTGATGGGAGACGAACGAGCTGTGTACTTCCACCGCTGCCGCCTCCTCCACTCTGACAGATTGGAGCCTGGATTTAAACAGATCATCTTCAAGAGTCGCACTGTGCCAAGACTCTGATCTCAAGAGGGAAACCTTGTTAGTTTATCACCTTTTCCTTCAGAATGACGCAGCAGGCGGTCGTAAACGAGTGAGACTGAAGCCAAATCGCAAACTAATCCTGAAGGAAATCCATCCGGAGGTGTTTACTTTATTCCTAAGTGTCGAAAGACCTACAAATGGCAGAAGTTGCGTGTCTGGTTGATGATAAATTTATACATTTCTCAGTTAAACTTCAATCCAAAGATGAGTATCCAACATTGCGCAAACATGTACGACATGTTTTCACACGTTTGCATGTGCAGGTTTCAACGTTGGCGTGCTGGAAATGATGTGCTGAACAGAGCAAGAAGAGAGATTTTTGTTTAAACTGACTTTTAAGAAGATGCCAGGTGTGCTTTATCTTCCTTGCAGCATAAAGGCTGATGGATAAAGGCTTCCGAGGGCACAAAATAAGTCAAATTATGTATGTAAAGCATCATCCCTTTTTTTTTTCTTCCAGTTTCTGTATAATCTAACAAGTCGATAAACCACCCACCTGACATGACACCCCACAATGTAAGTGAAGAAAAAGAAGAAACGTGTCCACCTGTTACACAAGAACATGCGACGGGTGCCAGCAGTGATTCAACGTCCCTCCTGGGGGCTGGGGAGGTGGATGTGTCATCCACTGTTTAGTGTTAAATAATTCAGGGGAATATCTCCGCGGGGGCTTCGGCTTAAGCTGGATTTACTGATAAACTCTGCGGGAGATTTAACTGGAACGCTTGCAAACATTTCATGAGAGCAGGTTGTCACACAGATTGTGCAGCTTCAGCTCTTGTTTGAACAGCCAACGTCTTGTTTGCCCAGACGCATGTGCACAGTGAGAAGTATTTTAAGTTCAGAGAGAGCAGCGCTTTCCTCTTTCAGGGCGCGAAACGTCACTCGGTTCTGTCGGTGTGCTGTTATATCGACATTTTCTGAATATCAAGGTTGGACACGCTGCTTCCGCTCAAACTAGAGGATGTTTGACATCAACCTGCACCACAAATCAGTTTTGCTCTTCCTGGGTCAGGAAAACAAAACCTCAGTTTCAACTAATTAATATTTCCAACTATAAATACTTTTTAAGGTTTTGTTTTAGGCTAGTCTCGCCTTGGGAGATTGTTGTTTAGCTCCAGTGCAAAACCTCTCATGCATACCTTTGTAGAGTACAAAGAAACTGCTAGAAAATGAAAAACAATGGCCACAATATGAGTCATCCTACAGCATACCTCTTAGAACCATACAGCTTTCGATAGACATGTCTAGGGATGTGCCAACTGTTCAGAGCAGGCTACTTTTTTTCTTGACATTATATATCTAGAAAAGCAAAAAAAAAAAAAGTGGGCTCAAATTTGATCTTTCCAACACTTGAGATTCTTCTTTTACAGCAATCCAAATCTTGGAACATGTGGCCAAAATGACTCACGCGGCATATTACGAACATGTTTTGTTGATTGTCAAGCAAAAATGATCCAAACATGGAGTACATGTCGTAATTACCTCAATAGTCATCTTAAAGTCAGCTTAGAGGTGAGCTTTTGATTGAGAGGTGAAACGTATTCAAGAAAAAGACATGTTTTTCTTGAGTAATGTTTTTCTTCTACTGAAGAACTTTGGTGGGGAGGGTGTTCTTACTTTTTTTATGTGATGGTGTATAAATGTTCTGTCGTCAGTAAGTGGGCAGGAGGAAACTTGAGAGTAACTTCACTTATTTTCAGAGAAGCAGACATCACTTTTGAACTTTACTTTCCAGCAAGTAATCAATGAATCTGAGAAGCGGAGGCATTTTTCCAAAGGTCAGCCTCAAGCAGACACACTATTTTTGGTTGGTCTGGGAAACAGAAGCTGACATCAAACACAGCCGGACAATAAGTCATCCACTTCACAAAAACCAAAGCACTTCCCTCTGTCACTTTAAGAGATGTACCTGTACCTTAACCATTAATATGCCACAGAAAGACAAAAGCACATCCTTACATTTCCTGACAGATTCTCATTGGAGGACAAACACAACTGTCAGAAAGGTCGAGCAGTTTCTGTACAAATTGAAAACAATGTTAAACAGTGAAACAGTGAATACAGCAACAGTAAATTATGAGTCAAAACAAGCTGTTCTTCATCCCCTTTACCGAGGTGTCATTCACGAACAATCTGATTCTTTTGAACGGCTCTTTACTCGAGTCTCAATTAGCAAGAGTCGATTGCTGTGTGTTGCTTGACTGTAATGCGCTGCATACACTGGGGTAGCTATTATTATTTTATTTAAAATTACTTTTACATCACTGACCGCAACACTGATGTATGCTTTATGCAGCGAGAGAGCGGATCAAACTGCAAAGAATTAACTATTGTGGCACAACAACTAGACATTACATTCTAGTGATGTCTGCATATTAATTTCAACTTTGTTCACTAATGAATCCAATTTAATCCACATCAACTCAGTTAGCTTCTAATGTGATCAAAGTAAAAATATATTTAAGTATATTTTAAATATGCTGCATTTTTCCGAAATAAATTCTTAGTATGTTATCAAGTTAAGATAATATTAAAAATAAAAAAACATGCTTCTAATACTCTTTAAAAAAAAAATTTTATATACTACTAAACTTATACTTTAGATAATCATTTTTAAAAAATACACTTTGCATATATTTGTAAAAATGTATATTTTAAAATATAAAATACATGGCAAACATATACAAACAATATTTTTCTGAAGTTGTACTTTTGCTAGTATTTTTAAATAGGTTCTGTGTATATTTTAGTAAGCCTTACTAAATATCAAAATAAATACTTTTCAATAATACTTCGTAAGTACTTTGTAAGTATTTTTCAATGAAACACTTTCAATGTCCACATACTTTGTTGGTAAGCTAACAGAGTATGCTTTATGAGGTGCTTTGATAATCTTTTGGTATTTTGTTACCAAAATACTAAAAGGCAAAAAAATAATAATAATAGAATCAGTCCATATAGTGGAACTTATTGTAATAATCAATAATGTGTTCACGCCTCAAAACATCAAACATTGACAGTTTAGTGTCAGAGGTTCTGCAATAAAAACATTCCTGGTCCTTAACACTAAATGTAGAAGGCATCTTCGGTTTTGCATCTCCTGTTTTTCTCAGTTATTTAACTAAAACACAGAAACTGTCTGATGTTTTCTGAAATATTCTGTAGATTTCATGGACTTGTGTTGTTGTCTGTTTCGCAGGTGCTAAAGTTTCATCATCATGTATTCAGTTCAGCTAGTATATAAGCATTTTTTTTGTTTGTTTTTTTTTTTGACAAAAGCGCACATCTCGCAGGACCACGATTGGTTTGTTGTTCGGCCAAGTTCAAATGCCTGTCTAAAACTGGAGATGATTTTCTGTAAAATGTAAAACATCATCTTCCTGACCACGAAATTTCAGCCTCACAGTTTTTATTCTGGTCAAGCAGAAATCCCAAGTGCACAACTGAAGGACTTCAGCACTTTCAAGTGTGTTTTCCGGCATTTCCTGGAAGTCTGAGGTTAGATCGCTGCATTCCGATAATGAATGATGCCCTCTGTCCTGAGGTGGGCTGTCCTCCCACACAGGAGAAACACTGACAAAACACAACACAGATGGATGGATGGAGAAAACAATGTCCGGCTCTGAGGTCAATTGTTACTCCTTGGCACAGAACTCCATCTGTGTGTGTGTGTGTTCACCTCTGATACAGTCAACACAAATATCCAGATCCCTGGGTGGCCATATGTAAAAGATGAAAGCGGCAAAGTTTGAGGTCGGGCGGTAAATCATCAGGGATGCTTTCTGAAAAGTGAACCAGCGGGGTTTTAAACTTTTCCGGAGAGTGTCCTCATCTCTGTCCTCCCTGCTGTGTTGTGAATAGCTCCAAACCTCTGAGGAGGAGTCGGCGCTGCCATTTGTCTTGTTAATTGTACACCTGTTAGTCTCAGGTGTAAAGGGCCTCCTGCTGCTGCTAAAGTGTGTTCCGTCATCTGAACGGACTGCTGACCGGGCTCACACAGGCAGGGGAACTGATCCTTGGTGAATAAATTAACAAGGGGCAACAACTCTATAAAGTTAGAATATTTAAACGTACTTGAAGTTCCTGGAGGCAAGAGTAACAACTTAAAACACTGAGCTATGTGAAACCAAACAAGTGGTTTCATCAAGCAGCTGATTGTACCAAAGCAAACAGTTCCCAGTGATCTCTTTCATTAAATCACATAAACCCTGTTTTTTATTGCCTGCTTTTATATAGAAGGTCAGAAAGGACATTTTGTGACGACAAGCAGCAGATAGTACTTTGCTTTGCAGGAGAACTGTCAGTGAAATCATCCAGGTAAAAGCATTGTTTTATGCAAGAGATATATGATAGATTCATACAGTTTTCATTTAAAGTGATTAAATGTTCTAGATGTTGGACGAATGCATATTTTAGAGATGATGCTGTCCAACTTTCATTCTGAACCAGGGGAGATTCTAGAAATTGACCTTTACATGTGATCGGCTCCAAGTGAATAGTTGAAGTGGGCTCTTGACTGAAACAAGAATTAAGCGGTACTCCTTTCTTTTAATCTACTATATCAGTTTTAACTTAGACTTTATGCTTACTCTTCTCATACAAAATTCTAGTATATGATTTTCAAGTTCTCTTACTACTTTGTATCTTCTTTGATCAAAACAACCAAAATAAAACATGCTTTAAATGAAATATTATTGTTTTTTTGTTTTTTTTTTACAGAAAGTATGAAAATCTCAGCCTGACTCGGCCTCTGAAAGCTGTACTACGTCTCCTCACAGAGTGATTAAGATATTTAACTGAGGTCATAGGGTCAGGAAAGAAGCTTACACTTGATTGGCTCAGGTTAATTAGAGCAGCAGGCTAATAGACAAATGTGATAGAGGTCAGCTGAGCGTGACTGAACCCTCCGAACTATCTGATGTCCAAACTTTTCCAGTGTTCCCTCTTTGGACCGTCTGAATCTTGTCTGATGTTGTCATCATCCTATTCAAGCCACTTGGAGATCCTAAAGGTCCTTTCCGCTTATCTGATAGTTTTCCTCCTAAATCTCCTAAATCCTGAGTTCAGCTCATGTTTGACCCCCAATATGAACGATTAATGGCAACAGAGTGAAAGGCAAGACAACAACAATGTATAAGTACTGGGAATTGTGCATGTGTTGAACGAGGCAGAAAACATTGCTATGGCAACAGATGGACGGATGAGTGAGGGTACGTTGATGTGATGGCGTCAGAAAAAGTCATTTCAATTTGTTGAGTTTGTGGCAACGTCTATGAAAAACGTGCAGAATAAAGCGTTTATTTCATCTTTGAGTTTTCTTGAAAGTAATACAAAATCCATCTTGTTCTCGTTAACTCAATATTGTGAATTTTAGGTATTGCTAAAATTGACGTTGTCAACCAAGTTGTCCTTAGTTGACAACGTCATTTTGATCAAGATTGAAGCCGATCCCGTTTCCGTAGCTCAACAATTTCAATATCAATTTTTGTCCAAGAGATGCAGAAAACCCAACATTTAACTCAGTAAATTTGAACATAAATGACATGTTCATTTATTTCAGTAACTCAACTAAGCAAAACACACAGACTGATGTCAACCCTTCATCTTTGTTAATTTGGATGATTTTTTCTCTTACAGTTCATGACCAGACATTTCATTTTTACTATTTCAGAATATTACATCAGACCAATAAAAAAACATTTTAACACAGCATTGTGAGCTTAGTGAAAAGTATGTTTAGTACATGCCTGGAGGTTTTATTTTCAAAATTAATTTTTAATTGCAGCTCCAATTTACAGAGATAAACGTGGTTCAAGCTGGACCTTCTGTTTTTGTTGAACTGCTGCTTTATTTTCTCACTTCCTTTCAGTGACCTTTAGGGACACAATCCAAACTGGGTTGTACCACTTGATGATTTTACATTGCGTTGTCAACCTGTTCAAACTAAGATAATAAGTGAATCCAGGCTGCATCGCTCCAGTATTATTTGTGAACTGGACGCTGGGAAACAAGCCATCCTATTCTCTAATCACTGCAAATAGTTCTGTCTGGAAACTTTAAACTCGGGATGAACCAGGAATAAGTTAAGGGCTTTTATAAGAGCCAAAAAAAAACCCATTTAGCATAATGATTATTTTTTTTATTTCCAATCTAATAAACTGAATAGGGATACATTATTGGCACCTATGGCATATTTCCATCCAGACGACAAGCTTTCCACTGGATATTAATTGTCCAGTAAAAGCTGTTTGACAAAATATCTCATATTTAAAGCCATCATATCTGGCATGACAAGCAGCAGAGGCCGCAGATGAGGTGGTTTGCTATTGAGTTGAATTCAAAACTTGGACAATTTCTTGATTTTCTGTGTAGGTTTTGTTTTCTTTGTTTGCAAATAAGTATATATTTCTGGTATTAGTGTGAGTTCCTTATCTAGCATGAAACCCATTCACGGCAAAAACGTCAGGACTTCAGGAGTTAGGACTGGTGGAGCACTGAACATTGTTTGGGAGCGGCGACCGCGGCGATGATGCTTAGATAACACCTCAGTGGTAAAGATCAAGCTGAATTGAAGGTTGCAGCCCATGATTTACTGGTTTCTCCACATACGTGGACAGAAACTGAGAGATGTAAGGCAGCTTTCTCTGCAGAATCTAGGGGGTTTTGTTTTTCTTTTTGGTCGAGAACGGTTGACACTATATCAGTTTCAAAAACAAGAGAAACACTTCTAATTTTTAACCACTGATCAGATTATATTTCCCCAGTCCCAATTATTTGATTTGTTCATGAAAGAATGACCAATTTCCTTGATTAGCTTTGTAATGGCTAAGCTCTCTTATAACCTTAAATTCTGGAAGAGGCAGACCGGGATGCCGGGATCATTTTTCTCTACTCTGCTTCCATTTGAAAATGGAAGAACAGGTGGGAAGGTTTGGCCTTCCCCGAAGTCCTCCTGGGTCTCAGAGAAGCACAGAAACATTAACCAGCTCTGCCAACTAAAAAGTTAAACTAAGATTCTAGCACTGTGACAGAAGGAAAGAAATCAGAATTTTCTAAAAGCTTTTGTTTTTTCCCCCCCTCATTTCTATTTTCTATTGTTTGGTTTCAGTGTCTTTTGTGAATGTTCTGGTTTTGGCCTGTTTACCTGAATATAATCCCTCTCCATTGCGGTAATCCGTGTTTCCCTTGAAGAAGACCGCATTGGATTATCTTCTATTTTAGGAACACGCTTTCTGCATTGTGACCCTTTAAGACTTTAAATGGCCTTTAAAAGTTGAAATATTTCCAGTCTCTTCCTCCCAGACAGCTTTGATCCTGCATAATCCAGAGCAAAATCCTACACCTGTTTCCCTAACTTTATCCCAAACGTGCGTCAGATCTGTAAACTTTCCTTAAATGGAGCAGGAAGTTGTCGTGGCGCACGGCAGGAGGCCTCGCGGTGCAGAATTTAGCTGTCGTGATTTCGGGGTTACTTTGTTCCGCCAACAGCCCCTTCCCTCCCTGAGCAACACTTTTGCTTCAAAAAGCGACGAACTGAAGTCTGATCATTGTTTTTTCCACCCATCACCGACACTCAGTCGAGACAACTTTCAACTGCGACTCAGAGGCGGCTGCTTTATTCAGTCCTCTGCAACACATTTCCTTCAGAATCAGCTTTCAGCTTAACTCGTTTCACAAAAGTGTTACTTTCGCTGCCAATTTGCTTCCATTCCAGGGAGCAAAGATGTGTTTTTATTCAGGTTTCAGTGAAGTAAGGTGAATTTCCCTCTGAAGGAACAACCGCAGTCCGCCTGCAAGGTCCATTAGACGTAGAGCTGTCATTTAGTAAAAACTGTTCTGCTCATAAAAATGTCAAGTTATTGGAACAGCCACACACACACAAGCTCCAAACAGCTAAAAGACCTAAAACTAGGTCTTTTAATTGCACTAAAGCAGTAGCTTTAGTGAAATTTTACACCAATACTGTCCTGGAATCTGAAATGTTCTAGAGGTTTGAGATGCAAAAGGTCGATTTTGTACCTAAACTGTTTTGTCCAACTCTAACAAGGCAGTTTTGGCTCGGAGACAAACGTAAGCAGCCTATTTTTATCGACTGCTTTGCTGATTGCTGATGCAACCACTGCTGCAAAAATTTCAGAAGTAACACCAAAAGCAAAAACTCTTTGCTTTGACTGCTGGAAAGTCTCTCTGCAGATTATGCAAAAAGAAAAAAGAAAAAAAAAAAAAACACCAACATGAATCATGAAAATACTTAAAAACATTCCATTCTGGAAATGTATTTTTGTAATTCCAATTCACTCAAATGAACAGTCAGTGTAAGTCAATGGAACACAAAGTTAAAGTAAAATACTTTCAAGTGCATTGTTGTAAACAGTTTATAGTGGAAAAATGCTTTTTAGATTAGATTAACTGAAATTTTATTAAGCCAGTGTCCAGAATATTTCAGATTTTCACTTTGGGTGACTGAATCACACCTCGCTGGATGGTGGAAGCTGTCTGGATTCTTTTTTTTTTTTTTTTTTTTTGTCCTCTGACCTCCATGTGGTGATGGTGAGACTTCAGTACCTGCCTGACCTCAGCTACCCCCCGTAGGGTCAGAAAAGTCTTTCTGGCTCGTTGGCATTTCTGTGATTAAACGCTAATTCGCCACGGCAGGATGCTAAGAGTGGTCCGTGGCGTCCTCGGCGCTCCGGTCAGGATTACGCGACCCCCGCAGCGCCTCCGACCTCTCGTTTATCCGTGATACCCTTCCTGCAGGGCGTGGAGCATTTCCAGCTCAACTCAAAACGGAGGAGTTTAAAGAGCAAAGCTCCGGCTGCTTCCCCAGAGAGCTCTGCTGGGCCGAAATGTTAACCGAGCGTGTCCTTTTGCCTCCTGACAGATGCAACAGAGGAGAAATGATTTGATTTCAGCAACTGTTTATAAGACAGAACTTTTTTTTTTTTTTTTAAAGCATTTTGACACTAAAAAACGATTCAACAATTTATCCAGCATACAAAACCAACAACAATTTGAAGCTAGACCGATACACCTAAACTGAATGCTTTTGCTTTAATCAAGAATATTGTCAAACCTGCAAGATATAGAAGAAAAGCCAAAAAGCAGGAATATGTTTGATGAGAACTGGGATCTGAATGGGGAAGCTGCGCGTGACTCTGGCGTCGGACAGCACAGACGATGACCTGACCCTTTCGTTTGTTGAGACTTTTAGGTACACCGAGCATCACGGCGTCCTTGTTCACCCTCTGAGTGGAACAGACACAGCAGGGCCGCCCATGGCGCCCTGCTGGCTCTGGTGTGAATGTGGCGATAATTGGCCTCCCATCCACTTCAGCCAACAAACCAAATGCTGGCAGGTCGCTCAGCCAGCCACCTGTGGTGCATTATGGTCTCCACTCGGCTCTAATAAGTGCTAATCCTCTGTGATGAAGCCTGCCGGGGCTGGTCGTCAGCGAGGGTCCTCTACGCAGGCTGCGTTCAACAGCGGGGGACGCTTCTGAGGCATTACGGGTGGCTCTTCGCCCAAATATGTCGCACATAAAACGTTGCCAGCAAAGATGTATGGTGGCCGGTAAAATGCATCTATGTTACTCATCTCACAGTGTGAGAGATGCATTTAACAAGACGGCACTCAGAAGTGGTCAGATGTGGACTTTTGTTCCTTTACTGAAAACATTCAGTGAAGTGATGCTCAAAGAGATGTCTTTACCTTCTACAGTTAATAATGGTTTTTTTTCACACCACCAAATGTATACTGTTGCCAGATTAGACAACTAGATTGTTTCTATTTGTGGGAGATGTTTTTCAATAATCTTGAATGACTTTCTTCAAATTCAATAGTTCGAATACAGTTAAATGTCAATGTCCTAAGACAATCAGGCAAATCCTAAACGGCAACGCCACATCTTTGTAGGCTTCAGTCCTTAGTAACTAAATGATAAAATGGAAAATTCCACAGAACGGAACATATGTACCAACAAAAGACCTTGTGAAAATACTGTCAGAAAGTGGTCCTCCAAATGCAAAATTAAAAGAGCTTTTGACAAAAATTTAGAGAATGAAGCACGAGGGTCACAGCATCATGAGTGTGTGTTTTGTAGCAGGAGGGACTGGTGAACATGAGGTACTAACAACAAAATGAACAAGAGTCCTAAAACCTCCAAAACAAAATCAAACGAATGTTTAGGCCAGTGGTTTCAAACTACATTCCTCAAGGACCAGAGTACTGCAACTATTAAGAAAGGATATAAAAAAAAATATGTAGTTCAAAGAAAATGTTACCAAAGAGCTACACCAAACAAAGTGGCAGGCATAATGGGAGTTTCATGGATTTATAAAATAGTTTTAATCTTACTCTTGGAAAAAAGAAAAAAAAAAAAGGTATGGAAATGTTTTGCTGCTCTGCAGAAAGGTGAAACTCTATTTTAAACAAAACAACTTGGCCCACTGTGGTTCAGTCAGATAGGCTAAATGCTAAATAAATAAATAAATATTAATAAAAAAAATATAT